>OY292398.1:15741321-15777475 GCA_958496205.1 Idaea biselata | reverse complement strand
GGGGGGGGGGGACCAACATTTTACTACTTTGGAAGTGTCTCTCGCGCAAACTATTCAGTTTAGAAAAAAATGATATTAGAAACCTTAATGTCATTTTTGAAGACCTATCCATAGATACCCATCCATCAACATCAAAATTCATCAAACCTATACATGTATGTATAGGTTTGATGATTTTTTTTTTTTTGTGTTTCAGTTCTTAGTATGGGGAACCCCAAAAATGTATCATATTTTTATATTTTTGTGTAAAAATCTTAATGCGGTTCACAGAATACATCTACTTACCAAGTTTCAACAGTATAGCTCTTATAGTTTCGGAGAAAAGTGGCTGTGACATACGGACGGACGGACAGACGGACAGACGGACAGACAGACAGACAGACAGACAGACAGGCAGACATGACGAATCTATAAGGGTTCCGTTTTTTGCCATTTGGCTACGGAACCCTAAAAAAGGATCATCACAATCGACTAAGCCGTCTTCGAATAATTGGCGAGTATCCTTAAAAAAGTACTGGCTACTTTTTTAAGGATACTCGCCAATTATTCGAAGACGACTCGAGAGAACCTTCTCCTTTTTTGAAGTCTGTTAAAAATATGAAATTAGTCGTTTATGATACACTCGATCTGGGGCTATTTCAGCGGATGTTTGGCCAACTTCAAAAAGTCCGACTCCAAACAACGTGATGCTGGGCAAAGCAAAGGAAAGCTAGAGAAGTGCGTGTTCACCTTAATCTTATACCCCTTGGGCGTCCTCAGTATGAGATAGTGCGCGATGCCGCTCGGCTGGAAGTCCCGGGGCACGCGCACGGACAGCGCGTAGCACCCCGCCTGCGTCGTGGAGCCGCGCACGAGGAACGCGCCTACCGCCTGGCTGCCCAGCACCTCCAGCGCTATCTGGAAACATGGCCGCATGGAAACGTTAAACGTCGGAAATGTTAAGTAATTCTGATTTTCACTAACCTTTTAAGGTACTTAACCTAATAACTTAAAGGTGTGTCCAGCTATAGCGCGGCGTTTGAAGGACACATTTTAGTTAGGAATAAACCAACGAAAGTTTCCGCGGCAGTCGTACAAACATAGCGCGGCAAGCCGCGCGCGGTAGCCGCGCTCGAACGCCGCGCTATATCTGGACACACCTTTAGCCTAACCTAACAACAGACTTTTGTTCGTTACCACTTTCGAGCTGCTCTAGACTTTTTGGAAAAAGCCGAAAATTGTAGTTCATCGCTAATTCTAGTTTCGGCGAATCGAGCTTTAGTGTCTTTTTTTTTTTTTCATTAAATTTAAAACCTCATAAACTGCCTTTGATTTTAACTAACCTCGGTAGATATAGTACCTAAGTACGCGCTCTCTCAGCAGAACATAAACAGCTCTGTTGATAACAATCCCCTGTTTATCCGTATAATGAACAGGTAAAAGATTAGGCATGCTGATGAACTGTGCAAAACATGAATGGTTTCTAAAACAAGCCAATAAGGACTGTGAAGATTTTTGGTCAACACTCACCTCTCTAGGGATGCCCTGCTGGAACCAAGGCGCTTGCCTCAGCTCGGGCTCGGAGCGCGGGATGTTGTTGTTGCCGGAGCCGTGCGACATCCCGCCCCCGCACGACGACGCGCCCGATGAGGAGCTCGTCGTGCGACTGCACGCTGCTGATGCGCTACTGGAATTGTTTAAACGTATGCCATTAGTGCAACTGAGAGGATTTCAAAATACCACTGGGTTTAAAGTACTAATTAGTACTGCATTATAAGTCATCTACGGGAGTGGTCAGGAATAGCGAAAGTAAAGAGATCAGACCAAATCTTCTGAACTAGTTAGAGAGGTACTCTAAGAAGAAGAGCATTATTAGGGACCTAGGAAAGGTTAGTTATTATCAGATGGTGTCCCTCACCTATTCTTAACATTATTACACCTCCTAAAGTCGCCATCCAAGTCATGTCTCCGCGGTGTGGGCGGGACGGAATGATGTTCTCTGTTGCTCTCTCTCGTCTGAAGCTCCGCCTCCGACGCCTCGTTGATGTAGCCGCCGCCGCTGCCGTTCATGCACATGGGAAGGTTCGTCGGCCTGGAATGAACACCAGAAATAGATGATTAATTTCATTAGACGTAGTGGTTTGATATTGCAGAGAAGAAAATGGACAACCAACTTGTCTTTCGTAAAGTTAAAGACATCGTACCTCACCATACTTCCTCACCGTGTCGACCTAGCAGATGCACGATCTGTTAACGTTTAAGTATATTGAATGTTGTTCTCTTACCGACGAGAACGGCTAATGGAAAACGTAAGTACTTTATTTTACTAGTGTATTATCAATCTCGCCTTAAATCTCATAAATGCCGTCAAATACTAGCACTTAGCAGTTTTACTTACATTTCCGCCTGATCAAACTTAAAACTTCAAAGGTTGCCTGGAAGAGATCGCTATAAGCGATAAGGCCGCCCATTGTGCCACCTAGTTTTAATTAGTGTATGTTTTCTTTGTGATGTAATTTATTTGGTGTGTACAATAAAGAATTTATTCATTCATTCATTCAAAACTGTGTCGTGTATAAATGAAACCGCCGCTGGTCCTAAAGCAATTCAATTACATTGTGCCTGGCCGGACTAAACAGATTGGCTTATTAAATTTTCTGACAATATATCCATACCTACCGTATCCGTAACACATAGCTAATATTTAATCTACAAGAGTAGAATCGACTTACGTGGTAGGCGTATCAGCAACTAGCGGCGTAGAGTCATCATCAGAGGGTTGCAACAAGGCCCCACTGAAACCCATGGCTATCCGCTTCATGAGCGGCTGTCGGTCGCCCAGTCGTCGGTAGCAGTTGACTTCGGTCGGCGAGTTCGACTCCTCGGAGCTGCTCGGGCTGGGCTCGTTCACCAATTTTGACATGCCCATGATGTTGCATTTCGACGGAGACCTGGAAACGAACATTAAAACTATATTTTAGTAATCTATTAATATACAATTATAGAATTTTTGTATTATGAAGATGCAGCCATTAAACAAGAAGTCGGTTTCATTCAGCCGACCTAGGTGAACCTGTTCCGGTTCCGGTTGTAAAGACAGAGCCAGGCCCGTCGCCGCACCATTTACCCGGGTCATTGACTGAAAAATTACCAACCACCCCGGCGACCGCGGGTAGGAACTTATTCCACTGCCGTCTTCTTATCTTCAACATGAGTGTGCTAGTCATTGACCACATCGTCATTTACTATCTGGTGAAAGAATGGTCAAACGCTCACGGTAAACTACTATCTGATCAGCATTTACCTGTCTCCACAATGAGGGTAATGATGCGTAAGGCCGGGCAGTGTGTCGGGAGCCCTGAGTCCCATGCTCCCACAATCGCTGCCACTTAGCTCCTTGCTCTGAAAACAATCAATAATACACGTGATTAGTCTGTATTTAGGTAAAAAATCAACAATAGACGATTGGTTTAACAAAGAAAGGGTCCAGTCAGATGTAGAGAGCTTCCAAACGAACATTTTTTATCAACTAACAATCCATAACGAGGTCTCACGAACAACGTTTACCAACATAGTCCCTCTACTACATTATCTCCATAACGCGACAGTAATACTAAATGCCTGCAATATCTGGTAGGTAGCTATTGTCGACTATAAATCAATCAGCATTCCTTCGCTTGGAATGTGGTTCTATTCTAGACAATTATAAGAACTGTGAGCCTTGTCACAAAGCGTTCGGTTGGATTATTGTAAGTAAACTCTTTACTTTAGCTAAGTAAAGGCTAGTGGACGCGGATTCAAAACTTTAACTTTGATTTTGTCACCCACAGATGGTAAAAAGAGTATGAACTAAGTGTATTTTTGGACTTTCATCATCTAGCCTGCAAATCCCTACTTTTCCTTACTTAAATTATAAATGTAAAAGTAGATAATTCTGTTTGTCTGACTGTCTGGTGTGTACGTCGCTTAACCGATTATGATGAATATTGGCACAGAGATAGATGAAGGATTACGTAGGCTACTTTTGATCCCGCTATTTCCGTAGTATCGAGGCTTACGCCGGTGAAACCTTGGGACGCTGATAGTACTACAATAATTTATCATTGCATTATAATAAAATGTGTTTACTTATTTTGCATCAAAACTGACAAAATGTTTGTAGTAAAGTCTTAAAGTGACTTTATTCTTAAGATTATTCTCTCTGCACTTCACGTTTATTAAATAGCAAAATATCTATCAAACAAATCTGAACCTTGATTCCATGGATTAGAATACATAATGGTTATGAACCAGTTACAGAAGTAAACATCGCGTGACAATATTGGATGCGACGAGCGGATATTGTGCGGTTTCGGTTTCGTTTCGGTGGCTTGTTATAGCCAGGGTAACCCTTTTTATTCTGGTAATAGATCTTGCTTGATGAATAGAAATACCTACATTTATTTGAAACAATGTTGGCAGTTGATACTTCCGTGACCGCTAAGTTTTATAGGCACAAGTAATAAATCACAGTTTATGACGGACTTGGAACTCTAACTGTAGATAGATACTAACTCGATGATTTATAGGAGATCGAGGAAAAGGAATCTACAAAATATGTACAAAACCTTTAATATTATTTAGCTTTTTAGTAAACGCGGAATGAAGTCGAAGTAGCGATAACATGCTTAGTCTTTTTCCATGAAAGTACTTTCAAAGTTCAAAAAGTTCTTCGCATTTATTGATAAGGTAAATTATGTTTAAAACAGATTATGTTTACATTTTAATGAAAACATGTATGTTATGCATATGCATGCATAACATGTTAGTTATACCTAACTAAAAAAATAATTGATCGCTTCATCAAATTCTGCAACTAATTTGAAAAAAGTATGGAATGGATGTTTGTGTTTCAATCAGGCAAAAACTAATTAACCGATTACGATCAAAGTTGGTCTGAAGATAGCTGTAAACGTGGATTAAGACATAGGCTACTTTTATCCCGTTATTCCCGCAGGATCGAGACTTACGCCTGTGCAACCGCGAGCCGCTGCTATTGAAAATAAATCACGTACGATGTTAAGGCGAACGTCGAAACATCTAACGTAGAGAGCAGCTTCGCGAACCGCACGCCACCTCGCGCTCGAGGCTCGTTCCCCACGCGATGCGATGCGATGCACCGCGCTGTTCGTACGAGGTTCGTAATCAACGTAGATTGTTCAGGGACGTCTGCATTGCGCCGAGATCGTCTCTCGCGTGCTCGCCTCGCAACCGACTCACATTATATAGAGATTTAAAATACTTATCTGAGAGGAACACTTCCTTTATAATGGTAAGAATTTTTTTGCAAATAATATTCAATGTTCAATATTTGATTTAAATTCTCTTGACTACGTTAATGAATAACATGTATTTCAACTAAATTCACATACGTAGGTACCGCAAAATGAGGTTAAATAGCAAAGGACTTTCATAATTCCTGTCAACCAACCTGTAGGTACCTACTACTCTATAAATTTATAGTTAATAAATGATTTAAATACATAAGCAAATGTTATTTTTTTACGGCAGGGTTTCTGTGGCCTTTTGTTACAAACTATCTAGTCTAGTAAATAAGGCTACTGCTCGCGCACCGCACTTATAACATGGTTCGTACAATACAATACAGTATAAAGATACATATCATAGTATTTTATCTCTACAGACTCATGTTATACAATAGGGAAGATTTAGTTTAACACTTGCTAGAAGTCGGGCGAGAATTATTTCATAGAAATATACAAAGAACCTTTTGTGACGTACGTTGTTGCGTGAATCTGTCTGTTAAACTGAGTGCAACATCGAATCCATAAGGCTATCGCGTCTGGTCTGTGCATGTGCGATATTATAAGTACTGTAGGTCTTATCCTCAAAATATTGGTGACTGGGACGGATGAGAACTTTAGGGTAAGTCGGTAGGAGGTGCACAGAAAAAAACTCAATTATTACTAAATTTCCCGCCACCGGAACGATCTTGTATTCCGTATGTATGTACATATATACTGCGCTAAATAACTTACGATTCTTGCCGAATTCGAAATTCGGCTCAAGGCTCACTAAACATTAGAGTAGTTCAGTGAAATGGTTCTATCTAAGGTCCGTAGTCCGTAGTCCCTTCATTATTTAAATAGTAACTACACCTTTCAGGGCGCTATCCGCTATAAAAATAAACATTTGAATAGTTGGAACACTAAGCGCAGTGTGTGACACATGACCCAGCACGTTCCTGCATCAAATATTCAGGTTTCAGCTTCCGACAACGATTTACTGCCGTTTTCAGGTCGAGCGCCTCAACTCAGGTGATGTGACACAATTCTCTTTGTACTACGAGTTGGAGGCACTAGTGTCCGGTTTCTATATTCCAGATACGTCTCGTTTTAGGTGCTGATGATAGGTCCTAATATTTTCTACCAGTCGCACCTTACCTTTTGTAAAGTTTTTAGATTCGTTGTATTAATTCTTAGGGAAGCCGTAAAGTTTAAAGTTTTTAAAACTATAATCCTGTAAAGTATATAAAAGAAAGTCGTGTTACTTACACTATTTAGAACTCAAGAACAGTTCGACTGATTTGACTGAAAATTGGTAGTTTAGAAACAGGAGACGGACGTGGGATACTTTTTTTTTGCCTCTAGGGCGAAACAAAGTTTCTTGGGTCAGTTACTTTTATATATTGTTAAACAAAAACCTTATCTTCTATCCGCAGGTAAAACCAGATATCCGCGGGTCGTAATCGCGTCTGACTTTGATGTTTTAACTACCTATTTGTTAGAATTAAATAGTCTTTGCCGCAAGGAGAAACTTGCGAAACGACGAAGTAAAAATATAAATAATAATACGCGATTAAGAGTCGGTAAAATGTAACTAGTATAAAGAATATAGAAACTGGTCATGTATGTTATTATGTCCGTCATCTGTTGTTACATTAGGGAGTTGTTTGGCTCAGCTGAAACTTGTAATGAGTAGCGAGCGCGCGGCGTCGTCCGTGTGACGTGAGGGCGAGGTCAATTACTGGAAAATAGGTGAGGGTAAAGGGTAGGTGTGTGTGTGTATGTCATAGGATATTTTGATAAACCGACTATTCGCGAAAATTTTAGGGATGTCTCCAAAACATGGATAGTTAGCCATGGGTATGTTTATTATTATTGTTTGAGTGAGTTTTTTAAGATGCCACATCGACCAGTTATGATTTACTGTGGCAGCCCTTTATATTTCACTAGTAACTCTCAATTTAATCCCTTTGGGTCCACGAACTTCAATCGTTGTCTTGGCGTGAAACACTATGAAAACGAGTTGTATGTTGTTTCAATTCACATTCCTTTTCTTTCAGTGATCTCAACCTCAACAGTAGATATGGTATCAGAATGAAGACAGTTGAAACAAGCCACTGACTGAAGTAACGATGCGTCAAATTTAATGATACTTCAGACATTTTAAGCGTCATTCATCGACTTCATTCGTTGTTACGATAGACGTAACAATATTGTCAGCGCTTCAGCGGCTTTTTATATGTTTTATTTCACGCAAGGAACATGGAATATGTTTGAAACATCACCTCTAACATACTAGCTACATAATATCTCAATGGTGGACTGGACTCAATGGACTGTAAAGTACTTAGTTCAGAAACATTGTAAATTTTCAAGTGTCCCCAGATTCTCAAGAACGTTCTATCAACCCTAAACCGTATTTGTCAAACACTAAAGACTGGAAATCGTTCTGCGCAACATTATTTATGTTCAACGACATCGCAAACAAAAGTAAAGGCATCATCGATAAAAATACGTCGGCAGTGAATGAACTCGTTAGAGTCCGAAACACCGAACTTTAGACGACAACCGACGAACACTAAGCTTTGTTTGATATGTTTTGAATTCGCATCGCGGTGCGGATCCCGAGCGAGGTATCGGCGTGGGCGAGTTGAAGTAACGAATTGTTTGGGACATCTGCGTTTTGTTTTCTAAAGGTTTTCAATACACAGTAATTACTGTAAGCGTCGATTAAAACGTCTTTAGGTAATAGTTGTAATCTTTGGCTATTCACAAACTAGATCAGATGTTCATCGTTGCTTGTAGACACAGTACAACTGTGTTGTAGATAAGTACCTAAACGATTTGTTCTTGTTTGTTGCAATTTCGCTTTGGCTTTAATTTAACTATTTATAGGTAATTACAAAAATGACATAAAATAACAGGGATTACAATTTGAAAAAATCTTTACATTACGAACTTTACGACACTTGTTATTCCTTTCAATTACTCATAAGCGTCTCTTATCTAAGCCGCAGAGATACAGGCAGACAGAAGGACGGACATGACAAACTACGACTTATTTAATTTAAAATCTATTATAATAGTAGGTAGGTACCAACTTTTATAACAGTTTCCTCATTTCATTTCTCTTAAACCATTGATTTAACTTAGTCAACTAAGTAAAGCTTAAACATAATTATTTTGAACAAAGTAATTAAATAAAGAACAATACTTGTGGTAAACTTTATCAAGCCTAATTCAAGCCGGTGTAATAGGTAGTTAATTCAATAAACCCGAAACGAACCTACTTTAAAGATTTCCAGACACAATAAACTAGATCTGACCGATATTACTTAGATTTATACTCTCGCGTGTCCGAGACCAATAACGGAATCGTTGGGAATCACGCGGTTCGAACGAGGAGTCGTATCGTTGGATACGTATAAAACACTTTTATTTTTGAGACAGTACATCGATTAATAGAGTTATTCTCATGGTAAAGTTAAAGTTTATTTCATCATTATAATAAATTGCACAAAATACACTCAAAATCGCTAACGTAATAACGTTTTTTAATCTGTGACATAAAATTGTTTTTGGATTTCAAATGATAGCGAGTTGTGAGCCAATGATATTGAATTGAGATCGAAACGTACTTAGATTAGAAGAAGACCAAATAAAAGTTTGTAATTGAAATTATTTTTAAATAAAATTTTCTTAAACTTTACTATGAGGATAACTCCTAGGATCGATTTCGAGTTATTTTAATGAATGTAACCTAAGTTCTTTATACAATAATTATGGCTTTAGCTACACACTTTACATCACATAAGTACACTTTAACGACATACCTACTTTTAACAAACAAGCGTTTGTGGTGTGGCGGGCAAACCCCCGGCTGCAATTTGTTTCTATTTCTGGGTGTTTGTATATGTATCATATGTATGTAGACTAATGTAGTTTATCCGTGGTCTAGTATGGGTACTAGACCACCGTCCTATCACCGGAGAATTTTTGGTGATGCAATTTTCCTTGTAAAAATATTTCTAGTAAAATGTCTTGAGCAATAAACAAAATAAAATTCGAAATTCAGACAAGTGAACTAACTACCTAGGGAAAAAAAATAATACAAGATTTACTTCATTGTTTCGATGTACTCTCTTAGAACTATACCAATGTACTATAATTATTATGTCTCTGTTACATCGCAGGTATCGAACGCACCGCGCTGCGAACCGACTACGAACGATCGAGTATAAAATAATTAGCAAAACTCACGCAGAGTTGCGTAATTGAAATACTGAATTTACACGGCAATTTATAACGTGGGGTAGTGTTCGACGCTGATTTGTTGTACTTTTCATTCAATTAATAAGCCTAGAAATAATCTAGCTTACTTTTTGGACGTCTTATATATTACAAATAATGTTCAACAACAGGATATTAAACCATGTTTTTAGGGTTCCGTAGCCAAATGGCAAAAAACGGAACCCTTATAGATTCGTCATGTCTGTCTGTCCGTCTGTCCGTCCGTCCGTATGTCACAGCCTCTTTTTTCCGAAACTATAAGAGCTATACAGTTGAAAATTGGTAAATAGATGTATTCTGTGAACCGCATTAAGATTTTCACACAAAAATAGAAAAAAATAATGAATTTTTGGGGTTCCCCATACTAAGAACTGAAACTCAAAAAAAAATTTCATCTAATCTATACATGTGGGGTATCTATGGATAGGTCTTTAAAAATTATATTGAGGATTCTAGTATCATTTTTTTCTAAACTGAATAATTTGCGCGAGAGACACTTCCAAAGTGGTAAAATGTTGGTCCCCCCCCCCCCTGTAACTTCTAAAATAATGGAATGATAAAACTAAAAAAAGTATATGATGTACATTACTATGCAAACTTCCAACGAAAATTGGTTTGAACGAGATCTAGTAAGTAGTTTTTTTTAAAACGTCATAAATCGTAAACCGCAGTTTACCTTTCAAAACAAAATCTGTTGTATAGATAATGGTACGGAACCCTTTGTGCGCGAGTCCGACTCGCACTTGACCGGTTTTATTTATTTTTACAGGGCTAAATACGTATATAATATAAGTATTATATCCGTTGTCTAGCCACCGTAACACATGCCTAGTCGCTTACCACGGAGCTAGATGGCGCTGTGTGTTGTTCAAAGAATTTATTATTTATTTATTGTTCCGTTATTAAATCATATTTTTAGTTAGAAGAACCATGTAAGTTCAAAATTTTTATTTTTAATTTTATTCATCCATATTTAAGGCATGGGACAATCCCCATTTCGCAGTAGGCTCCCGTGGTGTCTTTCTGCCCAATCCCTCTAAAAAAGACTTGTGCCCGCAAACCCTGTGATCCACTGTGAATACGATCCAGATATCTCCAATCTGAATCATCTTCTATATAGATAGAAGATGATTTCAGATTGGAGATATCTGGATCGTATTCTGTTAATTTCATGCAGTTCAATCGTCCTAGACAAGTGTCAGAATAGTACATTACAATAATTTTATTGGTAAAAAAAGAATAAGACACAATAATGTTATTCCACTGTAACAGTTGGGCACAGGGCATAGCCTATGCTATCACATATTACACACAATGGCTTCCATTTTCAACTATCGGTCTTATATCAAATAGAGATATAACACTTCAATATTTATAATAGAAGGTAACATTTTGTACCCTGTAGCCCAGGTCTAAAATCATATACGGCTACGATACAAAACCGTCTGCCTGCCTGCCAGCCTGTCGTTATAAGCAACGAAGATCCTGACTTCCAAAGACAGAAAACAAGATTTCAAGAAAAAGGTTTAAAATGTGGTTATAAGATAAAAATAGTACAGGCTATGACGTAATGATACTCGTATCGCCTTCGAAAAAGTACGGTTAGCTGTGATTGCTACACACTATAAAATAAATTCGAATGTAGTACTATCTATGGTAGGTACCTATAAGATGTCTAACAGTCCGGATAGAATTTTCGTTATCTGTAAATGGTCCGGTCGTCGGTCGGTCGGTCCGACCCACCCCGACCGCTCGCGCTGCCAATCGCAGGACGATATCTCGGACCGAACGAAACGAGCGCACAATCAGTTGCACAAGTTTACTCGCCATTCACTGACAATAACACTATCGGGTTGGAAAACTAAACATGATTATCAACCCCCCATGAGTTTCTTAACATTTCTTCTCATCCGAGGACGAGTTCCGAAGCCACACCAAGTTCCTGACTATAAGACGTTTTAAAATGATCATATATTTTTATATATTGATAAAAACCAAAGGTTTTGTTTTCAACGCTACTTGACTGGAGCCTAGGGTACCAAACCCTGGGCTCCTGAGAAGGATGCAACCGGCAACGATCGCAAATGATGATGAGCATTTTTGTTAAAGAATTTAAAAAAAAACGTTAATTAGAAAATGTAACTGCTAATAATGTGCGCACCACAATACGGTCATTATGTTATTTTACTTTTCAGACATGAAATAATACCCTTGCCTTTGAAGAAAATAAAAATCGAAAAATACGGTCGGAGTTAGAGAATCAGCTCTGTAATCCTGTTTCCTTCAATATCTAGGTTCGATTCACTCCCAGATTTGTAATATTATTCGATATTTCTTTGGATTTGTCCGTGAAATCTCGTGACAATAGCTCGGACGGTTCGCTAGAATTGGCTCCAGTAGCTATCGTGAGGACCTTTGAAGATATTGGGAGTCTCTATTTCGGATTGGGAAAATTGAACTTTGCAAATATACTCGTACGATCGGCGACGTAGTTGCATACCCACCGTCATTCAGGCACAAAGTCGCTTGCAATACGATAATTACAAATATTATTAAATAACGGGGTTTATTTCATTTTATTTTAATAACGGGGTATTTATCATGCGATCGTAGCAATCGAGTGTAGGTAATCAAAATCATTTATTATTATTCTGCTAAAAACTAAAAACTGCCATTTATTATAGAGCCTGTATATCGTAAAAAGTTTTTTTTGCTTTAATATATTGTAAAAGCCTTTTACTAGGTCCGTAGCGTAGATATCTACCTCTTGAACAAAACAAATAAGTGAAAGCCCTTCATACTTCATACAGTAATCGTAAAAGCCTAACTGTCGAGATCCAGGTGTTTCACCGCGAATTCAATTTTGTCAAAACACTTTGTTGTGTTATGTTACTTAACACTGGCGGCTTACTTGACGCGGCGTGAGTGTTGGTCTGTGAGCTTTCATCGTTACAACCTGACTTTTACTTTGACGTAGGTTTACTGGATGAAGGATTTACAATAACTCATGTACTATGTCCTTGTAATATAATGTTAGCGCTCCTATTTGTCTCACCATTTGGACAAGAGGTTTCTTTTAGAGGATCATTCAGTAAGACGCCAGGAGAGCCTACTCCGGATTGACGAATGTCCCATGCATTAAGTTTAGTACTTATGTTATTTTTTTTTAATCAATAGCAAGATTAAATAATAATACAACACTCAAAAATTACCTGCGTTCTTACCAAAAATTCTAAAATAAATAAAGAAAACAAAGCAACACCATCCACAGTACAATAAAATGATTCGCGTGCTATATCACCCCAAGCACACATACTCGTCACATGAAGCCACCATAAACTTGGTGAACCATCGTCTGTGACAATAAAAAACGATGATGTGAGATGAAAACCATGCACTATAAAACCACAGGTACTTGTCATACCACTGTGTATACCACCACATACCTTCTTCACTAAACTCTATCTATACACGTACGCTGGAATTGCTATCTCATACAAAATGACATTAGATCTTTGTGCCTTGTGTGTGTTTGATTTGATTTGCGCCATGTTGCACTGTTGTTGCGCGTTTTTTATTGAAAGTGATGGTGGCCGTCTATGGAACTAATAGTTCTGTGGACGGTCACCATCACTTTCAATAGAAAACAGCGCATGATGGAGCAGATCAAATAGGCAAATAATTAGGTGCGCGATGTTCTGTCCATACTATGGAGGTCAGTGACCTTCTCAGAATCGTCCCTAAGTGAAATCTTAGCTTAGCACTTGTGGCTGACATTGATTATTACCGACACCGACACAGCATACTAACTTATAGCTAGTCTCCCAAAAAAAAACATTTGAAGAACTGCAAATGTACCTAGTTAACGAAATATAATTCAATTATACTGCAAATTTTATTTCAAAGAGCTATTCGCGTTTACAACAAGATTTGAAAAAAAATCCATTTTTTTATATTCTCGTGAGCACCATGTGTTAGTAAGGGGAAACATTATTTCCTCCCTAGTTATTATTCTTTAGTTTATTTTCATTAGAACTCTAGACTAGGATGCTTTTTATTGTAACGTACGTAACCTACGTATATTTTACTGCTCCCTCACACGAAATGGGCTTGGATATAAAATCAGTGACAGGACTGTTTCGTCGTTTCGATTCGCACTTTGACCTCGGGCGGGTGGAATGACGTGAGTGACCTTGCCTTTTGTAGCGACAAGATAATGGATTCTATTCATCGATGTAGTGATATACTGTGATGGAGGGATCCTCACCACACAACAGCGTTTTATCGAGAGAGGGCGTTGTCCAATGTCCGAGAAAGATTGCGTATATATCGTTTGAAGTAAATTGTGTTGGTTATAAGTAAACTAGCAACGCCCTGCGGTTCCACCTGCTTAGTATTTAAATAAAAAGTAGCTTATGTGTTAAGATTTACAGCAATCCGTATCCGCATACCAAGCTTAATTGCAGTCGGTTTAGTAGTTTTTAGGTGAAGGACTAATAAATATACCTACTCGCTTACTTACATACTAGGATTTACAGTCATTTATTAGCAAAAATGTACCTACTTTAAGTTGATTTCGTTTATGTAAATCTAACGCTTGTGGGATTTATCAAAGTAAGATTTTTATCTTTTCCGAAGTTCACTTTCCCTTTGTAAAAGAATCCAAAAAAAGAATGCCAACATTTAAACACAAAACTGCTCAACAAAAACAATCGTGTTACGCTTCAATTCGGCTGTAATAGGAATGCCATCTGAAAGTCACTTTTATTCAGAAAGAGACGGTTTTATGCGAGACGTTGTAAGAGAGAGCGAGAGAGAGAAGGTCAGCTTGTCGTGTGGAAGAGCAGTAAGCTGGGGGTTAATTGTAAAAGGACACAAGTTCAATTTAAGAAATTGTTCTGTTGAAAGCGGAGGAATGGCGATGGCGCGGGCGGTAGAAGGTTACTGTTTACGATATACCTACAAAGAGATTTTTTTACAGTTTGAATACTCGAATAGTTTAAAAATGTGGGGTCTGAAGGCATCTTTTGTTTTTCAAAACGTTAAATAGTAGAGAATATTAAAATTAAGATACTGTAAAGACTGTAACATGTCCCAGAGGGTACAATATCGTCAATGACATATTATAAAATAATACTAGCAGCGTTCCGCGGTTTGACCAGTGTATGTTCCGATTCCGATCCCGTAGAAACCTAAATCCTCGATAATGTTCAATGGTTGAACGAAATTTGGAAATCGCTCCAGTAGTTTCAAAGTATACGTTACAAACAAACAAAACAAAATAAGTAATAGATACTCGTTCAATTTGTATCTAGCGGAGTAAGTAAATTATTTATTATATTATTTTATTAAACACAACACTGTTTTTTTTTGTGTAAATCTGAACATATTTTTTAGCTAAAACTAAATAAAATAAATTAAAATTTATACACAACATTTTCGGCCGATCATAAAGAATTTCTCATCAAACCTCCTCCTAAATACCTATACGCCTAAACGTTCAGAAAAATGAATTTTACTTTCTTACAAAAAGAAATAACTTCAGTAGAGAAACATATTTGATCCAGCGACGAAACTCATAAACCACAAAGATAGTTAAAATTCTGATGTAGAGTGGGTAGAGAGGAACTTTCAAAATGTACCCGGTTCTTAAAGTCCTGCATCTCTGCTTTAATTCTACGAACGATAAAACGAAACAATAATTCCAGAAGAAAATCTATCATCCATCCGTCCGAAAATTTTATTTTCTGCTGGTTTTGAAGGACGGATGACAGATTTTCTTTCGTAGAATTAAAGAAAGAAAGAAAAGAAGTAACATGTACCTTTGTCATACTTATATATTACAAAACACAAAATATCAGAATCCAAACGAGGTTGGTAAGGTCCGCAAGTCGATGGCCATATTCAGATTTTCAAAATTGCTATACTTTTATTATTATTTTATTTTATTTATTTATTCAAGTAAAAATAAAATATCTTAAAAAACATTAAACACCCACAAAACCTGGAGGGGTTTGACTTGGGTGTACATTCCTCATTAGCATACATTCTTTATTTAATTCCATAATATTGTACTTAACACACATTATAATAATATATTTCAAGTAATGACAAACATAATAAAAACAACACACCCACAATGCAAAAAATACTCTCAGAGTTAATTGGTGAAGTTATTTAAATTGTCAAAGTTCGAGAACATAAATAGTTGGTTGGTGCAGGGTAGGCGGATATGAATTCTAACAACGAAGTTAACTTTTAGTGAGGTAGGTAGCTATCAATAAAATGCATTGAGCGAGCGACGCTCGCGCAGCGTTTGCACTAACCTGCCAGAGTGAGTCAATACAGGGTTACTGGTTACTTATGTTACAACTATATTATATTTTTGTAGTCATTAATTATTTATGTTATTAATAACACATAACTTCATAATTGTGGGGTGTCAAAACAGGATAGATATTCTGAAAATGATAACTCTCTTATATTTTTTTTACCAAATTATGATACCTAGCGATTTTGAAAATATAGATGTGGTCATCGATTTCTTTGTTTAATTTTTTTCGATTTTTGGTACTATTTGTATTAAATATCTTCTGTAAACACCTAAACAAATAAAACATTCAAATATTGAAGCCGTTCGTCGACATAACACAAAGGAGTAAAATGTTTCGTTAACTTTTTATATTTTTTTTACTATTACATAGATTCCTATTTCTCTTTATCACGAATAATACTTGTTAACAATTACAAATGTATATAAAAAACGAGGTATTTATTTTGTCTTAATTTCTTTTTTACGGAGCTCGGAGCTGAAATTATTTTCATATTTCATATCTCATTCGGGCCAAAATCTTTTTGTACGAATAAGAAAGTTTTGATATTTATTTGTTTAAATGTATGTGTGTCAATCACGCATCACGCAACGGGAACAACGACGCTAAACCCGCGGGGCACAGCTAGTAGTCATTAGTGATATATGAAACGACCAAATTCGGCGTCAAAAGCTAGTAAACACAATAAACAAGGAAAGTTTATCAAAACACATAATCGACCTTTCAGAAACAATTGTAACAACATTATTACAATCATAAACTTTTATTTGATTCATGTTTCTTTACAATTAGCTCTTTTTATTACTTTACTAATTTCGTTTGAAAATCTAGACTAATGAGTTCTAAACATGACACTACACAATATATAGCATAATATTACACATCTATACTAATATTATAAAGAGGAAAGATTTGTTTTTTTTTGTGTGTGCGTCTGCATGTTTGTTATGAATAAACTCAAAAACTACTGAACCGATCTCAAAAATTTTTTCACCATTAGAAAGCTACATTCACCTTGAGTAACATACTTTACTTTTGATCCCGATATTCCTACGGAATCGAAACTTACGCGGGTGAAACCGCCGGACGCAGCTATTAATATATAGCTAGCTGCGCCTAGTTGTTTTTCTCGTGTAGAAAGAACCTTCTTAAGTAAGGTTAAGTTAAGACAACTTAAAGACTGTTATTTAAATCAATTAGGTTTTAATGGCACATCAATCTTCTTCGTCAGTAATAAATAATTTGGAATGATTTCGGTCAATTTACGACCTTTAAGGTCCGTAATATGTTTGTTTTGGACCCTTTAAAGGTGTTGTTTCGGACGCTTTATCGAATCGTTTTTAGAAGCTGTAATCATAACTCAAATAAGAACTTTATGGTGACTTAGGTTTACTTTATTTCTTTAGCAATCTTGATGATATTTTAACGTAACACTCATTGATAAGGTGAGTGTGGGAAATCCCTTTGTGACTATTGCCTATTCTGCGTTTATGGCAAATGAATTACGCCGCAAACCGCCGCGACTTATCAATAAATTGTAATTGTAAATGCGTTTGTAATAAATTGTAGCAGAAGCTTTTAACCTCATTTATTTTTAAAACAAACATTATACGTCGCTGTACACATTCCAGCGTTAGATAACCACCTGCTGTTTCTGAACTTTATATTTATGACTTGTACGGCTAAAATCTGAAGCAGGGTTAACCTAGGTATAATCTAGGCTAGGCTAGGGTATTGTATTGTAATGAAAAATCCGAAAGCTTTTAAACCTTGTTGATGCGAAAAATGCAGTTTAATGTTGGAATAGACATAAATAACACAGTTCTAGCAGCATACCGATGTTTCACCTACGTAAGTACTGGAGGGTTACTTCGGTTCGTTTCGATACGACAACGATACTGTCATAACGATGGTTCTACTGTCACCCTACTATCAGAATGTGACAGTAGAATCATCGTATGACAGTATCGTATCGATGTCGTATCGAAACGAACCGCAGTAACCCTCCTGGTATTAGAATTGTTTAAATTATTCATTGCAGTGGCACATCACATTGAAATTTGACAATTGTCAATAAAATTATTTTTGGAGAATACCTACCGTTTTTTAGGGTTCCGTAGCCAAATGGCAAAAAACGGAACCCTTATATTACATAGACAAGTAATTTTATACTAGACTAGCTGACCCGGCAAACGTTGTTTTGCCTTATAAATTATAGATAATTAAATTTTTCCTGAATTTTCTTTGCTATAAACCTCACGGAACCCGAGACCTTTCCAACGAATGCAAAACCGTGGAAATCGGTTCGTGCGTTCTGGAGTTATAGCGTCAGGAAGGAAAACCCGACTTATTTTTATATAGTAGATAAACTGTCAAATATAATAAATCTATTTAAATTTTTTTTATAAAAAATACTAGGTAGACTTGTGTACGATAACTTCGCCTTAACCACATGAGATACGTAAACCTAATGTGTAAGTAACACGGCACTAAATCATACGAAATCTGGCGCTACTTTATCTCGCTACGCGTTGGTCAAACAAAGTAGTTATACTCTGTCTACGTTAGGAATACGCTAGGCACCGCACAAACCTGCGCGCCCGGACATTAAGCTAGTCGTACAAACTATACCATCTTAAGGGCCCTATACCCGCTAAACTCAAAATCCCTGTCGGGCGCATCGAGAATTGTTGATTATTTCATGACGGAATGTCGTAGAACTTTTTTTTGTGTATGGATTGCAGGCGACATTGTTTCCTACATTTTGGTGTAGTTTTAACACAAAAACCTCCTATTGGTGCAAAGCCTATCCAAATTTTAGACGAAAAATGTCTGTTTTGGCTAAAATGTCGATAGGCTTCAATACGTTTCGACATATTTGTCTGGAAACTGCACTAAAATGTCGGAAACAATGTCGATTACAATCTATACACAAAAAAAAGTTCTACGACATTCCGTCATAAAATAATCAACAATTTTCGATGAACCCGACATGGATTTTGAGTTTAGCGGCTATAGGGCTCTTAAGCACGGTACACGTTTTAACGCCAGCTATCTAAACGAACTCCCTTGCTTTTAAATTATAATTTAAAACTATGATGACTAAGTGCATCGTTTCTTTCTGTTTGTCAACTTTCAAACTTCACAGTAAAAGACAACCGATGCATTGTTTATGAATGTGTTAATCATCGTTTAGAAGTAATTCTATAGTCATTGCTATCGATTCACGAGTATTTACGTGAAATAATAAATAATTTCTCCGAACAACACACAGCGCCATCTAGCCCCGTGGTAAGCGACTAAGCTTGTGTTAAGGTGACTAGACAACGGATATAATACTTATATTTATTTTTCTTTTGTAAATACATACATATTATACATAGAGGGAAAGTAAAACCACATAACACAATCCTATCCTATCCTACTAATATTATAAATGTGAAAGTTTGTATGGATGTTTGGATGTTTGTTACTCTTTCACACAAAAACTACTGAACCGATTGCGACGAAACTTGAAATATAGATAGCTGGACACCTAGAATAACACATAGGCTACTTTTTACCCCGTAATTCCCGCGGGATCGGGACTTACGCGGGTGAAACCGCGGGGCGCAGCTAGTACATAATAGTACAAGTAACAAACAAACATAGGTACCTACATACTCTGCGGTACATAGGTACACAATGAATGATACATCGATCAAGGGCTTTCTCTTGGACGAACGAGTATGCAGAAATATTATAAAAATATTCTAAACCTTTAAAGGCGTTATTAAATTTTATTGTTCTTTATGTTTACGTAGATGCAAAGACATTAGATATATATATAAGAGTCAATAATTATTATTTTTACCATAGTAGTAATGCTATGTACCTTACCTACCACTAGAACTGTAGTAAGTAACAGTACTAGTGGTACCCGGTAGTTCTACTGCAATCACTAAATTGTGATAACTATAGTACGTATTTTACTCAAAAATTTAACAAAAATAGTAGATTTACATTGCTAAATCGATTAGCAATGGGAATGGTTAAAAATATTTAACTAATGTCCTTATATCAAGCGGACGCCGGGTTTCCGAGAGGGATGCAACCGGGAACATCGTGAATCGTGAGGATCGCGATGTAAATAATATGCCCCCAGATACTAGCTCTAAGCACTATTTCACAATCCAACACATATTGCTAGCTGGTCCGCCAGTTTCCAGGATATTTCCAGGTCATAACTTAGCGCCATGCTGCTTGAAGTGACAAGTTATTAGGGTCATCAGTTACTGTGATGTCGTCGCGAGGTTCACTAGTTAGTGTACCACTATTCATTGCTCGGACTGTAGCTCGATAGTCCGATGGATATGCTTTATGAAACTACGATAAATAACCTGAAGCAAATACGTAAGGTCTTATTGTAAAACTCTATAGTCCTATTTAGAGCATTTACGTAACCATAAATATTACTAAGTAAGGTCCCTCGCCCACGGCGACTTTTTGTAGCGATGCTGTCGCGCGTTTGCATCGATACAGTCGCGATGCAATCGCTAGCTGTGGTGCCCTCGCCCACGGGGCGCTCAGATAGTAGCGATGCAAACGCGATACTATCGCGCTTCAGTCGCGATGCAAGCGCAATTCAGTCCCCTCCCTCCGTTTTTCCCTGAATCGATGCGTTTGCTTCGATTTAGTCGCGATGCAGTAGCGCGTTGGTAGTGCGTTAGCATCGCTACTGTAGCGCGTTACAAATGCGACTACCACGCGTTAATCGCGCGTATGCTAAACGCGCGACTGCATCGCTACAAAAAGTCGCCGTGGGCGAGGGCCCTAATAGTAATTGGAAAAGAAAAGGGAATACCTTGCTTAATTCACCCAACATAATTATGAGGAAATTCAGAACCATTTTCCTATACTCTAGTGCAAAATTGAGTTTTCATGCATTATTTATTTTTTCGGAAAACAAACAGCACAAAAAACATAATCTAGATAACTATAGATACAAAAAGCCAATTACATGTTTTCACTAATAGACTTATGCTAGGAACTAAATACTGTGTGTACACTTGTACAGGCAATAGAATGAAAAACTATTATTCACAGTGTGAGTGAACAGTGTTCACAGTGTTTTGGAGACTTTTCCAATTTCATGTGGATATAGGAACACATTTTGTAATGTTAAGTAGGTAAATACCTAAGTTCAACCTCTCCAAAAATTGTATCGCGGAAATAAATTAGAGAAACCATATTAAAAATTATAATTTTAGCAGGGAAGCCTTGCCGTATGCGCAGTTATAGCGCGTTTGCACGGCGCGCCGTACAAACATTTGCGAGTTACAGCCTTATTTACAAACGACCCTCTGCGTAGACTCAGTTTTTGTCACATTTTCCTTGACGTTGATTATCAGTAGATATTACCCAAAACAGCAAGAGTAGGTTAACTTGTGAATAAGGCTGGAAGTTTCGTCGCAAAAATATGAGTACCAGATATGTATAACATGATGTAGACACTCACCCACAAGGGAGCGGAGGGTTGCAGCTGCGAGGCAAACGCCATTCGGAACGCATCGCCCACGAGACTGTTCAGTTCCTCCGCCTAGAACACAACATTTACATACTATTAGTATACGCGACGTTAAGGTACGGATGACACCAGCAATCCACATACCCAAAAGTTCTCATCTGTCCCGGTCGTTAAGATTTGAGCCTGTCCAGAACGGATGAGACACTTTGGGTATGTTAGTTGATAGGTCTCATTCGTCCCGATGATAACGACGACGCGACAAACGTGCGCATTTCTAAAAATTATACTGGATTGATGGAATTTAGTCTGAATTTCAAACAAGTTAGATCCAGTTCGTCCAATACAAGGAAGGAAGGTTTTGTGGGAAAAGGAATTCCGTCCAATTACAGTTTTATAACCAACGCGACAAAAGTAGTACATATCGACAGAGTAGGTACCTACAGTGAGAAATGTCACTCGGTCTGGTTACATAAACCTATGCCACACAAAGGTCAGTTTTAAGGCCCCTACCCACACCTCGATCGGAATTTGCGTGTAAATGTACCGTTAGAAAGCAATAACAATGATTCGAATGCTCTACATAGAGATAAAATAGTTATACCTATACAATAGACAGTATTTTATTTAGGAAATAATTAAAATACTATGGTAGGCAGTGCATTTAAATCACTGTTTAGCCAGTATTATTAGTATATACTGCTATTATTAAACATGGTGCTGCTTTTGATAGAGTTTTATTTATCTACTAGCTGGGTCCCACGGTTTCACTCGTGTATGGCTTGATCCTGTGGGAATGTCGACTACATCGTATAAAGAACACACTCTCTAAATGTCATCTCTTTGCTATCAGCGGTTTAGGCTATGCGTTGATCTATCAGCCAGCCAATAAGTCAGGACAAAGCACTTTAAAGATACCTATAGATTTATATAGGTTCTTCTTTTTTCGTATAGTCGTGTGGCTCACCTAGTGCTAGAGTTTTCAGTACGCTCTAAGGCCGCTCAAACTTGAACTTGATATAGGTAAGTATTTATGATGGTCTCATATTTACGAGACAGTGACTTTCGGATACACCAGTTGTGGTATGGGAATGGTGATGGCATACGCGAGTTCCAAAATTACATAGCATATGTATGTAGTTATGGAGTTATTCATAGCATACATTAATGACAGGTTTTCGTGTGCATTGATTTCAATGCTTAATTCAGTCTGTTGTGGATGGATACAAAAACTGAGCAAATAATCTGCATCGATTCTCACACACCTTCAATAAAACTACACAAATGGACTGTACAGATAAATCGCTACGATAAATCAGCTGCTACTATGTTTTTAATTTCGCTTCGTTCTACCACTGCACCTCGCATTGAATTATTTAAGTATTTAGTGTTTGTTTTAATTGTATTTAGTCCATAAGCACACTGTTTTGCTGTGAATAAATAATTATATCTTAAATTCAATTTTTTTTGCTCTCGTCTTCGCTTTCTCTACCCGCTTTTCTCATCACCTTGTCCGCTACCTCGCCGGCGACAAACGCCTCCACTACACGCATATCATTCACACTTACAATACCAAGCAACTACTGCTGTCACAAAATTAACCTCACCTTTATTGCTTGACACTAAGGTAAATTTTTCATTGATTCGAACGCAAATGGAGACTGATTTAATGAATTACTAATTACAATTACGAACGAAAATAACGAACGTCTGATGTATCTCATTATATTTATGCTGGTGAATAAAAATAACTTATGTCAGTTCAAGGTCTATGCAGGTTCTAAATGCTGCCCCGTCCATGGAAAGTATGGCTAAAACAATTCGACTAAAACAACCCGAAAGGTTTTCTGACACAGAAACGACATCAAGATAGTAGTTGCTAGAAGGCAAGAGCAAGCCAAGCGAGCTTTTGGTATAACAATCTTGAGGTTCTGTTTTCTTAAACAACCCAGGAAGGTTATTGTTTTAGTCGAATTGTGTTTAAGACGAATAGTTACAGTTAGAAGACCTTCTCATCTGACCGATGTTCCCAGTTGCATCCCTCTCAGGAGCCCAGGGTCCGCTAAACCCCAAATTGTTTTTTTTATTTGGAGTCGGCGCAGTCGGTAAGCCATCATTGACAATACCTTCTGCAATTCGATTTGGCAATGTTTTTACGGCCGGCCGCCTGCCTGACAACAACCCTCTTAGGGGTCAAGCAGTTTATCCGCCACCGCGCCGGGAGAACTTAAGGTTTGCTACTCTCCCTTATATCCCTTAGTCGCCTTTTACGACACCCACGGGATGAGATGAGGTAACCCTATTCTATGCCAGGGCTACACAGTTTTACAGTTAGAATACCTACAGAATACATATTTAAGTTCTATTTATTGTTTGATGAAATTCTCTCTCTATCCCACTTTTCTTTCAGCCTACAATTTAACTACAAACAAAACCAAGTGAATCTTTAACTTGAATTTAACTAAAGTCAAACGGTCGACCTAATGGCGTCTTAGGCAAATTAATTCTATGGAAATTCGAGAGAATATCGATTAGAAGAGTTTATTGAGCAGTTCCGTTAATTTGTTTAAAAACATTAACATAATAATTAGATGATGGGACCAACATTTTGTTCACTAGAATGCAGACTTCAGATGGCAAATCGAGTGATTCTACCAATATATGCGAATGTAAATTAACTAATTGACAAACGAGTATTGTAGATTAGCGACCTGTACATGTAAACTTAATTTTAGGGATTTCGTAATTTTACTATCAGACTACACTGTCCGCCTGTCTGTCACCAGCACTAGGCGTTACATGAACCGTGATAGCTAAAGCAAAAGTCTAAGCCTAAGTTAGTTAAACCTTAGCGAGATGTCGGCCGACTGTTTAGTCTGCCTTCGTCTTTAAACCGAGCTGTCAAGGGGCGACCGACGTGATTAAATTACACCCCCAGTGTTGCGGTTCGAATCAAATGCAAAGGCTGTCTGTCTGTCGTCGCGTCGCGCGTCATCGCCTCCTCGCGTCCTCGGTTACAGAACGCACAGCTCTTGTTACTTCACTTTGTTATTAGCTCTATAGATAAATTCAATGTAGTTTTTTGCAGTTGTGGACTCGAAGGGTTTGTACATGTCATTATCATCCGAGCGATTTTTCCGGTTGTATCTTTCTCGAGAGCCCGGGGTTCGCTACGACAGCCCGGGGTCCGCTTCAAGAGCCCGAGGTCCGCTTGGACCCGGACTTGGCACATTTAACCACTGTTAAATAATTTAAAGTACCCACCTATAATATACTGAGTTAGGTGAAAAGAACGCAGGTCATCGATATCTCCCATAATAATGTGTAATTAAGCGGAAAATGTGCTGAAACTTGATAACTTGATTCGGGACTACTTCCACGAATTAAGGCGCGCAACGAATGGATCCGGACAAGCGGTTTCTTTGTTCAGAGGTTAAAGTTAGGTATACTAAATGAACTTACAGCGCCCCGCGGTTTCATTCGCGTAAGTCCCGACCTTGTAAGACTATCAGATTGATAGAATCACGCTTTTTTATACCAAAAACTAAAATTTAAATTAAACAAAGAAAAACATATAACTAAAGTGGCACAATGGGCTACTTTAGGGCGATCTCTTCCAGGTAATCAAATTGTAAAAGAATGTGTCTCTATCTATTCTTTTCGACGATTATTAGTCTAAATACAAATTACTCCAAATAAAAGAAAATAATGAACTACATCACTAAATACAAAACATCCTTCTCGATAGATTCTCATCAACAACATCAGTTCAATCAATCTGCAATCTAGTCGAGTATCTACCCTTCGATTGATAGCGTCTTCTCAGCCACAATCAATCTCATTCGACAAAGACCGTTCGTCTGCCGGTCATTACGTGAGTCTAGTGTAGTGGGTTCGACTCCCGACGGTGTTATTATTCAATTTGATCAACTTCCTGTGTGCGGCGGAAACCATTTATCAAATAATACTCGTTTGGGATTTTAATATTACGGTATGTGGTTTTATTCTTTATTCATCACTGTTAATAAATTGTTTAAAAATGCAACGTATAATTTACTGAGCAAAATAATTATCGTCCCCCACTGCGTCGTATTCAGTCCTATTAATGTTTAGTTCGCCGTATTGTGTACGTCTTTGACTGTTTATCAAAGTTAAGATAAATCCGCAAACTTCAGTCGTTGTTTATATCAGGCTGTTCTGCGACGGATTATTATTAAGATAAATGGCTCCGACACGATGTCAACATGGATAATCGTCTGACAATTTTCCAGTAAAAATATTGAAGCAGATATTAAAAGACACAACGTTTCCCTAAAGTCAACAGAAAGAAGTAGATTCCGGCTCAAAATAGAATATTCTTAAGAACTTAATGAATCTAACAGACACATCGACATTCGAACTTAATCCGCCCTTAAGCCCGGATCAACAAACGACAGATTTATTAAAACAATTAAACAACAGGACATCGTAAAAGTCCACATAAATAACTTTGAAAGAACAACAGTTTTCAATGAAGTTATGTCGAACTCAAACTAAGGAAGTAATCAATTTGTGTGTAAAGAAGAATGGTCACACCGCATTCGCTCCCGGCCCACACATCAAACATGGTAAAAATAAAGTTTATTGCCTTGTAGATATGCGTCCGCTCTGTGTAAATATTGATACACTGTCTGTGACCGGTCGGCGGGGGCGGGGGTGGGTGCGGGGCCATTGCTTACTTTAGGAAATACGTTTACTATGTTGTTTGACGGATGTACGTATTTAGATGTTTAGTTTTTCACTACTTAATCACACTAAATTCGGTGAAAGATTTTATTACTTTTTAGAACGAAGTTCTTTAACTCTGGTGTTAAATTGGTAGAAATCCGAAAAATAACAGTCTGCTTCCGGTTCGCGATGTCAAATAGTGAAACTATCTAGTTTGATCGGTAAGTTAGTAGTACTGTATGTATGGTTTGTAAAAGGCTGGGTAACTTGTTAGGTTTTTCATTCTAGACGGGGAGGAGGTTCCGTAATTGTAGGTACACGTTATTGAATACAGGAATATTAAAATTGTACACGACAGATTTCTCTTGTTAACAAAAAGTCTATAAGGCTGATCGCATGATTCTTATAAAACAATAATAATTTATAGTGATCGGTCGGTCTCTAAACCCTAAAATAATAGTGACCTAGGTACTTGATATCTATTGAGAATACCGAAAACGAAGCCGATTTCCAGCCTAAATCAAAACTGCCTATAAAATAAGATTTTGTGACCAGAACCCAATCTTTGATCAGTAACTATTTATCGTTGACCTCATTTCGATGCGAATATATCACAGTCCGTCCGCCAGTCACGGACCTTCTCAGAAAATAAAACCGATTTACATAATACAGCACAGCACCCGAACCGTTATAAAATGCATAAGGACTGAAGGTTTGGGTGTTTAATATAATTGGAACAAACAAAGAAAATATTATTTTGTAAATAAAATATACGTTTGTTCTTGGTATTCACAAATTCTTATTGGCTAAATAAAAGTAAGACATTTTTATAACCAAATCAGCCGTACCCACTTTTTTCTTTGTGCGTAATCAGAGTCTTTTTATAAACGTTATTTTTTATTACTTGGGGTGATTGGAATTTCTTATAATATTACGAAATTAAATACAGAGATATATGTATTAAGAAAATTACACAAATTACACGAATGCTGTAGTTTAAAACCTCTCAAAGAAACGTTTGTATCTCAGTGTAATACAAAATATCATTGTAATTAATAAAGCCAGGGTTGATATAAAGCAGGCCCCACACGTGAGGCCCGGTATCTGTCGATGTTCATCTTAATTACTTAATTAGATATGCGGCCCGCATCGTCTGTAATGTGTATGGTGCCTTAACTCGGTTAAGTCTTACGACTGAGCCGAGTTTACATTGCCAAATGTTACGAACATCTCTATGTAGTGTATTTACTTATTGCCAAGTTATTGGAGATTAGAGACGTTGCACAGTTAAATCTAAGTCGAAGGAATTATGGATGTGTTCTTGCAAAACGCTCACTTTAATGTTTTTTTTTAGCTTTTAGCTCAAAATTCTTCTTTATGTTATGGAACAATTGCAATTTATGTGAATTTGTTTGAACTTGCCTTCGTTTTAAAACTTCGTGTTAATTTGAGGCTCGCCTCAAATTAACACAATTAAAGGGCCAACTCAGTTTCAGTAATATCTTAAATATTTCTGTATTATTTAAGTAATAAGTATAACTTTTTAGTTACATTTTCCCGGGTCTTTATCAAGACCATTGTAACATGGTTGAAACTTCGAGGTAAGAAAATAAATAATGGTTACGTATCATAATAACTACAATTCATCTGCACTATTTTCAACTTAATTGTCGATTGGACTACAGTTTAACTCAACTACGGTCGATTCATATATGTTTGTTTAAACTATTGGATGACTAACCTACTGGACGACTCAACTACGGTTTATTGAACTACATTCAATTTACCTACGGTTGACTGAACTACCGGACAATTTAACTACTATTGTCATATTATCGCGCGTTTTACAAGTTCAAGTTTATTTATTGGTAAATATAATAGATTTACAAGTCGTCACAACGTTACTCGAACTTAACTACGGAAAAAAGCATTTGGTGGACCCCGACTTGGATAGGTTAGGTTATTATAAGAACATGATTACACGTTAATATTATAAATAAAAAAGCGTGATGTGTAAAATCAAATTTTATATGAAATATACATTATAATCACTAAATTTTAACCTTTTTATTCATAGTACTAGGCGCTTCGGCGACCGCTGCCGCGGCAAGCTCGCTTCGCTCGCTCGCCAAAGCGCTGCGCGTAATCATGTTCTAATAATAACCTAACCTATCCTAGTCGGGGTGCTCTGTTTTGCTTTTTGTATTATAAATAAAAAAACGTGATATATAGAAATCGAACTAATTTGAAATACATGATATAATTACAAAATTACAATGCAACAAAATACGTAAGTAAATGTAACAGGATTGACACATGACAATAATATAACATGTCCATCATGTCTTGCGCAAACCTCATCTTATTAAACAAAATGCAGCTCGGCGCGCAGTAGTCGAGTCGTCCGTAGTTGAAAAATCCAATATTTCTAACAACCATAGTTTAATCAAACTTAGGGGAGTTAAACTGTAGTTCAGGCGACCAATATTCGAAATGACCGTAGTCGAGTCGACCGTAGTTAAGTTAAAAATAGTGCAGATGAAAATAGTCATTATGATACGTAACCTAAATAATAATACGCGATAAAGGCCCAGGAAAATGTCACTATGTTAACAAAACGTGTGAATTTCAAAAGTTTACCTATTTAGTAAGAAGTCATTATTATTACATAAGTTATCCCCAATTAATCTCAAATACATTACTGAAAACGGCATCCGAATCGGTCTAGCCGTTTCGGAGATAAATGGGAACATTCGATTACAAACACAAAAAAAAGAACATGTCACCCCTCGGTTCCGTTCGTGGGCAAAAAGCTTTATAAATTAGCCTGTGATAGGTGGATTATATGTCTTGATTGCTCTCCTTGCGGCAGATTAGCAAACCGCTCACGTATTCCTGGCTGTATTCACATACAACAACATCTACAGCCACATGATGCTAATTATATACGTATCTGAACAGGCTCATTTACTTGGAAAATATTTTAAATGAGTTAGGTATCTCTGCGGTAGGTTTTATTGAACTAAAAGTTACTTGATAATACATAATAGACAAGCCGGTCTGTCTATAGCCGGGCCGGATCTATAAAGCGAGTAGAAAGAGGAAATCTAAACATCAAAACTTAGGGTGAAGCAATATTAATTTTAATCTGCTAATATCTCACTGAACCATTCAAGATAATCTCCGACCCTCACCATGTTAGTACGAGTTTTTTTTTTAATTTTTGGGTTTTTTTAAACCTTCTGTATCCTGGACATTTTGCAACCTAGAAATTCTGTGATCTGGATATTATGCAACTTGGACGATTTCATCGATAGCTAAGAAGGAGTCAATACTGTAGAAAAAATATTTGATTTTCATTCAAATATCGAATCAAGAAAGAATGATATTCGACACAAAACTATTAAGAATTCGAATAAAACACGAAAAATATGCTAATTAAAACGCTAACCCATCCATATTTCATGTTTTTAGTAAATTAATATGTTTTACGGCCGCAGAAACATGAACAACAATTTTATTAAGGGCTGGCAACACTAGTCATAAAGATCAAAGCGAGAAAAGAAAGCGGAGTAGGTAGGTATAATAGCCACAAATAAAATGGTATTAATTCTTTAAAATAATAATAAAACATATTGGGGCCGGATTTGGGCGAAACGAGTTTACTTTCGTGATAAATTTATTGTGAATTCATCCCACGCAACATTCTTATATCGGAGCTTGGTGTCACGAACATTAGAAGAATAGCTGCAAATTAACAGATTCTGTGTGTAGCTTTTAATAATGTCAAAACGAGACTTATAGGTATAGGTAGGTACTACCTATTGGCCTGGGCGGGTAACTGATATGCTAATTTAAAAAAAAACATCAAATTGGATTTCGAATTTTATTGTTTTAGTATATCCAAATCTAAGTGAAAATATTTGTGTTTTTGATTGCGCCATCATGAAAAGACAAGTAGTAAGTAGGTACCATCGAATTGTATTTTCCCTACACTTGTGCACGTTCAATAAATCACATTGTATGGAAGATGTCCTCGTCAGTTATTGTAATTACACTCAAATCGGCACGCGAAGACTAACTTATTGTAGGTATTTAAGGGGTAAGTACCTTATATAAGACCCAAACTAAACCTAAACCTAAGAGTTTAGGTTTAGGTTTATCATTTTTTTTTTGATAAGTCAAAAAAAAATGTTTTATTGTCAAAAATGTGCTATTCGCTTCAGCATAACACTACACCCAAATGTACAAAATACGAAAATATTTAAAAACAATGCGTCAAAAATATTTTAAAATAAAAGCTTTTAATAATTCTATGAATCCGTACTTATAGGTTTATAGTAATGTATTGTAATACTTAGGGGTTCTGAATAGGTATAGCTCGTATATAATATACCCCTCAACTCAATTTATTCATAAGCGAAGACAAACTTGCTAGAAGTTGATAAGTACTTAAATGTTTTTACCATGATCCCGCAAAAAACTTTTTGATTTAGTGAGTACCTACTAGTTAGTAACTTGATTTAATTTTAATGAATGTCAATTAGCAAGGCAACCGAGGCAACCAAGGCAAGCGAAGCGACAGTTGTTTAACTAAACAGCATAGTTGAGGCGTACTTGTCCGTCCGCCATTCATTTAACGTTGTAATCCGGTTGCTGGATGGAAATGGGTTAATGAGTTACTACGATACTAATAGAAGGGTTCTATCTACTAATATTATAATTGCGAAAGTTTGTGCGTGTGTTGTACCCAAGTATGTCGTTTATCCTTATCCACGTCATGTGGTTTCTTTTGTTTCCAATTTGATCGTCTTTTGTTTATGTCAGTTTGACAGCTGCTGTCATCTGAAATGAATATAGCTTGAAGAGTTCTGTCAATACTTCAAAGAAGCTATTACCGAATCTATGGACAATTTCTGAGGTCGGTAAACTACGCGCTGTTTGTGGCAAATTTACATAAACATCGGGATAAATAAAACACCTTTTAACTATCTTTAGATATCTATCTGCATAATAGGTATAATTATGATTCGAACTTTCGTAAGGTATATACATTATGTATTGTTAATTTGAAAGTTTTCCTAGCTCATAAGCAACAGTAATGTTATTTACACTATTTCTAGTTGTGGATACCCATTATTGGCTTTCCTATTTCTATTGTATTTTTAGTATATATTGATAGCTGTTGGTTTCCCTAAAATGTAAAAATATAATATAATATTATATAAATACATACCGTTAAGTAGTATTTGTGTAAAACAGTAAACACAAACTTCCGAATTTACAGAATATTAGTTATTGTATTAGGATTCTCAAGGGAACGAGATTAACGTGGTCCGAGCCACGGGACGCGACTAGATTTTAATATTTAATTTTCATATCATGGTATAATTTACTGCTAGCCATTTCCTGTGTGTGACAAAATAATCGTCTTTGATGTAGGTAGGTTTATTCGGTTCGTATTATAAATGGTTTGCTTCGTTAAAGTGTACTGAAAGTGTTTTATTAAAGGCGGAAGTTGAGAGATATGAAGACATGTGAGACTTCTCTAATGAAGTTAACTAATCCGCTTACTCTATTATATTAGTATCAAGTCATATGCGTAAGTGTTACAAAAGATAACGCAGGGTAAACTTTAGAGTGCTCACAGAATAACGCTACAGTTCTACTGACGACAAGGCACTCTTTGAGAGCATATGCAAGTCGCTTTGGAGTTAAGAGTTGTACTAGAATATTTTAATTTTGTTTTACGTCTAAAAAGCCGCCGGACAAGTCTCACTCTTCTGCAAAGGTAATTATTCCCATCTGGTTGTGGGGTCTATCATCTATCTTTTGACACATCTTATGGAAATCCTCCACAGGCTCTTTGGTCTTTCTTGATCACATCAGAGCAGTTCGATTTTGGTCTATCCCTTCTTTGTGAACCATTAATTCTATATTTTGTGGTCATTTTGTGTACAATATTCCTAGGTATGGGACGAATAAATGGACAAAATATCATTTAAAAATTCAGCATCAACTCCTTGCATTACCCTGTCGTCGGTATCTAGATATAATGTGACCACCTCGACTCTGCTCTACTAATCCAAGACAAATGTATCTTATGGTGCAGTATAAATACCGGCCTTATCGTAATCCAGAGGCGCATCATGTTGTAACACATCACTAAACTGTTGTGCAACTATGGATTAACTTTCATTTAGTCGAGTGTTGGATTAACGGTGAAATGTTGGTCTTTGTTACTTTAAAAACCTGCAGATTAAGACCTCGACATGACAAACTACAAAGGGATCATAAATTCTTACATAAATATAGACACAATGGGGAATAAATCCTATTCTTATTGTTCTTTTCCCCATATATGGGGTCCACAGATGTCTTCAAACAAACTGAAATCATCTTCTGTCTGCTGAATTTTGACCATCGACAAAAAATAAAAATGTAAGGACATAAGGAAAATGTTGACTCTATTAGAGTCAACATTGGAGTTGATATAGGTATTCTATTAGTTGTACAATCTGGGAACTGGTGGATATGCAGTTTTGTTGCCTGGCGTACACACCTCACTGATCCGACAATCCCTCAGTAAGAAAATATTACTATCCTGATTGCTTTGAACAACAAACAATGTACAATAGAACTCAAACAAAAGCTTTAACGCTTAACAAAACGCTTTGAACAAAAAACACAAAGGGATGCAATAATTAAAACATCAGGTAGTTGAGACTATAAGACCACCCCTAGTTCTATTGTTGCACTTTTTCCTCTACTCTACACCGGAGCGTACTATAACGTAACCGGACCGGCTTATCAACCCGTAAAACTTTAAATAAAGATGTTTCATTGATTTTATTACATTACAGTTAGTTTTCATTAAAGTTCTCCACATATTTCACAGCTACAACTTAAGACAAGTTCGAAGATGCATTACCTCTCAGTTGCCGGAAAGGCAAAACACGTCGGTAGTGTCAGATTAGATAGTAATCCAAAGGTTATTAACACAACACTGTCAATAATCAATCAGAACCGTGTCACCAAGATTGAACACACCACACGCGTCACTAATTTCAAAGTGCCTTAGGAAGACGTCCGTCCCGTACGGATGGTATTCCACAACTGAATTGAAGTGGAACTTCGTCGAACGAAACTAGTTTGAAACTCGACGCCAGTAAGTGGCTCGGATACAATGGAAAACGCAAGCGCCCGCGCACCTGTGTGTGTCGTATAATACTCTTTTTATTTTTAATGTTAAAAAAGGCGACGAACTTTTCTGCATATCGAACGAACGGTTGATGACCTGACTCTAACGTAATTTATGGTCACACTGACTGATTCCAACTTTAACGCCCACATAAACGATTCATAATTGATTAGGTAAAGAAGTAGATGAAAATAAAATTTTGAAATAGATCTGAACTTTATTTTCCGTATTATACAAAAGCGCGCTTTTACGATGCGGTGAATGTGGCATTTTTAATTAAGTAAGTTTAATTATTAAATCTCCACAAAAGACGTTAATAAATGATGTCTACCTACACCAACATCACACTAATACAGTCAAAATGATAGTTAAAGCGTCACATATGAATAATTGAATATGACGGTGACGTGTATCTAGTGTTGATATTTCGACGGGTGGTAAGTATCCGAGGAATGCGGTCCCGCGGTGCGGTCTGCAAGGTCGGACGCTATGGAATGCGCCGCGCTGGGACTGTTAGCCGACACTATACCAACAATTAGATTGGTCATAGTTACTTACATTAAGAAACATTTAGATGACGGTTAATTAGGAAAAAAATAACATATGAAAGCATACATTTAAGTAACTCTTGTATCGTACAGGATGGCAAACGTCTTCAAGGTATACCCAGTTAGAAGTGACGCGATGATCTAGATGCATTCGATGCAGAGTTGCCAGAAGCAGCTGGGTGCTCGTGAAGTCAAAGTCAAAGAGGCTTTTGCCCAGCAACTGCTGGTTAATATTATTAAAAAATACTAACTTTGTTTCAAGATTGTAATTTATGTCCGATCTAGATGTAGCCTATCCAATTTCAGCTGATCGTCTCATCGCGTCTAAAAACGCCAAACTCGTTTGAATATATATTTTGTAGTAGATATAATAATCGTAAATATAACAAGCGATATCATAAAGTCGATCATTCAATATCGTTTAGTATGCGCCCCGGTGTTTACGGATACTTTTCTATGCAAATATTTATATTGGGCGCTTGTATAGGCAAGTTGAATTCTAGCTCCGATGAGCTTGATGGAACATATCCAAAATGATTTACGATATATTAAACTTTTAAATAAAATAGAAACAGAATGTGGTCAAAGGGAGATAGAGAAGGGAGGGAGATTGATCAATATCAATAATTCTTTTATTCTTCCTAGGTACAAATGAAGGTAAAAAATAATGAGTGTAATGTATATCGCATCCCTTTCTCTGTTTTTCCCTATTTATATTTTAATTTAGCGTATCAGCTCTCTCATAATTGTGTGTCTTGTTGGTGGTTGTGGATCATCTTTGGGTCTCTTGTTGCTTTATACGCCATTTGTTTTTTGTCTTCCGCGTTTTCTACTTCATGTTCTGCAGTAGCAGCATACGACACGAGAAATGATCGTCCCTTTTTGTTGATCGACAAAATGTTACTTTTGCTCGTATATTAAGACTGCTGGTTTCCTAAACCGTGTGCAACTTAGAACTGTTATCTTTAAATATGTGGACGATCATCCAACCGCAGTCTCGTTTTGGTTTTTACTATTTAAGCATCATTTTAGTTAGACGTGTGTGGAGTTGTGTGTGGGGGCGGGTGAGAATTACAATAATAGGTAGTCGATTACCGTCCGCATTATACGGATCACACCATTTTATGGTAATTGATATTTATACAGATTTCCATTGATTTCTGTTTATGTAATCAATTCTGTTTCTATATTCAATTTCTTTAAACAGTGATAGTAATAATTTGGTTTTCCATATTTTTGTAGAATATACATTTGTATGAAATTGGTGTACAGTTTGATGAAACTTAGAATAAGTTTAGTTTACATTGAAAATAGTCAACGATCGTCCAATACTGAGTAAAAGTAATAAACATAGTTAACGAAGAGCGTCAGTTAGTTTCGGTTCAAAAGTTTCACAACTTTACAGAATTTACTTGAAAGCTTTTACAATTTACTTTTACTCGAGTGAAAAACATATTTTTCCCCTTAGTGTTACAATAAAACTTGGTAGGAAGTACTTGAGCGGTTATCAGTAAAGTTGTTTCACTAGAGTTTGTTGTAAAGTTCATCGCAATAAATGTATCGGGCTGTAGCGGGCTACAGCGGGTTAGGAATGCATGACAGAGTAAAACGTTACGATCCGTGCTGCCACAGGTGCTGTACAAGTAGCACTACATCAAATGAAAATCGTAACTGTTTTTGATTCTTGGCCGATACTTGAATTCAAACGATAATTCCAGAAAAAAAATGTCATCCATCCGTCTGAAAAATTTCAGATTTTCTTTCTGAAGCCCACACTAAGCGTTTCGCTTTGTTGTACAAAGTTATCAATCGTTTGATGGTGTGATGATGAGACAATACCACCATTTACTTTATTACGTTCTTCTATAATACAAATTTATCACCTATGAAGACAATAGGTAATAAAAGAGCAAATGCTTATTGTATCGCAATCAACATAACTTCAGAATTGTTTGCCATTAGTATTGTAGTACATGGTACAACGTATCTTCCCAAGAAGATAGTATGTACTACATGGTACTACGTTATCTTCTAAGAAAGATACGTAGTACCATGTAGTACATACAAGTTCATGTAGTACCTAGAATAATAGGTAGGTAATAGGTGTGGAAGATACCTACCTCTAAAAGTTGTTCAGTTTCAATCAGACACGACAAGACAAAGAGTTACGACTTAACTCAATTAAATTAAGAAATTCTAAATGACTTTAAACTCTTATTTAATTCGACTTTTACTTTGTTCCAAATTGTTCCAATTCGAATGCTTAATTTATCTAACTTAAGATTTGTAGTTAATTGTTGAGCTCAACT
>OY292398.1:15644685-15741121 GCA_958496205.1 Idaea biselata | reverse complement strand
AGTAGGTAGTAGGCAGACTCCTATATGGTTTAATGGGGCACCTGGAACTACCTTTTCATATGAAACTCTATTTTAACGCGTTGAAATTTGGAGAATTTGACACTCCCTTAGATCATCCCCTGATCGAGTAAAATGTTAGGTAACAGTGGAACATCATTTTTCTGCCCATTTAGTACCATTTATCACACATAATAACTATTATACTTGAAGTTATGCGAACAGTAGACGTATGTACTTCGGAACCAGCAGATAGTGCCGGGCCTACAAAAGACATCAACGAGCTGCTACACGGTGACATCCAGTACAATAAAAATACAAGCAAAGTCGCAGGATCTAGTGAGATCGAAGCACGATGTATAAGATTCGCTCTTATTAGACTGTGGATGATCTCTAGTTCTTTATCACTTTTCAATGTATGTTATTCTCGTCGCGTTTTGTTTCATTGATCCCGATAGGACCGATGCCGCGGCGGCCGCGTCTGCTAGGGGCATGCCTCTGTTATACTTTTATTTTAGTTTTTCAGTTGACTATTTTAATTGAAGCACGCCGCGCGCGTTACAATAAAACGAAAAAGTAAAAACCGGCTAAGTGCGAGTCGGACTCGCGCACGAAGGGTTCCGTACCATTATCTATTATGTAGGTATTATACAACAGGTTTTGTTTTAAAAGGTAAATTGCGTTTTACGATTTATGACGTATTAAAAAAACCTACTTACTAGATCTCGTTCATCCCAATTTTCAGTGGAAGTTTCCATACATCGTTTTAGTTTTATTATTCTCTTATTTTAAAAGTTACAGAGGGAGACACACATTTTACCACTTTGGAACTCTCTCTCTCTCTCTCAGTTTAGATAAAAAAAATATTCGAAAACTCCTTATCATTTTTGAAGATCTATTCATAGGCTTTTGCATAGCTATTGCATAGCAATAGCTTAAAATTCTTTTATCGCGGGCTTTGAGCTTTGAATGAAGAAATTTCGTAACGAAAAAAACCTAACACCCCCCACTCCGCCTACCATGTACCATGGTTACCACGTAGCTCGTGGTAACCATGGCAACGTGGTAGGTACAAAATAAAAAATAATTATAATTGCATAAGTTAATAAAAAATGCTGTGCAATAGCTTTACCGCGGCAGTCTCCAAGTGCCACACATTTTTTTTTTCAGTTTCAGTTCTAAACATGGGGAACCCGAAAAGTTTGTTGTTTTTTTTTCTATTTGTATGAAAATCTTAATGCGGTTCACCGAATACATCTTCTTACCAAGTTTCAACAGTATATTTCTTATAGTTTCCTTCTTTTTTAAGGCTGTTGAAATAGGCCTCGGTTTTTGACAGTTAGGTAGATGAGAAACAAAAGCGGTAACAAAGATATAAAAGGTTCGCTCGTTGAGGCCATTACATCGTGCATCGTCAGAGAGATTCAATTAACTCCTAGTCTCGGATTGAAGGAACGCCGCGCGCTGGCTGCAGTAAAACAAAGCAACGATCTGATAAGGAGTTGATCAGTTCCCGGCGTCCGCTAACTACACCCGATATACCTACCTCGAGTACGTAGGTACCTATAGCTAGCAGCAATCAACGAAGCGACGACAATCGCACTCGACAATGATCCGCTCTATTTACATAAAATACCACTCAGTACAACATTAAACAAGATATACGCCTGTAATTAACAACGATTATATCTTCACTTTTAACGATTCACGAGTGGATATTTGACAGATGTTGTCTTGAAAACTCGTCGACTACCATTCAACTATTAGTCTCAAATCTCTAATTGCCTTATTAATAAACAGAAACAAAGAATGGTAAAATTATTCCGACCTTACCCCACGTTTATTAATTAGGCAATAAGAATATAGATATTACGAGTAAATTGCGAACGATCTGGGTCGGTATTACGCTCAACAATCGTGTTTCAATAGTGTGTCGATAGAACATTAATTGTCATATTTGACGTGTATTTGACACATTTGGCAGTTTCCTATGTCAAAACTCTAATGACAGGATGGATTTTTAACAGACTTGACAGACAGACAGAGAAGGTTGGTTACCATGGTTACTATTGCAATTCCACTGAGACACCATTACGATACTATTGAAGTCTACCAAGTTTGTCACAGTCTCGATATAATGGCAATAGTGTGTCGATATAATCGGAATAGTATTGTCATCTTGTGTCATTTAGTGTAATACCGGTCCTGTCGACAAGTGAGAACTAGTTACCTCCCGGCATGTAACGAACACCTCCCTGTTCACAAAAGGAATGCCAAAGTAATTAATTCTATCCAAAATGCATCATTTGCCGTTTCCAGAAATTTAATCAACGTTTTCTCGGAATAGGAAATATAAGTAGGCATAATGTGAGGGGAATTAACGTTACACGGTTACCGTAAATGTTTCATTCAGCGCTGTGTGTGGGGTGGCATTAGCGGGTCGAGTGGGCCGAGTGGGCCGGGGGTCCCACCGCTCGCGAGGTGAACACCACCGAATCACTTACTGTTGAGTCTTTAATGTTTATTGTTTACAAACAAAATGTCGGTTGTGGTTTACGTTGCGGTAGGTAACGCGGTATCGCGGCGGTATCACGGTTTGTGTCTGCGTGAGATAACACACCTACTTTATATTGTGTTCCATATTGTAGTCGGCAACACGTTCTAATCAAGGTCAGATTTGTTCACTACTTCGTAGCCACTGAATATTTAAATGCAAAATTTCTAAAATGTAGGTTACACTAGTTAGTCGTTATGCATATATTCGTAACAGATAGTTAGAGTGTCGACGATACTGCAGTGGGTACTCGTCGGGTATACATAACGTTTCAATAAAATCTGAATCGAGCTCCATCGAGTGTTCGATGCTGCTCAATGATGAGGTATTTGAGTGTAATTTCCCGGTGGAAATAAGACGACAATCTCCGCTTGTTGCCGGGAGGAGGTCCGCCGGGAGGTTCCCGCGCCTCCTGTACCTCCCGGCCGCATTAAACGACACGCTAAATGAGACGACCCACAGATCCGCCCGCCGCGGACTCTCCACCACTATATCATTGATATTCACTCTGTTTAAAGTTTTATTGTGTAAGTTGATTATAACCACGTTTTAGGACTTCATAAAATGTGGTTATGAAGTACATACATTATGCAGGGTCTTACGTACTACAACCTGTGCCACTGGTATAGTCGCTCACCTCACCCACAAGTTACGTACCTACCCCAATACTCTATTGTTTGAAAAAAAAAAACGGATATAATACCGTGAGGTCAGAGAGGTCTGGAAAGACCTCGGGCCGTCATTTTTTTAAATATATATAATAGAAGTCACGCAATTAAAACCGGAAAAAAGGAATTATTAAAAAGATAAATAGGTATGTGTTGATTGTTTGGTTGTGGCCTAATTTATGTTTGAAACGTGGATTACTGTCGCCATAACGTAGCATAATGTACATAAATACTAACTGTTTAAATTATCGGCGCGTTATTAGTCGTACATCAAGGATTTACTTGCTTTACGAGTTGTGTTACTAAACACCCGCCAACAATTTATATCATCCATCAAAACTTCAACAAGTAGGTACCTTGGAATACTTCAGCTGACACACGAGTAACTCTTGTTCAGCAGAGGTCGGAGTAAACAGGTGAAAGTCATCTAAACATTCATTACATATAAAGATCGATGAGTGATGCTCACGCGGTACAACGTTTGTTTCCACCGTGTGATAGTGATGATGTCACTATAATTGTTTCGAAGACTTTCACCGATTTATTCCGATCTCTACTTAAGGAGAGTAACTCGTATGAGTATAATGTGTATGAATATGAAATATAGGTAACACTAGACTAGGTAAAGACGGAAGAATTAACAAACTGTGATATCGTAATAGGTACATGGGGTGAATGAAAATGAGATAGATTAAAAACGCAAAAAGAGTCAAATTGTTTATGCATTAAAAGTAATCCAAACGAGTCGTCCCGCCGGACCCGGGCCTCGTCCCGGCCGAGTGCACGGACCCGATTTTAATGAATAAATAACGTAATAAATAAATAAGCAAGGGAGATTGAGTCGTACATGATCGTACGGAGACGTGCGGCATGTCTGTCTGTAGCTACTGCGACCGCGGTCGTGCCACGCTTTCGATGTCGAATGTTGTCAGTAAGTTTACATTGAGCAGGAGTATTACTGTGATATCATTTGAGAAGTTCTATCAAAGGCCGGTAACAGAACAGAACTAAACGTACTCTTCGATTGACACAATATTGTGATGGCAAATATCCAATCCTTGTTGTGTCTATTACTAATGTGTTCATTTACTGTGTAAGTTGTCTGCCTGTTGGAAGTAAGAGTATTTTCTTTGTTCAATGGTTCAATAAATGTCCCAGTAAACTTTACTGCGAGTATAACATGGCAGAAATATCTAAGGCAAGTGCGAGTTGATATGCAACATATTGCTAGCCCCGAACTGCTGGTCGAAGGACGGAGATGGAGACTCGCCAACTCGGTGACGAGGTAGCTGGCGGTTGACCCGACATTAGACCTTATGTACTATACAATAGAGAGCATATTCTATGTTGCACGCGACACAGCGAGAAGCAGTAGGCACATAATATCTAGTCACGGTGCGTCCCTAAAGTTGCGCGCATCTGTTGTCTTTACAATTACTTTGTTTTGTGAAAACTTTACTATTTCACACTCTTGTTCAATATGTTGTCGAAAATAAAGTCGTTTCTAAATAAAATTGCTAAAAAATACAATGTGTTTTAATAGTTTCTGTCCAGATAAAAATATCTTAGAGATGCGGGCAATTATTTATTTTGGTGAAATTTTGACGTTGATTATTTTTGTTACTTTTATAGGTGTGTATTGTGCTATCTTCGATAACCTATGACACCTACCTATTCTACTATTTGATGATCCGACGGTTACGCGGTGAAATCCGATCATGGGCCTGACTACCTTTAGAATTTACTACTCTACTTCAATGGGACATTTTATTTATTTTATTTATTTTATTTTATTTGGAAAACATACAGTGAACAATATCTAAGTAATAAGAAGTTAAAAACTAAACACCATTTACACATTTTCGCATATAACGTCTGCATTACTTGATCCTCTGAGAACCAACTCAAGAGGTAAACTCAAAAGGTATGTAAGTTATTAAATTTGAAGTAACAGATAGTATAGCGCAACAACATAGAAATCAGGAGAAAGAGGAGGCAAATAATTATTAAAATTAGATGAAACAGTGATTCGTGAAATCTAAATTGGTTGAGGAAACGCATCCATCAATTGTTTAGTCATTTTATTTTTAATAGAATTAGTAGAAATATTGAATAGGTCGAATTCAGTATACTCATTAATTAACTCGTTGATTAATTTAGCAGATCTAATAAGGAATGAATTTTGTCTGTAATTTGTATGACAGTCAGGTACACTTAATAAAGCCAATCTCTTGCAAGGTCGCGGATTTAACGCAGCATATCTATTTGGAATTTTCAGCCTAACATGTGACAGAAGATAAGGGGAATCTATTATAGATTGCGCTACTTTTACGTAAAAAGTGATGTCAGCGATTTGACGTCGCTGTTCAAGAGGAAGCATATGATGTCTCCTACAGCGACTTTCATAGTCGCTATCATACTTATCGCACTTATACTGCAAGTACCTCAGAAACCGTGCCTGTATCTTTTCAATTCTGTCAGTATAAACTGCATATCGCGGGCTCCAGACCTGAGAACAATACTCGAGAGTACTTCGAACAAATGAACAATATAAAATTTTGATAACTTTAATGCTAGAGAATTGCGTGCATATTCGTTTAACAAACCCCAAAGATTTTTTTGCCTTTTTAACTATATTGTCAATATGCCTGTCATAGCTGAGCTTACCGTCATGAGTAACCCCCAAGTCCCTGATATTATCCACTACCTTTAGCTGCATACCTTTTAGATGATATTTAAAATCCACTACATTATGCTTGCGAGTAAAGGAAATTGCATAGCATTTGGAAACATTCAGGTCTAACTTGTTTAGCTGACAGTAAGCCTCAAACCTACACAGATCTTCCTGAAGGAGCTGACAGTCCTCAGAACACTCAATTCTCTTAAACAACTTCATGTCATCAGCATACAGAAGAAAACTGGAGTGAATGAAACAGGAATCAACGTCATTAATAAAAATATTAAAAAGTAAAGGTCCTAAAAGTGATCCTTGGGGTACTCCCGATGGGATTGCATTCCATGAAGACGAAAAGCCTTTAACAACAACTTTTTGGGATCTATTTTCAATGTAAGATGAAAACCATCTGAATAAATTGCCGTGTATACCGGCCGTCAGAAGCTTTTGCAAAAGAATGGAATGATCTAACCTGTCAAAAGCTTTACTATAATCAGTAAACACAGCATCAACTTGACCACCTGCATCCATACTAGAGCTCAAATATTCTGTAAAAGTTATTAAATTAGATGCAGTGGATCGATTTTTAAGAAATCCGTGCTGTTCAGAAATAAAAGCCGGTTTCAAGGAATAATAAAGTTGTTCGTGGACAATACGCTCAAAAATCTTTGCAAATATGCAAAGCTTGGAAATGGGTCTGTAATTTATTACTTCATTTTTATTTCCGCTTTTGTGTACAGGAGTTATAAACGCTGTCTTCCAAATCTTAGGTACAATACCTTCGTTTAAAGACCTTCGAAAAAGTATAGATAGTGGTGCTGCGAGATTTTGGTGACATTTAACTATAAATAGGGGAACAATATTATCTGGTCCAGCTCCCTTAGATAGGTCTATCGATTTCAAAAGTTTGACAACAGATGCGGGGTTAATTTCTATCGTGTTAATTGTGTTTTTCGAAACTATATTAATATTAGAATTGCATGTGTTCTGTTGCATTTGGGTTGTAGGACTAAGAAAATTTGATTGAAAGTATTCAGCAAAATAATCGCATAATACATTTCCATCATTTGCTGTACGCCCTTCAAACGTCATAGAAGACGGTAAAGAATTAGAACCACATTTATTCGAATTAACAAATGACCAAAAGAATTTAGGATTGTCAATAATAGAGCTTTCCACTGTTTTAATATAAGATTCATAAAGATTCTTCTCCAGGGTTTTAGCTCTTTTGCGAAGGAGAGAGAATATTTGATAGTCACTGGTATTGCCATAGGTATTATATTTATGGAGAAATTTTGCTTTTTCTTTAAGAAGTTTTCTAAGCGGTGCTGAGTACCACGGGGGAAATACATTAGAATTGACAAATTTATGAGGTACATGTTTTTTGATTAATTCATATAATTTACTATAAAAATATTCTACCGCTTCTTCTAACGGGGCCCCAACTAGACAGCTATCCCAGTCGGTATTATACAATGACGAATTTATTTGATCAAAATCACCTGCATAGTATAAGTACTTAAATCTGGGAGCGATCTTAAGAGGTTCGGTATCCAAAGAGCTAAACTGAATGCAGAGAGATTTATGGTGTGGGTCCTCTTTTACCAAAGGGTCCGGACAGTGAGATATCGATAGATCGGTGTTGCACAAGGCCCAATCCAACACTCTGTTATTCACGTTATAACAAAAATTATATTGGTTTAAATTAGAATCTAACAAAGTGTCGAAAAAATATATCTGTGCTTCACCTTGAATACCTGAGGGTTCCGGGTAAGTACTCTGAACGGTATCCCACACTATGTTCCTCATATTAAAGTCTCCGAGTATAATAAACACGTCCTTAGGACAGGTGTCCAATGCAAGGGCTAGCTTGTCTGTAAAATTGGTTAGCTGCGCGTTAAAATTGTAGCCAAAATTCTCTTCTATCAAATATAGACAACAGAAATGCAATTTAAGATTACATTTCTTAGACTTGACAATAACTGTTACCCAAATGTCCTCGGCGGAGGAGCTCCACTCGGGGCGGGCGACAGCAGCCAGCCCGCGTCGCATAGCTATGAGTACCCCACCACCTTTAGTTTGCTTTGTAGACAACAAGTCCCTATCTCGCCGCCACACGGTGAAACGGTCATCAAATAACTCACTGTCCGCAATACCATCCCACAGCCAAGTCTCAGTTAAAATTATGATATCATAATAATTTAAAAGTAAGTTCCTCTTGAACTCGTTCGTTTTTGTTCGAAGCCCTCTCGTGTTCTGATAGTATATTTTCAGGTTTGAAGTGGTCATTTTAAAATATAAGACAAATGCTCAAAAACAACTAAGTACGGAAAATAAAAATTACCTAACCACGACACCTGACATAATGACTGTAACAAATAACCGTAATAAAATCTAACGAATACCCCACATAATGTAAATTCATTAAAGTAAAAATATGATAATAATAGCTTAAAATAAAAAGTCAATGAATAGCAAAAATAAATAATACATAAAAGTGAATCAATAAAATATCGTAACAAATGAGGTAGAACAAAAATCGTCCAAATAGTTGCTGTCGAAGTCGTAGCCACTCGGTGTGTAATACGAATATGTACAAGCGACAATAGGCAGAGACTCTGCAATACGCAAGCGATAATGAGCGGTAAGACAGCATTTACGTAAACAAGCGAGCGCGGCAATAGCATGCGTGCAAGTGCATCGACGGGTGCAAACCGACTGCGCGCCCCGTAGTGAATAGGTACATATTGACGAATACAAAAGATTCTATTAATGGATGCGTTTCTCAAACGTTGTGTTGCAAATTTTCTACAAATAATAAATAAATATACCGACATAATAGATATAAACAAAAAGTAAATAGAATTAAAGAAAAATAAATTAATTACCTTCTCTCCTCTATCGTTGTTACAAATAGCACAGTTTGAAATTATTTGATGAAATAGCGAAATTATGCAGCTAATTAAACTAATAAATATAAATCGGTATGCAAAGCAACTTAAATTAAACAAGATTATTATGCAATTTTTTTCAAATCCATCTCGTCCTTTATAAAAAACACGGGAGACGTATCCGATTTTCTGCCCATAATTTTGCAATGCTTTACCCACACATATTTAAAATCGACTTCTTTAGCCAACGTCTTAGCTTTGGTAAGTAATAACTTATTGTACTGCGTCAAGTGATCATTGACGTAAAACCTTTCAGTGTTATTCTTAAAACCGAGATCAAGGAGTTGACATTGTTTCAGCTTTCGTGCCGATGCAATCAATTCTTCCTTTTTGTAGCGGTTGTTTAATGATATTATAATAGGTTTTACAGTATTCGGCAGGCGCGTAGGTACTCGTGCTATGTAGTTGATCTCCTCTCTCCCCAACGGGATGCTACACAGTTTACTTATTGCAACCGCAATATCGTAAAGGTTTTCGTCCTTCTTTATCGGTACTCCTCTAACCTCAATATTATTTGCTCTGGCAAATTGGTCCCGAATCTGCAGCTCCTTAGTTAACCTGGCCACCTCCTCACGCAAAGCCGGCACCTCGCCGGTAACTTTCTCCACTTTTGCCACACGATTCTCCAAACCCTGTACAGTCTTCGAGAAGTCACCGATCATCTGGTGCGCCAATTCTAGCGAATCCTTTAAGCTGCTGATTTCCGCTTTTATGGTTTTGACATCGTCGACCAGTGATGCTAGCGGGGCCAACTGAAAAACTATCTTATTCAGTTGCTCCTGCATCTTGTCCAGTTGAACAGGAACCGGCGAAGTTGAAGTTGGGGTAAGTTGTAGGCTGGATTTGCACTTGGGGCAACGCCACGTATTCTTACGATCCCCCAGCTTACGGTAACCTGCTTCGGTGATACCGGAGCACTGGTAGTCCAACTGCTTTTTACAGCCTGTGCACGTTGGTCCATCGGAGTGCTGTTGACCGCAACTTGGGCATACGAACATTATGGCAGTGGATAATAAAAACCAATTTACGATAAGTTATGGGTTAAAGTTTGAGAAACTTTGGAACTAGTAGGAAGAGGAACAAGCGTGTGTCTTCGAGTAATGCCGCAAGGCGAGCGACATATGGGAACTTAGAAATGAACCCGTAATAAATGGCTATAAATATTAAAACAAACATTGAAAATATTAACAAAAATACATTTGGGTAACTAAGGTAGGTATAGGTGAAGCTGAAGAATAAATTAATTAAAAGTTAAATGTTGAGTGTAAATACAAACAAAACCGAACAAGTTGAGGCGGCGCGCGGGCGAGTACGACGTACCGCGCGCGGGGCCGCGGCGGGGCGGAGGCGGGGCGGAGGCCGGGCTAGGCGATTAGTAGGTACCTGTAGGTGAAACGTTTGTTTTCGAAACGGACTCAGTACATGATGACCTCTGTAATGCGTCGTGCGAATGCCCGACTGCAATGGAGAATGTTGCGGGTTCATTTCCCGCCGGGTGCAAGTATTTACCTATGCTTAAAAATAATTATTTGTGTCCCTCCATGTATAATATGTATTGTTCACACAAAACAGCACAAGATGGCGCTACTAGTCTTCAATATTCATAAATCTAAATTAGTAAAACCAATATGGCAGTCAATCAAGTCATCTTTCGTTCAATAAAACTTCCTAATTAAAATAATTCTTTTCTTTATAAATCAATTGTGGGTAAACAAAAATAAATTATTAGACTATCAGTTTTTTTCCAAAAAGTGATTAAATTCAGTGTGGATTCAGTGTAAAAGTGGACAATAATAAACAATATTCAATCAATAGTTATCAAAGAAACTTTATTAACCATTGTTTACGTAAACTTTAAAAAGTAAACAAACCAAAGTGAACCGCAAACGGCGTTACTTAGACGGATCCTTTGTACACGAAAATTAAGCTATTTGGCACAACCTTCAATATTGTTCCTGTTCGACTTCTAAGTTATTAATATCGTTTAATATGGAAAAAATACTTCAAATTATCCAAATTCAAGAAGAGAGAAATGAACAAATTACTAAAGGGCTGAAAAATTATAAAAAATCACCTAAGGAACGAATAACATTAACTTATTTAGACACCCGTTTAGAAACTTTGGAAAAAACTTGGCAAGCATTTAAAGCAGGGCATGAACACCTGATAGCTAACATCAGTAAAGAAAGCCGAATTGCTATTACCTACTTTTCAACTGATCTATATGATAAATGTGAAGAAACTTACATTGATTACAAGAGTGATTTACGAGAAGCGATATCCAAAATGACACCTAAACCCGAACAAAAATCAGTAAATATACAAAAAATACACAAAACTACAGAATGGCCTGCGATGAAAATACCTAGTTTTTCAGGCAAATACCTAGACTGGCCTTCATTTCATGATATATTCGAATCATTAGTACACAACAATGAAAACATGGAAGAGATACAAAAAATACATTATTTGAAGACATCGGTCACTGGTGAAGCAGAACAATTATTGAGAACAATATCCATCACGGCTGATAATTATCAATTAGCATGGTCTACACTTAAGAACAGATACAACAACAAAAAGTATTTATCAAATTGCATTTTTCAAAGACTTTTTGCATTAAAACAAATCACTTCAGAGTCACCATCACAAATCAAACAACTAATTGATACTACGGCTGAATGTATAAGCTCGCTGAAGAAATTGAAACTTCCTACGGAAGCTTGGGATGCGATTATTCTGTACATGACTGTTACCAAGTTAGATACAACCACACATCGACAGTGGGAGCTACATACTGGTTCAAATCAAGATTACCCTACATTTAAAAATTTGAAAACATTTCTTCAAGATCGCTTCATGTCAATAGAAATGGTAGAATCTAAATCAGTGAAAGCAAAATCATTTCATACTGCTATAGATGTCAACACTGTAGCCTGTACATACTGTAACGAGAATCATTACATCTATCAATGTAAACAGTTTGCTAAGCTGACATACCAAGAACGGTGTAATTTTGTACAAAGAAAAAACCTGTGTTTCAACTGCCTAATCCCAAATCACGCTGCGAGTAACTGTCGACGTAATACCTCCTGTCGAATTTGCCATAAAAAACACCATTCTTTGGTCCATCCTGAAAGAAAAGAACCGACAAAAGAAGCAAAACAGAAAGATGAGAAAACAATAGTGTCCAATTTTGTAGAACAACCTGGTCAAGTATTACTTGCAACTGCATTGGTAGATGTGACTTCACGTCATGGGACAAAACACTCTTACCGTGCACTCATTGATCAGGGATCACAGGCCTCATTCGTCTCCGAAGACCTCGTCCAGACTCTGGGTTTGAAACGAGAGAAAATACACGGTGTGGTCGCTGGATGTGGAGGAAAGTCACTTCAAACTAGAAGTATGGTTGAAGTTGAATTACACTCTAGAACTAAAACAAACTTCACTATCCAAGTCAAAGCATATGTATTGAACAAAATAACAAACAATTTACCTACACAACAAGTCAAGATGTCTGACTGGCCCGTGCTTAGAAACATTACACTAGCAGATCCAGGTTTCGAGGTACCTAACAAAATACACCTACTGCTAGGAGCTGAGGTCTTCTGTCATATTATTGAAGCTGGCTTGTTAAAGAATCCGTCCGGGTCCACCGTAGCACAATCCACACACCTGGGCTGGATAATATCTGGAGACACTAGTAGAAAACAACCTGAAACAGAAAAACAAATGATTATTAGCATGCATGTATGTCTATGCGATAATGATATTTTAAGAAGGTTTTGGGAAATACAAAATGAAATATTTACAACAGAAAGAAAACTCACTTATGATGAACAAAAATGTGAAGACATTTACAAAAATACAACAACCAGAACTGAATCTGGAAGATACAAGGCATACATACCCTTCAAAGAAGATGTAGAACCTACAGAGAAGGTCGGGAAAACAAAAGAAATTGCAACATCCCGATTCTTACAACTTGAAAGAAAATTTAAATACAATGATCAATTAAAAACAGAATACACAAAGGTCATACAAGAATATATAGACCTTGGACACATGAGAGAAACTAAAGAAGAAAATGATAAAGCCATATACTTACCTCATCATGCGGTATGCAAAGAAGATAGAGATACAACAAAAGTGAGAGTTGTCTTCGATGCTTCAGCAAAGGGCTCCAAGGGATATTCACTTAACAATGCAATGTTAACCGGACCTGTTGTACAAAGAGATTTAAGAACCTTGATCATGGAATGGAGAACATACAAAATAGCACTGGTTAGTGACATTATAAAAATGTACAGACAGATACTTGTTACTGACAAACATGCAGAATACCAAAGAGTTGTGTGGAGAAGTTCACTAAATGAGAATTTAAAATACTATAAATTACTTACTGTAACGTTTGGTACAGCTGCGGCACCATACTTAGCAGCTCGTACCCTACAACAAGTAGCAAGTGATGAAAGAAAAAACTATCCACTTGCAGCTGAAATCGTAAACAAGTCATTTTACATGGACGATCTCATGACCGGAGCTGAAACTGAACAAAAAGCTTTAGAAATATACAGACAAATAAATTCAATGATGCAAAGCGCTGGATTTGAACTTCAAAAATGGTCAAGCAACAATGACAAAGTATTAGAACACATATCTGCAACAAAGACAAACCTACAACCTTTTGAAATTAAATTCGACAAAGTTATCAAAATATTAGGCCTTTCCTGGGACAGAAAAGACGACAAATTCAAATTCTACATCAATTTACCAGAATCCAAGTCACCAATCACTAAACGAAGTATCCTGTCCGAAGTAGCTCGTCTCTTCGATCCATTTGGTTGGTTGGCTCCTGCAATAGTAAAGGCGAAGATACTAATACAAAAACTATGGCTCTGTACCTGTGGATGGGATGAAGAAATACCTGTCAATTTAAAAGAAGAATGGATAACCTACAAAAAACAACTACCTGATTTACAAACTATACAAATAGAAAGATATATCAACACTGGCAATGTAACAGTAGAACTACACGGCTTTGCAGATGCTTCAACAGCGGCATACGCCGCAGTCGTTTATATAAAAGTGATTGTAGAAGACAGAGTCCACATCAACATTTTAGAAAGCAAAACCAAGGTGGCTCCGCTACGACAGATCTCAATAGCACGATTAGAATTATGTGCGGCAGTCTTAGCGTCGAGATTATTATCAGAAGCTGCAAACTTGTTAAAAATACCAAAAGAAAAAATATATGCTTACACCGACTCCATGGTGGTACTAGCTTGGATAGAAGGCCAACCCACTAAATGGCAAACATTTGTAGCAAACCGGGTTTCTGAAATTCAAAACAGATTAAACAACGACTGCTGGTATCATGTCATTTCAATAGAAAACCCAGCTGATCTTGCATCGCGTGGAGTTAATCCATCAGAACTGAAAGACAAAAATATATGGTGGACAGGTCCTAGCTGGTTACATAACTTAAACCCTAAAAAGAAGACTAATATACCTGTAACTAAATTAGAAGAAAGAAAACAAAAATTACAAGTCTTTCATATACAAGAAGAGGAACCCATCTGGAACAGATTTTCTAACCTTCAAAGAATGATAAGGGTCCTCAGCTACTGCCGGCGATTCCTGCACCTGAAATCAAATAAAAACATTAGTTATAAAAAAGACAAAGAAAATACATACCTAAATAGTGAAGAAATGAGAAAAACATTAGACACTTGCATTAAAATAATACAAGAACAAGAGTTCTCAGAAGAAATACACAAACTAAAACAACAAAAAATAATACAAAGAAAAAGTAAATTAATTAGTTTATCACCTTACCTCGACAAAGATTCACTTCTACGTGTGGGTGGAAGAATACATACGTCTCAATTATCTTACCAACACAAACATCCTGTAATTATTCCAAAAAATAGTCATCTGACAATATTGATAATCCGTGATGCACACGAGAGACTGCTACATGGAGGTGCGGCACTAATGATGAATTACTTAAAAAGCCGCTACTGGATTATCGGAATGAGACAACTCGTCAGAAAATACAACAGAGAGTGTGTGGTGTGTCTGCGGCACAGAGGTACAACAATACAGCCAGTTATGGGCCAACTTCCAAGTGTACGTATCAACCCAGGCAGAATTTTTGAGACAGCTGGAGTAGACTTTGCCGGTCCGATTCAGATGCGAATATCTAAGGGCAGAGGTCAGAGGTCACACAAGGGCTACATCTGTCTTTTCATCTGCATGAAGACAAAGGCCGTCCATCTGGAAGCGGTGAGTGACTTAACCACACATGCTTTCCTTGCTGCATTCCGGAGGTTCATTTCACGACGTGGCCACTGCGCCAGTCTATATAGCGACAACGGTTTGAATTTCGTCGGCGCCGCAAGAGAACTTACACAAATGTTAAACAACAGCATGAATAGTGTGCTAAAAGAAGTAGCAGAATTGCTGAGTAACGACGGTACCACATGGCATTTCATACCGCCCAGAGCACCTAACTTCGGTGGCCTGTGGGAGTCGGGAATCAAGTCAGTAAAAACACACTTAGTAAAGACAATCGGAGATTCCACATTGACGTTTGAAGAGATGACAACACTCTTAACACAAATCGAAGCTTCTCTTAATTCACGACCTATTTGTCAGATCAGTGATGACCCTAATGATGTTGCTCCTTTAACACCTGCACATTTTCTGGTTGGTGAACCCCTTATAACCATACCTGAAAAAATAGATCCAGACGAACACATTAGTCCACTGAACAGATGGCGTCAAGTACAACGGATGATGACACAATTTTGGAAAAGATGGTCGAAAGAATTTCTTCACACCATGCAACAGAGATACAAATGGCATAATACAATTGAAGGGCCTGAAGTAAACGATGTGGTCATTATCAAAGAAGATCTACCACCAACGAAGTGGCTTCTTGCTAGAGTTTTAAATACACACGTCGGTGCTGATGGCCACGTGAGAGTTGTGACTCTCAAATGTAAAACTTCTATTATAAAGAGACCAGTCTCCAAGTTGATACCATTACCTAAACATTGAGATGATGTCTTTAGAAGAACTGGGGGTTCTTGGTGGGCGGCATGTTCACACAAAACACCACAAGATGGCGCTACTAGTCTTCAATATTCATAAATCTAAATTTGTAAAACCAATATGGCAGTCAATCAAGTCATCTTTCGTTCAATAAAACTTCCTAATTAAAATAATTCTTTTCTTTATAAGTTCTGGACCAAATCGCGGAATTCTGTAGCCATGTATGTATTTACAAAAGAAAAATAAATATAAGTATTATATCCGTTGTCTAGTCATCGTAACACAAGCTTACCACGGGGCTAGATGGCGCTGTGTTATTTACAAAATTTATTTATAATTATTTTACATTAGCAACATGAATAATATTAACATCTGTAGGTGTATGCAATAAATGAATCTGAATCAAACCAAAGTCATAATATATCACACGCGAAAGTCCCGATCTCTTGGGATTATTAAAATCCCATGGGATCGGGACCATGCGAATGAAACCACTTGATAATAAATAAATATAAATAAATAAATAAATTCTGTGAACAACACACAGCGCCATCTAGCCCCGTGGTAAGCGACTAAGCTTGTGTTACGGTGACTAGACAACGGATATAATACTTATATTTATTTTTCTTTTGTAAATACATACATATTATACATAGAAGGACACCCAGACCAGACACAAATATTTATTTTTAAGCATAAATACTTGCACCCGGCGGGAATCGAACCCGCAACCTCCTGCATTGCAGTCGCGCTCTCGCACGACGCGCCACAGAGGTCGTCGATAATATGATATTTAAAACAAAATTGTATTACATCTTTGATCCCTAGATATAATAATGCTTTACTACTAGTATAAAGGTAACAATTTTCATGACATCAAAGGTTTATGCTATCAACCCTTCGTAAAGAAATATTTTCTGAGAAATTAGTTCAAAATATTAATAATTATAATAATTGTGTACCGAAAATATATTTTTTAAAACGTTGGGTATTTTTACCGACGACGCAATGAAGGGCTATATGTTTATAAGTCTCGTTAAGATGACTACATAGAAAATACATACATAGGACTACATATAAGCTACAGAGGAACAAACATGATACATATGTTTCTATGTAGCGCTCCAGAGGCCAAACGGATGGACCGATTTTGATGATTCATACGTAAATCGATTCATCTTATGCTAGGGCCACAGTGTCGGGACTTCAGATTACATAACAGATAAGTCGGTGGCACTGTACGTAGGTGAGGTTATTTTATGCTTTTTTTTTTAAGTCAGTTTTTAATTTTTTTTAATTATTTTTTATTTCATCCTTTTTAGTGTACTTTCAACTACCACTAAAATCATTAAGATTGAATCCATAACTTTAATCATTAAGGAGTTCTGTGATGAGAAGGTGGTTTCAGATGTGGAGACTCTGAAACCATATTCTTATTCATCGGTATCTATTCTTTATGGCCTTATTCTACTGGTGAAAATCAAAAACTGAGCACTTTGCTGCACTCTCGAGGTGCAATCCTGTTCATCACTCCGAAGATCCTCATCCGATCTTCACCAAATTTTTATGGGACCAACTGTGATATATCTCCTTACAAAAAAAGAATTATCCAAATCGGTCCAGGCATCTTTAAGTAATCGGGGAACTTACATAAAAAAAAATATCCCGAGGAATTGAGAACCTCCTCCTTTTTTGGAAGTCGGTTAATAAAATGGTAATTAAATGTGGCGCTAAAGTTATAATATTCAATTCGAGCAACATGGACATTGACGCTGGTTCACCGTATCCCTGTGCCGTATTCCAGTAAATAATGTATTAGCTAAATGTATTTATTGAGAATATATAAATAGGGCGTCTCGTCTTTGACAAGAACGAGCGGTCCCGGTACGTCACCTTCCGGTTCCGGACCGGAAACATGCCCCTTTCAGATATCTGCAAAATTAATTTTAAAACTTGATAAATCTTTAAAATATGAGTAGAAGAGACATCCCGGAAATAAGCCAGCAATGTAGGAGCTGAAGTAAATCACACCCCTTTCGGGCGATCGCAGACTGCAGACCAACGCCGGTCGTGCTTATCTTATAGGATTTTTTCAAACGAAGTACATAATATAGGACTGCGAAGTTTGATATTATAGGTACAGAATTTAAGGGAATTCTGTAAGATATAGTTCGCGTCACGTACAAAGAACGATGACTTTCAAGGTGCGCCTTGAAACTCAGTATTGCTGTTTACGAGACGCGAACTGTGCATGACCGGCGCGGCGCGGGCGTTGGTCGGCAGTCTGTATTAAAATTACTGTGAGCTTATTATAATTATAGTGGTAGTGGTTACCTACTTGTTAGAAATGTAAATATGTATATAAATATAGTTATAATGATATTTGTTATAAACAAGTCTTTAAACTATATAATTAACTAGCAGAGTCCCGCAGTTTCACCAGCGTAAGTCCCGACCCCGCGGAATTTTCCTAAAAACCTTTTCTTAGCTGTGGACACCTACCACTTACACCACTTAACAAAGAAAACACTCCAAATTTCATGTCCCTAGGATCAACGGCTTGGCTCTGCGTTGGTATATGTATAGGTAAGTCAGGACTTTCAATTTTATATGTAGGTATACATATACATATAGTAGATACGATGGTAATGTACACAAGTATGGTAGCTAATGCAGCTACTAATTACCTACCGAATATACGCGGTACGTAGGTTTGTGTAAATAGAAAATTCACCTTCAATCATCTTTCCCCGGCTGAGCCGTGTAATTTCGTCTAGCGGGAGTCTCGCACCGACCGCTACCGCTACCGCCACCGCCACCGCCACCGTGCCGCGTCCGTCTTATCAACGTCTCGAGACACTTGTACGAACAACTTGCCAAGTATGAATATTGTCTGCTTCAGGGAATATTACTTGTGCGTCGCGTCGCCTCGTATATTTGGGAGAAACATATTACATAATATTACGTATTTTAAATACTTTCGTTATTTATGTTTAGGGTTGACATATCCAAGAATTGAAAATCTGTAAAAGCTTCGGACATTTTGATAAGAATCACAGTTTAGTTGCAGTATTTTACTAATGACTGAATGTATATTATCTTTTTTATAACAATACGAACTATGTTCGGCATACATAATACGTAATATAACGACTGAAATTTAATTAAATTTTTTTGGGCTCTTATGCAACGTCTTTAGGCAATGAAATGGTGGGGGTTACCCATTATGGGCTATTCTATTTCTATTGTAATCAATTACAAGTAATGCATTGATAGCTGTTGGTTACACTAAAATTTAAAAATAGAATCCCGGATTTTATTTCCGTAACATATTTCCGGATATATCCCGAAGAATCCGCACATATATCTACTCTATTGATGTCTATGTTTCACGTGTGAAGACTTTCTAATTCCGATAGGAAAACTTTAATTACAAGTTCCCCATCACTTTAAAATACGACAACCAAAAAGGGAAAGCGACCAGTAGTTAGTTAACCTAAAAATAATTTACACGACAATAAAATAGCCATCGGATCCTTGTAAACTTGTTTACTTGGGACACCGAGTAAATACATAAACCTGCGTAAACTGTACTCTCGAAATCAGCGCGAGCAAATAATACTAGAGCCTCTCATTTGTCGGCAGTTGTAGGCTCGTAAAGCGAGCCGATTACATGTTTTATTATACATTGCGATATTACTAGACATAAAAGGGTAGTAACTCTGTGGGCGCCGTCAATGTACCCGGTCCGGTGCGGGTCTCCCTCGCGAGGCCGGCTGTCCCCGGGTTGAACTCTGGTCGGGGGCGAGATAAGGCTCTGTAGTTTTACGAGCCGGGCTGCGGTTAATTCGCGCTCGGCGAGTGCAATGATTAGCTCGCTCGCAGTCGACCCGGCTCGGGCCGGGACTCTAGCACTCGTTACCTCCAGTATTTATAGGGGTAGCTCTCGAACACAGATTACAGCGATAAAGTCGGGGCAACGAGTACGCGGTACGCTTATGACTTATATTTATTTTGAAGTGTTATGTTAAAAGTTGCCGAACAGTTGTTTGCCGTAACGTAGCTGCGGTTAATTTAGAACCTTTATGTAACTTTACCGGAAATAAAGATAAACAAACAACGTAATTTCGTTCGAAATTTCAATGAAATTTGTAAAGAACTTTAGATCTACCTTTCACATACAAACATCTACGGGCCTCACTCGCTTTCAATATTTTTATTTGCTTTATATGTTAAATGTTTTGTTTAAAAAAGAGATATAATTATATAATATAGTTAGATATCCTTATAGTAATCTGAATAATAGTTTCAGTAACTAGTCTGCGTTCATCTTTATATGACTTATATATAATAGAAATAGATCGTCACAAAGGGAGTTTGTCTACGTGTGTCCATTAGGGTATAAAACCGGGAAATCCCAGTACCGATAATCAAGGCATTTCCCGGTACTTTTAATCTGCAAAATTACCGGCAAATAAATATTTGAGAACCGGGATTTTCGGTATTTTCGGGAAAAATATATTCCGTGTGATGCACAATTAGGGAAGCTAAAATTATGTAATTTTTTACTATTATTCATTTTTACACTTTATTATTATTATCTAAATTGATTATTTGAACCAGATTTTAGTAATTGGTTAATTTATTTTAATGATTAGGCTGATTTTAACTGGATTTTATGCTAGATACTTACTAATTGATGTCAGACTGCGCAATTATATGATTTTAGAATTTGATTTCGTAGAACTAATATGATTTATAACGTCTAAAACCGACCAAGTACAAGTCGGACTCGCGCACGACGGGTTCCGTATACTATTATCGCAATTGGGTACGGAACTCTAAAATGAACACAGGATCAATCGAGATTCGTGAACGCAGCATTAAAGCATCTTACAAAGCTTTACACAAAATCCCGAAAGTACCGAAAATCCCGGTTCTTGCTTGAGCTGGTACCGAAAAGTTCTCGGTTCTCGATACCCTAGTGCCCATCGCAGTCTAGGCGGGCGCGGGCGCGGTGTGCTACGAGTTTGTACATTTCACGGGCTCAGCTCTTTTATGAACTCCCGCTGACTCTCACGAGTCTCTCGTTTATTCTGACACGGCGACGCAACTATACAATTATGTACTTACCTAGTCATTATTGTATTCAAACAATATCTATATTATTTTGACAAGCATTTTACTTTAATAGTATTAATTTTTCTGTTTTCCATTTTTCATTTAAACATCGTTTTCCATCTGCTCTAATTTAATTTTCCTGCATAAAATATGCCAGAAGTAAGATAATCAAATGAGATGAGACTCCTTACTGAGATTAAGTGACACGATAAAAATGTCTTATGTTATGATAAAATTGTTTTAATATTTAAAACTGTCTTTGCCCCCCCCCCCTCACGTCGCGTCGCTCGGTCTGCCTGCAGCTGCCGCCGCACTATTACCATACAATTAAATCGTCTTTACATCTGAAATGCGTTGTTATCCTTAACAACGCCTTACAATCGTTGTTAGTTCAGGCACTCAGTCTAGACTTCATAATAAATTCATTTACGGAACATCGTCACAAGCTGACACAGAGTTTGTCGTTTTTAATCAATCATATTTCGTAAATAATAAACATGTATACTTGTAGTATAATACCATCCTGATACACACATCTTTAAACATTTCCACTTACATCGTTGTCCAATGTAAATGTATGGGCGTATTCAGAAAGAAAACTGGAAACTTATAAGCGCTTACCAGCGCTTGACAGCGCTGGTTCGTTCTACACAAAGGAAGCAGGTTGAGGCAGACCAAGCAAAATGTCGGACTCATCGGACGATGATTTGACGTCAGCAGCCCAGCGCTGACCAGCGCGTGTTGAAGCTTGTCGGAAATTGTCGGCACCGATCAGGTGCTTATCGGCGCGGGTTCATACATTTTCCTGCGCGGGTCACCAGCGCTGTCAAGCGCTGGTAAGCGCTTATAAGTTTCCAGCTTTCATTCTGAATACGGCCTAAGTCTAGTCGAGTCTTACACCAATGTCTCTTGTTCTGTCACAGGTAAAGTCTCAAAACTGTGTGATCAGTCTCTCAGTTGTGATCGTAATATTAAACCTTAGTATTAAGTAAATAATATTTTATTGAATATAAATTATTTGTATTAGTTTTTTATATCAAATAAATAAAACCATTTATTTCAGGAAACCAAGGCCTATAAATACAGCCTATTTAAATTGAAAATTAAAATAAATACTATAGGTAAGTTATTCAAAATGAAGTGACGAGTAAATTAGTTGTGTACCAGCTGCTGCCTACGGTGTACCTACTGCAGATCTAGGTACACTTACTTACGCAGCAGATAAAACTAGATGGATAAAAATCTAGCTTTGTTTGTCTGTTGTATAAGTAGGTGGTATCCTGCTGCCACAGAACGGCTATTATTTTCTCATCAGTAGAGTGTGTTCCCCCTCCCCCTCGCGGATACACCCTGTGTCTCCGTGGAACAACTTGCACAACAAAAACTTGAAGTAGTCCCAACACCGCGTACCGACTCGACCGCAAACGAGCGCGCGTTTTTATAATATCGTCGACGCCCGCAACTGCAAGCTGCGACTCGACAGATCGACAGCTCTCTACAAAAGTAACTGCAAAACAGCTGGACATAGACACGCTTCCATTTTATCTTAATTTATAAAGCTTTGAGGCTTTTAAATTGAAAATAAACTGGTTTAAATATATTTGGGAAACATGGCACATTACGACACATTATTATTTTAGAAACGTTTTTCTTTGGGAGGTCCTCGAGGTTTCGTTTGTTATGAAATTCAGCTTAACTAGAGATAACACGTGTTTGATGAAATAACATTTATCTAGTGATAGAGAGAGACCTTATCCCTATCCTGTTTAAATAGAAGGTAAACGCGTACCGACGTATTGCGTCGCGTTGGGCGCGGGCGGTATGCGGCTCGGTTATGTCGGCATTACCGGAGGCGGTAAAACTCCGCCGCCGAAAACTCGCGCGTTATCTCACTCTTTTACTTTATATTATACATATACTTTACAATAGAAATTTAATAATTATTTTTTCTGAAAGTATACCTACGCCATACCTAAGCTAAAATCTTCCTAAAGGTTTCTAGCTACCTTTGTTAAATATTTTCATTACAATAGTTTCTTTATAAAATATGTAGCTTTTATGAAACATAGGTACTTAGTTTGGCATTCAGCTACTATAGAATAAGATAAACAATGAAGGTGTTAAACCCGCCCGCCTACATCGCATCGCGATCGTCCGTCGCGAGTAAATCACTCGGTCACAAAGAACGCAATAGCCACGAGTTACAACGACGTGCCTTCGGAGCCGTTCTCAACAGTTTTATATATTCGAAATAAAAAGGCTGAGCGACACAAAAACTACATTACATTATGCGAATATTGGCAATCCATCACGACCGAGAGCGGGACCGACGCGACCCGTGTCAGTAATGCAAGGGAACTCTGCGTGATACTATTTCAATTTTGACCTCTGAGAGAATAGAGAAAGGGCGGTTCCTGAGCTGGGAATATTACAATTGATAGAATTATGAACGTCACGAGTGACCGCTCTATCTATGTACTCGTATATTGTGGTAGCTACATGCATCGATTGGTGGAATATATACAGTTGATTTCTAAAACCAAATAGCCATCGCGGGAAACAACAATATATTGCTGTTGAAATATCTGTACTTATCTGTGATCTGTACCCATTGGGAATTTCATTGATCGCCATTGTATTTTGACTGCTCTAAAGCAGGAGCAACTGCTGATTTAGAAAGAATAAAACGAAGATGAATTAATCGTCTTTTGATTTGAATTGAATTAACTCCCGAAAGAAGGTATCGTAATCGGCATTCAAAGTGAGCGGAACTTATAAAGCTGAGAGCGCACTTGTTGCTGCCCGCGGAGAAGTGCCTATCCCCAAAGCAGGTAATGATGGTTACCTACAGTGAAGAATTAAAGTCAGTAAGTAGGACGTTTGTAAAGTAAAATATTAGATGTGTTCAAACATATCTATCTAATAGGAGCAGTCTGTGATGATCACTGTATTAGAACGCGCGGCGCGGCGCTCGGCGCGCGGAGAGGTTCCATTTCCGTACCCCAAGGGACGAGTACACGAGAGAACCGGAGATATATGAGTATGTACCTACTTTGGATAGCTTTAGGCCATTTAACCGTTCATTGAAATATCTACATGGATACTTGGAAACTTAATAGGTACGTAAGTAAATGAGTTTTTTTTCGTAAAAGAGTAGTGAGAGTATCAAGCAGTTTATCCCCGAAACACGAGTATCTATATAGCTACCTAGGTAATAGGTAGGTACAGGGAAATAAAACGACGTCGTAAAATCGGTCGGCATTAAAAATTATGAAGAAATAAAATCGGACACATAATAAATACAGAACGTGTGAAAAATATAACTCTCCTCCAATAAAATGTAACATTTGGTCTGCGAGAGGCACGTGCCGGCCGCGCCTCGTCCGCGCCCCATCCGCGTCGCTCGCCGCGAACAAGACAAATGATGGACCGACGTGATTGTAGGCCAACAGTTCTCCTCTTCGTCACGCGGGAACTACGTTTTTATTATGTACAGACGTCCGGCTTCACTTCTAGAATCATTAATATCGCCGAGTTACTGTCTAAGGATATTACAATAGCAATACAGATTGATTGATGCTATGCATGACCGGAGCGTTTCGATTAACTCAAACGGTTCCCTCCAGCGACATTATCAATATTACAGCCGTGTCGATCGACATGGACAGAACGCTTTATTTTTCACACTTAAAAAAGTAGAATGTTGGGTCGAGTTGAGATGATATGAGTGTCCAACTAAATATCTAGGTACCTATACGTGCTAGGTACCCTTATCTGCCACAAATAGCTATAACCGTAATAGTGTATGTGTAGTAATGGGTATACAAAGCAAGCATACGACAAGACAAGCCACAATCATCTGACACCGCGCGCCGCCGCGCCGCCGCCGCCGCACCGCCGCTTGCCAACCGCGCGGTGTTCTTACTTCCTGGGAGGAAATGTTCTCGTAATAACGTAATTAGTAAACGATCCTATTTCAGATACGTAATATGTACCTAATACACAAGCACCCCTTTGTTGTCAGTGTTAGGATGCTTCTCCATTGCTCCGCAGATACGCATGCTACGTTTATATTTTATGTCCGCAAATGAAACCACTCTTCTTATTTGGTCGATCTTTTTTTAAGAAGTTCGAAATGGTTGATTGAAGCAGTGAAGTTCCTTTATTCCATACTGATTCTGTTGACTTCAACTGGAGCGCAAGCGACGATTTGGATCCCGTTCTATGTAGATACACATACAGCTAATAGTAATAGTAATAAAGCTGGGTAGTGAGTAATTAGGAAAGGCGGTGACGCATGCTCGAATGATTTGCGATTGCGTTCGCTTGCTTTCGCTGTTACACTGTGCACACTGATTCGTTCGTTACCCTTCGCATGGTAGCTTCTGGTCTGTCCCGGGCCTAAGAGACCCGGTAGACGTTCAAATCGCGTCCATCGCGCTACTCTTACATCAAAAGGATTCCTAGCTTTTAGATAATTATTTCGTTTTACAGTTCCGGCGAGGTTTGTTAATTAAATACGGTGAATGGAATATCTTGCGGTTTGTTTACTTACCTCATCGTGCCCCGATACGGTGGAGATGTATCCTTAATAAGATAATTAAGTAAGATACGCGAGACCGAACGGGAATTTATCAGAAATGATAGCTCGAGGAAGGGAACCAGTTTATGAAGAGGAAATCTTAAACCAAAAATAACTTCCAATAAAATTTTAATAAAAACTCTCGAATTAAATATTAATTAGTCCGGAAATAATCGATTTAACCTCATGTAGGAAATTCAGAATGAATCCGAGTACTAAACTCCAACAGTGAAGTTGTAAAAGCTCGTAATATGATATGAGTAGATGTCGGCCATCGTCGGCCAAGTGTGTCCGTATTGTCACGCGGACCGGACCGGACCGACCACCGACCGCCGCCGCCCGCGGACCCACGCTCGCTCGGACCCACGCCCGCTCGGACCCACGCTCGCTCGGACCCACGCTCGCTCGGACCCACGCTCGCTCGGACCCACGCTCGCTCGAACCCACGCTCGCTTTGACGTGTAGCGTCGAACGTTCCATTATTCACTACTTACCATTATAATACGAATATGTTAATTGAAAATTGTCCACTTATGTCATATCTAATTTACCGTGACATTGCTAATCAACTATAATTAAATTTTCTAAACAGGTAATATAAACGTTTGAGATTTAATACCGACGTGATGTTTAATTAAATTGTTTAATTTGTGTATTCAATAATTATACTTTGCTGCAGCTATGGTGGGTAAACGTCCGTTATAATGAAGATCTGAGTCACCCAAAGCGTTACTTACTGTAATGAGATCGTTAACATCATTCCGAGATCATTAACCTAGATCTTTCTCCGGAAACTCCTGTTTGACTGCACGTCAGTTCTGTGAGAGATGTCCAATATCTGTTCGTTTTACTCTAGCTAGATGCGTGCGTTTACGAAGGAGATGCAGAGAATGATAACCGTTTCAGTTCACGTACTCAATACACGAGGTGTCCGTAATCCTCGAGGCGAGAAATAACGTGCACGACGCGAACTTTGCCAATATCGTCCATAGAACCATAAACTGACTATTGTACAATCACGTTAGCTATGTTTTGTTAAAATGCGAGTTCTTCTTATGAAGACTAGTCAGGTACCTGTTTCTTACCTGGTTTCGACCAACGTCAAACTTACCTACTTCTAAAAATGACGTCAAAAGCGAATATCACTAAGCAGAGTTGTTACTTTGACTTCCATTAAAGAAACAGGGCCGTAATTCTAAGAAATGTTCGTGTAAGTAAATTGGCTGTGTGTATCCGCTCCGTACAGACCTACCTGCAGTAGTAACATTTTGCATCAGTAACATATTCCGCCCGTCTCGCGACGCGTCGTCGTCGTCGGTCGCGTCGCCTCGCGTCGCGCGTCGTCTCGTGTCAATACGTATCGTAGGTAGCGTGTGGGCGTGCGAAGCCGGCTGCAGGCGCTATATTTGCGGCTGTATTGTGGGAGCGACATCGGCACTACTTACACTAACTACTCACAGAGAGTATGTTTGACGTCGAGACGATATTGTGAGCATCCGTCGACTGTAATGAGGTTGTATCGGCGTGTACCGCGTGTTTACTGCATACTAAACGTGCGCGTGGGATATAACGCCTTATTGTATGTACCTACAAAACAACATACTAAATTAGCAAGATATATCTTAAAGTCAAGATGTTGCTCTGGCTCTCATAACTCTTGTGATTTCAGTGTCAAAATGTAGAAAAGTCAGTTTGTAGATTAACGAGCTATTATTAATAAGCATAAAAAAGAAATCATCATCGTTTTTAAGGAATATTACCGTAGTCAACGGAGTTCTACTAAACCTGTGCGCACGTCTGTCGTGTCGGTGTGTCGGTGTCGATGTATCACCGTCCCGAGATAAACTCCGCTCCAATTTGTTAGTCTCTCGCAGTTTGTATCACAACGGTGTACAACGTTCGTGTTGCATATTCACGTATCGACGTAGTTCGCTACTCTACAGTTACTTGCCACTACCGTTGATGAAAAACCCTTCCATTTAGGTGACGTACTGATGCGATCAACGGTTTGTGGTTTATTACTATCTGCCCCGCCTCGCCCCTCGCGCTTATCTGTCCCCTTAAACTTGAAGGGGTCCCAAGCCGTCCTCTGCTTTGTCCCTTTAAAGCTTAAAGGGACAAAGCAGGGTACAGCTTGGACGTCAACGTCAATGTTATGCGTATGTTGTTTTGAAGACATCATCGTAGCGCGTGCTACGGCCTACGTCGTAGACAGACACACGATAAGTTACGTCGTAGAGGTTCTACGGTAGATAAACAACTAGATATTAAAACAATAAGGAAGAAACGGGAAGTAAATAGATAATTAGATGGGTTATTTAATTTAAGACTATGATTTGACATATCTTCCTGAAAAAAAATGTTAAATACAAAACTAAAACGTCAGATCGTAGTCTGAAATTAAAAAACGAGGAATAAGTTTACTGCTGGAGATTTATACTGGTACTTTGAGGACTCCAACATTGAGAAGAACGGACATTTCTAACTCGAGTGAATGTAATAAACTCTATGGCATAATTGTAGAGAATTTTTTTTCTGTATTTTTTGTCTGTAGGTATGTCTGGAGCTTCCAGAAGTATCTACAGTAAGTTACGATTGCGTGAGAGCGGTAAGCGGTAACAACAATCGACGTAACAATTAAACATAACCGTTATCTCATACCCGCTCGATGGCAACTTGCCAACCGTTCTATATGACAGCACTTTAAAAACGTTTCGGTAATACAAGTTTTCGAACATAACTATAATGTTAACGGAACTTATAAAACTGGAAACTATTTGGTTTAATGTTTAAAAAAATAAAATAAATTATATTTATGTGAATGTGAATACCACCAATGCTTGTATGTGTAGCTACGAGAGGTACACGTACTTTTCTATAAACCCCTATGGGTTTATTAACTTTTTCCCTATAAACATGGTTAGTTAGCATACATCTATTTTAGCCAGACGTCCTAGCACTGGACCACAGACTTTTAACTTAAAATGATTTGGGATGGGAAATATCGTAGTTTAGGGAGAACTGTCTCCAAACCGTAGTATAGATGTTAAATGCAGTAGCAGTACGTCACAGGATACCAGACAAATGTGCTGTCAAATGACAATAACCAACTACTACATGATATTAAGAGGTCGTGTTCTTTGTGATGTCTAGTTTTTTTTACTTGGAAAGGGTTTTTGGAATTAATTTCTGGAACGAGATTTACGCGAGAGGAACCGCGGTACGAAGCTTGTATCTACATTAAAATATCAACAGTGTAACGAAGTCGCGTACAGCAGCTAGTTCATTATAAGTCTCGGGATCGCGACGGTAATGGCGGCCACTCGGAAATTATGCATCGTCCTCACGACGGGGTAATTACACCCGGCGTGACCCGCGGCTTCGCTCGCAATCTCCGCCTTAATGCCCCCACAATCAACAAGCCTTTATGAAGTTTTATTAAACGTGCTCGGAATTAGGTCGAGTTTAAGTATAAAATACGTAATTTGTTTCCAAAATTATATTTCTTTGAAGTTTACCTAAACTGATACTATCTATATCTATTTGTAACCCTTGTTACTAAGTAAGTAATGCTAATGACCCTATATGGTATCGTTTATTTGAGTGTATTAAGTTGTCGGGCGTAAGTCGCCGCTTCACACCTCTCTTCGACACGTGCGGTGCCCAGCGCAGGCTCCACGCCCGACCCGCGAGCTTAGCCGCGACCGCTTCATTACACATTTCGCAAGCTCTAACAATGATTGATTGTACTCACTCACACACACACACACACACACATCCTCGCACACACCACAAACAAGGCCGCATCAAGATAACCTCTGACACGTTACTTTGTCTCAAAATCATTCGATTAATTTGACACAATAAAGGCCCGTACGGTCACTATATAGGTAGCTGATAAGATTTCCTCTCTGTGAGTGGAAACCGTTAATGAAATAAAGTATCCTATTAAGTGGTCTGCGCGATCTAGAGCTCTATAAATAAGCGGTTGCGTGGAGAGAGCTATAGGGGTTGAATCAGTGCGGAGTGTTCATTAATTGATAAGAGGCGGCAAGTGCCGACCGAGACCGGACATCGACGCCGGATTGACGACACCGATCGATCTCACAACTACCCTTCAAGTATATCTCTACGCAACGTTTCACGCAAATACCTACCACCCCTACACCTATCAAACTATGCAGTTTTTAATTTTATGTTTTATTACCCGGGACATAAATGATCTTGAATTTGAATAAGTTCAAAGTTTATATACAGATTATGTATCGGTAAGCTAAGTGTGCTCCACCTTAACACCTTATCGTCACATACCTATAGCTATAGGTGTCATTTAGTGATACGCTGTCAAAAAAATAATATAGGTATTAGTACTATTTATGTATTCTGTGGTATTATGCAATTAAAAAGATATCAATTCGAATAACGAAACTGTCAATATGATTTAGGTACATCGAAATTGATGGGAACGTAAAAGTTAGTGGAATTTAATTCAAGCGACGTTTCTGGCTCACTGAATACTATGTTTTTTTACAAAAGTCGGCGGATTATCGGAGAATCGGTGATTTTTTTTGTAAGTCGACATTATCCTACTGCAGGACACTATACTAACAAATACTTACTAACATATTTTCAAGCAATTCGGTTCTGAGCTGGGTTTGTCCCATATCCGTCAAGTACATCGATGTAAAATAGATTGATAGTAATATATACGTACGGACTGGCACCCGAAATAGTGTCCCGGTTCAAACGGCCACACTCGACATTCAGATATGAAACGAGAGTGGCAGCAGGCAGTAATATAACCTGCGAGCAACACACAATATACGCGGCAATATTGTTACGTTTTATGCGAGAGTTCTGAGCTCGCGAGTCTCGAGGCGATGATTGTCCGCCGTGCGAGCTCCTACAGGGACCACTACATGTGTGCGATGTGATAACACTGTGATGAGGTGGACGCGGACGACTCAACAACGACATCAATAAATAAGTAGGTTTAGAGAATACTGGTTCAAAGACATTGTACCTACTCGTAAACTCTTAAAAGGCCAAATAAAATGTACAACGTCGTAGATATGGTGAAGTTCGAAGGATTCAGTGTCTTCGAGTCGGTTCACTAATTCTCTATTGCTCTTCGAAACTTGATTACTTTCCCATTGACACACCCGACCGACAGCGATGTCGTATAATGATGGCTCCAAAGTGGTGGTTCTTTATCATTAGAATAAAAAAAAACAAATGCAACTACGTAAAGTGTTTAATTCACTCATTCACCTCGAGCATTTCAAGTCGTAGACGTTTTATCTTAGTAGCGGGATTCATTTAGATCGACCTTCCATACAATAACAACGGTCGAGCCAGTCGGCCGGGAGCGCCGGGTATTATCGCGCTCGACTACCATAACTATTTAAATATACGGCGTACACTCGAATACAAACCGTTTTATCGCACACATTACGCTCCATTCGAATATTCAAAGTTTCAATTGAAAAAGCCAACGTTCTATCCGGTGATAACGGGAACATGGAGATTAAATGGAAAGTAGGGGTATTAGGGATGGAGCGTTGCAGAAGTATTACCATCGGATGGCGATACTCGGCGAGCGGAGTAGCTCTACTAGCTAGGATAATGCATGGGTCCGGTCGGCCCCCGGGCGGCGGCGGCGCGCGGTATGAATATTCACGCGATCTCGGCGCGAGTGCTGCTTACGTGCGCTGATTGTGACGCATTTGCATTGCGGCGTCATCACGTCGCGCGTCGCGGTCCTCACGACCTCTCTGTCGACTTTATTAGGTAACCTAGCAGTGACCTGCGGTTACACTTGAGTAACTATCCATCTTGTGGAAAATCCTGAAAATCGTTACTTGGTGAAAGCCTACGTTGTAAGTTGTAATTGATTTGTTATGAGCCCGACCTGTCCATTGGTTTGAGGTGGACATTGAACTTAAATAATAAACATATAAGTCATACATGATTGTGTTGAAGGTATATCGAGATATCTGCAAGTTTAGTACGAGAGTGGAGTGGGTCGAGCAGGTGCCGGCGCCTCATAAATCTTGCGACGGACACCTGCGACCTCTGCGACGCCTGCAAGGCACGGATTTACTTCCTCTTTGTTTTACAAGTTATGTTTATTTTAGACTCAATGTCGGTAGTGTTTTGGTATTCGAGGCTCACTTCATCGATCATATTGGAATGGTCGTGTCTGCATAATCTGTATCCTCCTAACCCGAGTGATATTACCGGTTGCATCTTGCTCGGGAGCCCGGGGTCTGCTTACACATTGTAGATAAGTCTTATTGACCATACCTACTGAAAATATATTTGGCAATTATTTTACGGCCGGCCGGATGCCTGACACCATGACGTCCTTGGAACCACGCAGTTTAACAGCCTCCGCACGAGACGAACTGTAGGTTCTTACGACACCCACGAGAAGAGATGCGATATCCCTATGCCGGGACCACGGGGCAATGGTCGTCTCTGTATATAATAATTATTCTGTTTCATAATTATAACGAGCGTTTTCGTATTTTTTTATCATAATATTCTGTAAGTAAGAATTTTCTTCTTGGGTACTCCGAAAAAACTTAATAAACGAACGGTAACCTACAATACTTTAGGTATCTATATTAGCCGCTCGGCAGCTCCTGTATATACCTGTGTTAGTGAAGTTACTCGAGTAATGTATTAATTGTGAGCTCAGTTCACCGACTACGGGCTCCGGTACGCCGTTGTTTCGGTTTCCGTCTTCGTCAGCCATCCATCAATTACCTGCGAGTGACGTCACACACACGCTCACCACCTCATAGCCTCATACTATACAGTATACATACATCAGCGAACACGGTAGGTTACTTAGGTCAATATATCATACCTTCTATATTTCTATGTTGTAATTAATAAAAGGGTGGACACTTGGACAGGTGGAATGAAAGTATTGGAGCACAAGTTTTCCATTTGTATGAAGTGCCTATCATTCCAGTGTTGTGCATATGTTGTGGAAACGTAATGAGATCTGGTGCGATAGCGGCGGTAGTAAATTGGCTCGCGATTCAACCGTAAAATGTGGAGAACGATGCGATAATGAGTTGCGATATAGTTCGTTGCAGCGACCCAATCGTGCATTTAGATTAATAAATTAATAGAGTGCCGATCTCCAAGTCATTCTACTAAGCTAGTCAAGAAAGGCATAGGCTGCAAGCCTGCTGGCGGCTCCTCCAATTACGCGATGCCTTTTTAGTGCCTTCATGGATAAGCTTAGTGGAATAGCTCAGAATTCGGAACTCATTCGGAATTCGGAGCTAAATGTTACAATGACATAGTTCAGTGAATAAAGATAAAAGTTGAACAAGATTTCGTTATAAAATCTAGTTCGAACGTTAGGTTCTGTGAGATGGGGACTATCAGACATGCTGCATGGTACGTGTAACGTACAACGTCCATATATTCGCTTTGACCGTGCAGAGGAATGCAATATTCGCTAACAATATCTACCCGCTACTACTCGGGCAAGTTTTACACGAAATACTCGAGCGCATTCATTAATCAAGCGACGCGTTACCGATCTATGTATCTCAGGCGCGCGTGGCGTGGCGTGGCGTGGACGTGGCGTGGCGTGGCCGTTAATTGCTGTAAGCTATTAGCTACTATTAACAGTTATTGGCTTCTGCTGATCGTAAAGCGGCAAATATGCCAATGATTAACTTTTAGAACCAAATTTTAAATTCCTAAAAAACGGTTTTTCAAACGCGCGGTTTCTTACTGAAAGAAGTCGATGTTAATTCTTTGTTTCGAAGCAAGACGTTAACTACAATACAAATAAAAGATCCATCTTCGTAATCAATCTATAAATATGCAAGTGCAAATCAGTTGGAAAGCTCTACGTCATGTCGTTCGATAGCTACCTACTCGTAGTGGGTGTTTTCCAGAGAGTTCGTTAGCGAGTCAAAGCTGAATTAAAGAGCGTTTTTACAGAAGTGTAATTGAAGTCCTTCAAAGCTAATATTGGCGTAACTGTCTAGATGTTCAATATACAGAGATGCAGCTCGAAGCCCTTTGACTTCCTCACTTTGTCATCATCTTGCACATCCGATAGTAATTCCGTGTTTTAAACTAGAACCTGAAGCTGAAATGCAAACTGAAGCATAAATAGTGCACCATAACTGCTCGTATCGTGGAAAACCCGGCGTTAACATAATTTATAACACATTTGCTCGTAAAGGGCCTCTTATTTCACCAATTTCAATATCGTAATGTATGTCATTACGTACTTGTGCGTAATCGTAAAGTAAAACGCACGAGTTTCTTTCTAATAAGGTAACACGTACGGTTTATCATGCTCCGTCTAAAACCAACGGTACTTTTTTAAATCTTAAGAAAAAAAAAGCAAAGAAAGCAAATCAAAAAGTTTTTATGTCAGAAAAGTGGTCAATATTTTATGAATAAAATTAACTTTGGGAGATAAAATATAAAAAATAAACATTTAATTCTTTAATTTAATTCATTTTGACAGTAAATTACATCTGTAACAGAAACAAAAAAATATTAATTTAGTAATACTGGCTGTTTTTGTACCGTTGCCTTAAAAAAAAAAAGCACTGATGCCCGCGCATCGCTAATTTGTGAACAAATAAAAATTATTCCGCGCGCTTTTTCTTTTCGCTGTATTGTTTTTATTTGATTTCCTCGCAAATGTGTTATAAAACGTCGTATGACATACGTGCGCTTTGATAATTACAGCCTCTGCTTTCTTGTAGCCCTCGCCTACGGCTCGGGCTAGCAATATCGCCTCGGCTGTAATTTTCAACTTACCGCACTTATATCATAATGTACTATTACTTGGTGATTTGTACTTTTATTGGGATAATAATAACGAGCTTTACGAAAAGTACACATGAAAATAATTTAAGTAATTATTTGAAGGTTACCTATTCCAAAAGGTTAAATTATAAATTGTTCTATTCATCATTTGAGCTCAGCGTTCAAGAGTTACAAAGAGAATAAAAGGCTTTTTGTCCGTCAAGAGTCGCGCCGTCCGTCGCGGGCGGCTGTTTGCCGAGAGTCCTACACTCGACACAACACCACTCGACCACTCTCCAGATTTCCATTTCAGAACCGGAAACGAACCCCAAAAGTTTCACTTTCCAGTGTTCCGTACAGCTCCATTAATTATTTATTTAAGTGTCCTGTTTAAGAACTCTGCTTCCGTCGAATGTCGCGATATCTTCGGGAGATATTGTGAGTGAAACGTGACCGGCATCATGCACTCTATCATGATATTAGGAACCATTGTGGTTCATTATATAATACAGTAACTATATGGTAACTACTAAGTTTAAACACGAACGTTATACGTTTAACTACGAAGTAAATCACAGAAATAAGTTATATTAAATATCAAACGATCTACATTGAGTATACGTAGGATTTTCTTTTAAAAATACCCGTAGATAAAAAAACTTTTCTGACAATTACGTTATGATGATAATGTACGAATAATCATTTTAATGTGTTTAGATATTTATACCTAGCTCCAGTTATGTTCCTAATAATGCGAAGACTGGCTTAGTTGAAATATATAAAACAAATAATATACCCGAAAATTCTGAGGAAATTTAATATTTTTAGATGTAATTTGTTTTATAATTAGTTTCAACATAGGTTTCATGAAAGTAATCCAACTATTTTATAGTATGTGTGTGTGTTTATTGCATTTTCACGCAAAAATCGCAGAACCGATTGCAACGAAACTCGGTATGTAGATGCTTGAGGCCTGGAATGACACATTGACTACATTAATTCCATGGGATCCACTATAAATATTCCCACGAAATCGGGACTTACGTGGGTGAAACTGCAGGGTGCTTCTAGTATTGATGATATAAAGTTCAGCCGTTATGATAAAGGAAGTTGAGTTATGAAATATGAAGCGGCACCTTGAGTCAGTCGCTGTAGTTCCTACTGAACTTAAAACAATTATTGTGAGTCGAGTGTCTGTAAATCGCAATTACCGTGGCTAACGGCCCGCGAAACGAACCGAAAGGTCTGGCTCAAGCAACAGCCTCTCAACAACCTCCGGTAAAAATTCACACCGAGTTATCATCGAGACATCTCGGAGACTCTTCGCAAAGATTTATAGTCTCAATGTTCGGGATTTATTATGAAACTTGAGTGGAGGCTGTAATAAAAACAAATGATTCTCTCATTTAGCTGATCGTAAAGTGAGTATCAAGGCGTGTTGTGTGCTTAGCGAGCCACTTGAAGCAGCGAGAGTGGCATTTGTTGATACGGTCAGGCTCCATATTTGTAAACTGATTTCAAAATAATTGATTGATTTTATTTACGACCTTCTTCTATTGAAATTTCTTACCCAAGACAAATTTATCGTTTTGGAAAAGAATTAAGTGCAAGACTCTTACAAGATAGAGTCTGCATATATGCGTCTACATTAGATTGCACACGCATCACGCTATGTAAATAACGGTCTCATTGGATGTTGACCGCTCCGCCCCGGACAGTACACGCAGTTTTTCAAAATTACGATCATTATCTAACGCCAACAATTTGGATTCATTGTGGGTCGCGGATAAACTGTGCCATAAATTGTCGCTCGGTACATGTTCCGAGGAGAGATGTTGACCGAGCGACGCGACGCGGCGACGACGGTGTTTACCTGTAGCCCCCCTCCCTCTCACCCCGACACCCCGCAGGTTTAGTGGCCGCCCGTCACCTGCTCCTCGCATTGTCGTACATTAATCATCTCTCGACGACGACGTCGCAATAAATCACCTCGACCCACTTTATAATTTTAAAACTATTCTCCTTTCCGTGTTCCTCAAGCTCCGCCTACTCCCCGACTGTCACCGTCACCGTCTCACCGTCACCGCGAGGAACAACGTTGCTGCACTCGATGTCTACGTCCCATATAAGCGCGCGGGCGAGACTCACTCGACTCGAGTCTGCGGCTGAAATGTGATATTTCATTTCAAACTTCAACAATATGCTTTCGTTAGCGTGTTATTCGCTGGCTTTTTCCATTTGCTTCTGTATAAACACAAACAGTTTCATACCTTTTATGATATTGGATGAAATGTATGCGATACAAATTGCCGATTTTCGTAATTGTATCGGCGAGCGACCGTGACCGAGCAACCACCGCGCCCCAGGGGACGGGACCGACCAGCAGCGAGTCAAACCAGGTCGCGTTGCGTCGCGTGCGTCGCGTCGTTTGAGTCACTTCCCGCTCTCGATACAATTTCATAATACGACGCTCCAATTACTTCGGCTGGATATCGGCTCTGATTGGAAATACGGTTTTGTGAACTTGGAAGAGTCGTTAAGCCGATTAAATTATTCATATTTTTTATACGTAAAATATATTTTTTTAAGATATTTTCGTAAATTTGTTACAAAACGACAAGTTTGTGAACGGAAAATTTAGTCTGGTAGGATGAAAAGCAATATGTACTTATGATTATTTTTAAAATCTAAATTGTTTGTGTACGTATATAGGTATGTACACAAACAATTTAGATTAGTTTAGTTTAGTAAACTAGGTTCTCTCTGGTACCGAAACGAATGTGACTGAGGGTTAGGTTAGGTATAGAATGGTCAGTAAATGGCAACGCGTTTTTGCGCATTTCCACAATGCAATGCCATGCAAATGTCGCACTCTCTAATCCAAAGCGTGTTGTAATTAAATACCTTTGTTAACGTCCGAATGTTGTCAAATGAATGCTTTACAAATGCATGTAACCTAAACCGAATTATTCATGAGCGGTTGACGTCGCATTCCAGTCACTATCCCCGCTAGTTTTAGACAAAGAGTCGTCAGTATTTCCTACCTATACCTACCTACTGATATGAATGCGGGAAATACGCTATAATCTCATCAGACCGTAGATTAGTGGAACAAAGCGCACAGTCAAAGGTCAGTAAACGCTCAAAGTCTGTTCGGAGACGCTATTTCCAGGTTTTACGTCTTGATTACGTATAGCTACTTATTCATTTAGGGACCACATTTTCAGGTCCCTAAGGCCTTCTTCTTGACATAAAGACATTAATTTCAGAGGTAACATCCGGGATGCGAAGCACGGTATTGCAGGTGCAGGTGTTCCACTGCCTGATACATTCAGTGAGTGCTGACTTATATACGGCTTCTATACTAAATAGTAAGCCATTACAAACCTCTCTCTACATTTCATTACTGACTCCCGCAGTGGAGTGTAACAACAGTCTCGCAATCAGCCCCGAGTTGTAGTTTAAACACTTTGCAGCCGTTAGTGTCCGACAACAAAAAATAATGTTGCGGGATTTCTACAGCGTTCGCCTCGACCTCGCCAAACTCGACATGCGACAATAATTCAAGTTGCTACTTAGATTAATTACTTAAAAAAGATAACTCCAATAGTTGAAAACTTAGCTTAAGAGGGTGGGTACTGTTACCATTTCCATACAAACATAAAAATTTAGTTTTCTACCCTAATATCGGTTTATTCGGATTAAGTTTTTACTTTTACAGGGCCCCCACCACAAGGTTTTCCAAAATATTCATTCGAAATGAAATAAAACGAAACTACATTTCGTTCATTTTTCCAGCGTAAATTACTAGTTTACATCTCATTTACATCTTATTTGTTTTATATTATTCCTAATAAAAAGTAATTTACGCTGGGTGGCGGCTTGTTATAGTCAAAAGGAAGTGTAAAGAGAGAAAATTAGACTTCTCATTCATGTGATAGTTTGAAAATATTGTAGGTATCAAAATAGTTCTGTTGTGAATGCAGCATTGATGTATGAAACCATTCATCGTCGAGTCTAAACAAAAACGGAAAGACCGCAGCTGCTTGCCAGCTACCATAATTCATTCTGTATTTCTCGCTCTATATCCAACTCTATGCCCTTAGAATAAGGTTTCTGTTTGCTACAAAAGCAGCAATATAAAATTAATAAGGTAAAGAACAATTAAGTAACATTAAAATGTGACAAAGAAGCGTAATTTATTCATGTTGGTTCAAAGTTAGCGCCAGCACCTACTTACAGGTTTCGCTGGCTACAGCGAGTATCAAGGTGATGAACTGGGGTTGGTATATCATTGTACAAAGAGACACTCGCCTGTATCAGTGTATTCCTTGCACATTGCACATGCCGAGTGTATTGAGATTACGAAGGGCGCGGTTTTTATGGAGCCACTCTTTTGGGTGAAAGGCCCCGCCGCGCCTCGCCGATGTTTGTGCTGTGGTTACATTCCAATTGTTTTTTGTATTCCATCTAAAACTAGTATTTGAACAATCCGAGAGACAACTACACGAAACGAGTATTGTTGTAATATCTCTTGCGAAGTGTTGTTACTTCGCGTTAATGCATTATGTACGTCCACGAACGTTACGCCCGCGACCGACGCGACGCTCGGCTCGCTACACTACACATTGTGTTCATAAATAGAGGAACGTTCCTACTTATCTAATTCTAATAAATCAAACAAAACTGGTTCATATTTTATACAAAATAATGTCTTTGTACCTACTATATTTTTATGTCTGAATTTAGAATATTAAGTATCCCTATTTGATCAAATATCCTGTCTATTTAACATAGGCAATAGATGGGATAGAAGATGGGACCTATTTTATAAAGAAATCATAAATACGGTTGCCACACAACCACCCCGCAATTTTTGTATACCTATTAATATAGGGTGGTGATTCTGGTGATATTGTTGGTATACTTAGGTCCGCTAACTTTAGGCGTAACTTCCACGGCTAACTGCGTATGCACGAGAAACTGGTTCAACTATGCGGAGTTGAGTTAAACTAACTAAGTATAGTCTGCCACTGCTTGATAAATGTCACCCTAGCATCCTTCCAAGCAATCCGGTCCACATTTACAACATTATAATTATTAGTCATTGGTAGTTAATAATAACTAATAATTATGCATTTCATGTGTTCATGACAAAATCCACACGAAAGAAGATGTGTGTTTATGTTGTCATGAGTAATATGTCGAACCTTATACGCTAGTATACTCGTATTTTGAACAATATAATGTGTTGGTTGGTCCCAGCGAGGGAGCGATAGGTAACAACCCGACGAGGTCTGACAATCGGAACAATAACTCATTGCTCCAATAAGCGGTATCGACTGCGCTACATCAAAGTTAATGGAAACTAATAAAACATTCGGCATTTAAATATAATGTGTTCAGTATTCATGGTATCGTTCGTTCGTCCGTGTCGTTCGCGTCGCGTCGGTCGGGGAGGTCGGACGCCAGCGCCCCGGTGTCCTAGGCCGGGGCGCCGCGCGCCGGGCGGAGGGGAGAGAGCGCGGAATGTGACGGCTTGACAAATAAGTTTTAAGTGAAATTCCTTATAAAATCGTCCGGTCGGTGTTATTGAACCGAATCAGAAGTGAACGAACAACTTATTACTTCGACACTTGTTCATATAATTTTATTAAAAGTTAAATCTAATTTTTGTTTCTCTCTTTTGGCGGCCTTTCGATCGACTTTGATTGTTTTAGAAACGATGTGATACGAATATAAATTGGTTGGTATTGTGTTTATGTCAACTGCAGGAAATAACGTTTAGTTATTTATATATTTGTTAGAATCGAATAATAGTTTTAATCGTTATATTAATGAGATGCGAACCGCAATGTGAATGTTTACTGTCAATAGCCGGCGCAATATCATAATTGTGAATTGTTTTAGAAATTTCATTACAGCTGCTAATACCTATTATACCTATTTGGGCCGTTTCCAAGTAATAAATTATGCGACAAAAATATGTTAATAAATATAAATATGAAAGACGTCTGTAAACTGTTGTTGTTTTGCGTCTTATTTCTATGTGAGATCAACTATACTCCGGACCATATCAACTCTACGACCGCCATCTTAGACTAGATATACTATCTTTTATCATCAGCCGATTGGAACAACGTAGTCCGCGTTCACCTCAAGCTCAGACAGATGAAGTAAGAAAATAAACGGTGTATTGTACCTAAGTATAAGATTAAGAAAACACGTCAGTGATGAGATGAACTACAAAATATTATACCAAATAATAATAAATAGTGAATATCACAGTAATTATAACGCAGTTTTGAGCTAACAATTTGCATAATTGTGTACCTTGAGCACGAGCGGTGTCAGAAACAATAACAACTAAAGTCGTCATATACGGCCAGTTGTCACAAATTCGTGTCGTGAATAAAACCGGCCTCAAGTAGAAATTCAATAAGACTTGCCTGATCGTTTGTAATGAACAGTTTTGTCAGTTCAGTTTGTCCAAACGGACGAAACCTGCGAGTCAATCGACACTCTTGGCTGTTTATATAACGATACAATATGATGACACTCTATTATTTTATGCAACAATAGGTACACAGAATATGGAGCGGACTGTTGTTGCACCCGGTGCGGGCTGGTCCGTCCCGAATAAATCGGAAGAAAGGGATTTTTCATCCGGATTGGAATCTATTTGTTATTGTAAGATGTGTTTTTTTTTGTGTGGGTAGATACTTATAAGTAAAGTAAAGTAGTTGTTCTGAGTCCCGTGTCGATATCGTCGATACAGCTGACGATGCATGGAGGCGGTGTATGGGGGATGTATGTAGCAACCAACACAATTGGTCCACAATGAGAAAATACGATTGCTTTGCTACACGTTGCAGAGATATATTACTTATTTTTTTTTTTTTTTATTTTTTTTTTATTTGGCCCAGTGCGAGTCAGGGGTGGATCCCACTATTTCCATTGGAATAAATAAATAAATTCTGTGAACAACACACAGCGCCATCTAGCCCCGTGGTAAGCGACTAAGCTTGTGTTACGGTGACTAGACAACGGATATAATACTTAAACTTATTTTTCTTTTGTAAATACATACATTTTATACATATACTTTTGTAAATACATACAATTTATACTTATTCAAACAACTTAGTAAATAAGAGGATTTGTATCTGCAATGTTACCGATTTTATTACTTAATCTCATAATCATCATCGGGAGCCCGGCGTCTCGCTCTTGCTCTGATGTATGCGCTTTCCTGCTCTTACGTGTCCATTTCGCACGCATTTGCCGCATTTCTTCGGCATCCCGTGTAGTAAGGCCACACATGTAAACGTTTACAACGTCAAGAGACCCAAGAAGACTTCTTGGGACTCAAGACTCCTAGCCGGATAGTGGCGCCATAGCAAGACATTGTTCCTCACGTAACTATCTGGTTTTCGCAAGCCCGTGGCCGGACCATTACAATAAAATTTATCTACAATGTCTCGTAGCTAGTTTGAAATATCTACTACAAATAATTCCATAACAATGAGCCACAGTTTTCACCTGATACAATAATGGTTTGGTTTGTCTGAAGAGCAGCCGAGACTCTCGATGTAAGTATTATAACTCTACGTTCGTCGTATAATAGTTTCGGTACATTAACCTCACCCGTTGGATGGAAATGGCTACTCGAATGATTTATCTCACACACACATGCACACGTCCCCACGTGTAGGTGTGTGTGTGATAGAGTCGGAGTCAGCTGGAGATAGATGATGGTTACCCTTTCTTGTAGTAAATTGGTCGAACTGAATACATTGCGGCCACTTATTACTGGGGTGTTTGTAGCGAACAATGCATCAAAGTAAGTACACCGCCTAATGCTACATGTAATTTAGTATCAAAATGAGATAGGTTCTAAATGATGGCGTTTTAGAAGTGCTAAAACATTAGTGGATGTTTACTCATTACAATCACATCACTATTTCGCCGCCAGGAATAGAGAGAAATATTCCAAGTTGACCGCCAACCTTCGTTAATCGGAGAGGCACCTCAAGAAGAAGAAGACACATCACAAATATTGCATTCTCCTAATTTCATTACTCTAGGAATTAGTTAATATAAACTGTTCATAATATTTATTTCGCGAAAACATATTAGAAGTTGTTACATTTAAAAAAAGACATGTTGTGTGCCATGTTTTGCTTTTCAGCATGATTTTTTTAAATCATTTCAATTTAGTAATTCAATTTTAGTGGTCATTGTATTTTATTTTATTAATTTTACTACACATATATTTTCCGTCAGGGCTTTGAATTTTACATGTGTTACAAAACGTTGTAGCTGCAGTCTCCATTCTCTTTCTCCATACAAACGTAGTTTAAATTTTCCTCCCTGGATAAAGACATTAGAGCAAATATGTTTATGCCATAAAACTTATATCTGTCATGACAATGCATCTACCTTTTTTTTTCTTTCTAATTACTTAAAATAATAATAAAAAATAATAAAATGAAGAAAATAAAAAAGGTAGATGCATAGTCATGACAGATATAAGTTTTATGGCATAAACATATTTGCTCTAATGTCTTTATCCAGGGAGCAAAATTTAAACTACGTTTGTATGGAGAAAGAGAATGGAGACTATCTTCTTAAACAGTATCTACCTTGTGAAATGGTTATTGCCGTGAAGTCTTTCTTACCACTGCCTTTGTTGACGACCTTGACTTGACGACCTCTGAGACGCGTTGGGTGAATACCCAACTGCGATACAGAAGGTTGCGGGTTCAATTCCCGGTTAGAACAATATTAAAAACTTACAGGTACAGACCACCTTTTCATCAATGAGCTCTTCAGTCAGAAGTCAGTCAGGGCTGGATTTGAGTCATTTAAATTCTTAGATTGTAGAAATAAATATTGTGCTTTGCAGGATTCTACCTAAATATTTTATTTCGTGTTACGTTTTCTAACTAACCATGTTCCAATGGGTCTCCCGCGGGATGTCGCGTCTAAATTGTTCTTTCGTCTTATTAAAAACTTTATTCAAAAGTGTTAATTCCAAGTGATTCCCCTTCAGGAACTTTTAAGAAGACTCCTTCAAACGAAGACTACGGAGTACACGATTTATGTGAATAATAGTTTCGATGTTTTAAACTAAGAATTATTAATATTTCTTATGTTTTTATTGCTCAAGGCATTTTTACTAGAAAATATCACCACCATGACACGTGGGTTCCCGTGTAGCGCAGCGGTAGCGCACTCGTCCGGCAAGCGAGGGGCATAGGTTCGAATCCTGTCATGGGAGGATTTTTGATGATGTATTTCTCCTTGTAAAAATAATTTCTACTAAGAATTATTGTTAAATCGCCCGATGTCTAGTGTACTCTCTGCAGCCGCTGATACAATTATTTAGTGTAGTCACCCCTCGACTGCTTCGCTTCGTCTTGAAGCCGGTTCAAGTGATTTGATTGTAATGTTATCGAAATTTAGATCGAGGTTCAATATTTCTAATTGAAGAATTATTCTGTTTCAGTAGATATTATTATATACGTTTCAGTATATTAGTATGTTAAATGAAGCCCGACAATATAATTACACAAGTGTGAATACAAACGAAAATACTCTGTTTTGCAGTAATCCGGTTACAATGAACCTTTTGATAATAATGCCGATACGTTTTGATATTATTTTAATTAAAATGGTTTTAACGTTATTGTTATATTCTGACGACCTCTGTGGCGCGTCGTGCGATTGCTCGACTGCAATTCAGAAGGTTGCTGGTTCGATTCCTGCCGGGTGCAAGTATTTTTAAAATAAATATTTGTTTCTGGTCTGGGTGTCTCTCTGTCTTTAAAATGTTTGTATTTACAAAAAAATAATATTTCTTAGTTTTCAATCCGTAGTCTAGTCACTATAACAGAAGCTTAGTAGCTTACCAAGGGCCTAGATGGCGCTCTGTTGTTCGCAGAGTTTATTAATTGTAACAAGGAAGGTACAATGACACACAGAAGTTAATGCAGAACATTAATCGACGCGCTAGTAGGTATAACAGGTAATGGTAGGCATGGTGACAGACAATTAACTGTTGACACACTACTGGGGCATAGCTGTGGTACCATGTTACGGTGAAGATGCGGACAGCAATTCACGACTGGCCATTTGTTTCGCGTCTCTATACATATTTGGTTTTAGTTTCTCAACTCTGAACCTTTTACAAAATGTAAAAGTATTTAAATTTTATTATTTCTGGCTTTTGTATATTTTGATATACCTACCTAAGTCTGGTTGAAAAGTTCTGAGACAAAATCTCCATAAAATATAAATATTCTTTGAAAAACATCGTACTATTACATCACATGCATCCTGTATCAGCATATAGTCCGGGCCCGCGTGTGTCGAGATGTTTACGTTATTGTATCGATCCCGGCCGGTGTCCGCGTTATAAAGAGAATGTGCTGTATCCAGTACCTACAGTAGGTACAATCTAGTACAACCATCGCGTCGCGTCGCGTAGCTCGTAGTCGGCCCGAATTGCATCCAAATCTGTCCGCTTTCAAAATATCCACTCAACTGAAGCCGGACGGTGGACGGCTAACAGGCGACTCTACGGGTACATGTCCGATGTAGATTGGAATTCATTTTTGTACAAAAATCTCACATTTTCATTGCCTTTAACTAAAGCAGTTTTCTATGTTTTTTACTTTTCTTTCATAGTCACATGGCTTGCCTGATGTCAATTTTCAAAGGCCATAGGGTTTACTTTACAGAGTTGTAAACTGAAACCTGTAAAACAATTTGTTTCAGAAATTATGATAGTTGAAATATATAAATGAACTTCTAGCGTAACTTAGTTTTGATATTGGTAAAAAATGATACTTGAAAGTTATCTTTTTATGAACTAACTAAAGTTATTATTGCCAATATTGCTACGTTACGGACACGTCGACAAAGAAAAGGAGTTCTGCGTATTGAGCTCCTTCATGGATCGTGCAAGTATCGTCGACATCGACGTAGACGCGGCACTAACGGACCTACAACCTTAGGTGCCATTTATATTTTGGCCAGAGATAAAATACTTTTTACATATAGTACGATCAAATATAACCGCCTCAATGATTCCGACACAATTAGTTACGTTGTTCGTTGGATGAACATCTGAGCTTAGATCATTTGTATGCACAGTGTCCCGGTGTTCTCTCAGTTGTAGTAAACTTGTATCTCTATGCTCTTCGTGCATCGTGCGTTCTCGCGATACACGTAGGTATCACTGACTCTGTGATTGCTTACGTTATGTTTACTAGCACTAGAAATATTAAGTGTCAATAGTCGGTAGCTATAATCGCTCATTATTCATTGACTGGAGTACCCACGAAACAATGACCCGAACAATGAGGGCTGTAAATGATGACGATAGTGCCCTATAGGTATGATTTAAACGCTCGAAAATAAGCCACAAATTGCTTGTTTTATATATAGATATTACATTATATTTGTAAGGGACAAAATTGTACATTTTGACCACAGAAATAAATAACAACGTTGCATCTATTTTACCTACAACTAAAATTAATGTATTATCAAAACTATGCATACTAAAAATAAATCAATACTTGAATACATAGTATAAAATAATATTACCAAGTGACTCTGTCAGTGCTTCAAACTAATGAACATTTTATTCATGCAATTATTTCAATTTCACTCCATTCTATGCAACCGGACAAGAACTGATATATTAGCATCTATCCACGCCCTAATACTCGTACTAATACCTAGATATATAAGAAGAAGGTAATATATATATGTGGATGCTCCCTCGTTGTATAGATTTACATGAATTTGGGCGGTCTATAGTTGAATGCTCGATACCTACTACTCTTTTTTTAAAGTCGTTTCAGGTTTACCTTCTCATGCCGCCAATATCCGCGAACATCCACTAGTAAGTATATCCGAAACAACATTGAATATAGAATACGATCTGTTGATTCAACACATTTGTTTTGAATGATTTTTTCGTATTTACATAGCGTAAACCTATTTTGTGAAGCAGAGCGGACCGATTTATCGGCCCTTGCTAAATTGAATTTTGAGCCGATATTTATCGCTCGGTTTGATGTACGTACAGTCAATACTAAAATGCCAATGCTAGTGGTATGTACGTCTGAAATTGCTTGGCGTTCGCGTTCTCGTTATTTTTACATTATCTTCACTTATATGAGTCAGCTTGAGTTATCGATATTGGATCTATCTAATAAGGTAGAATATAATTTCCATACATACTGTTGAAGTAAACTAGTCTCAACATGTTGTCGGATGGATGTGCTCTCTGTGTGCTCATTATACCGAGAGTGTCGAGACTCGAGCGTGAGACTCGTGCGCTCCGAACGCTGCATGAGCTGCATCGAGCGCTCATTTGCTCGACATCAGTCGACATGTTATCCACAATTATATTACAACAACGGGTGGGACTCCACAGTTAAGAAACAAACTGCTGCCGAGTCAAAATGAGTTTTCGTAAGAAATGGAAACAAACACTAGCTGACCTCTAAGCAATGTTTAATTATAGTACGAAATAGGTAACCTAAATTGAATTTACGTTTTGCAATAACACATATTTCATATTTATTGATAATATTTATTACACGTCAGTTCCATTATTTAATATGAAATAAAACACATATAAGAATTAAATATTAAAATGCTATACTTTATTCAATTTCAAATTTCTAACCTATGGTATGTCTCAACTAGACGTAACGTGATGGATGGCTTACTTTTATAAAAATTACGTGGAAATAAGTTTATAATATTCCAACACTCGAGCTATGCTGTTTACATCATAGATCAAATAGTAGCCTGTACTCGGCACTCCTCGAAGAGGTTATCGATCGCGGTTCGTGGAGCGCTAGGTACCTCCTACTACTGGAGCGTCCCGTGTTCAGAGCCGAGGAGGGACCTAACTTTGACCTAAGTATTTTAAATTAGCTTAAAGTTTAGTGCAGGAAAGTTGCAGGCTCTAAGCTGAGTACAAACTAGCCAAGTACCGCGCCAACGACGGACGCGCGGACGGTGCCGTGCGCGCCCTTTCTATCAACAACAAACACTAGTGCTGTAAGAAATTCAGGTAGGTACTTAGTACATCATCATTTCAGCTGTAAGAAGTCCACTGCTGGACATAAGCCTCCCTCATAGATTTCCAGATGCTTCGGTCATAAGTGGCCGAACATACTACCGAGTGTACTTAGTACATACTTATTAAAAATAACTGAATTAAGAATCGTTGTCGATCTTGTTCTTCATTATTTATATTTTAATAGAACTTAAAGTTGACAGTGATGATATCTAATTATACAAATGTTCTTGGTTTTATGAAGCGACTTAGCTAAAAATAAGCAACATACTTATGCATAAAAACTTGTATATTAGAATCGCGATGTTGTCGCACAACACAAGTATACTTCCATTACATGAAGCTGCGATCAATCCGCAGATAAGACGGAGGCGGCGAACTTCGAGCTGTGTACAACCTTCTAATGAAATAGCTTCATTATATTATCTAAACTCGACGGAGTTCGGCTGTTAGTTGCCGACAAACTTGTGCGGAATGCTCACAACTGCGAGACTACGACCTCCTTGGCTTTGCTTTGTTACCACCGAACTACCGCCTAATCCAACGTTAGTCTCTTCATTCATTGACTTAAATCATTTTCGTTATAAGTAGGTATAGTAAAACAGAACATAAAACGCAATCAAATTATTGGATATGCAAATAATCTCCAGTGTTTAGGTACTACCCTAATTCAACGGGGCAAATAGGAGCTGCATTATTTATTTTATGTTCCACTTCTCCCGTAGAAAATTTCCAATGGTCAAATTTAATGTATCTTAATAAATGATAGATGAACATTTAATCACCACTCACCTGATGGGAAATGCTCATCTAGCATATGTCAAGACGGAGGTAGTAGACCGAGATCCCACCCGTTTCTTGTTATAGTGACTGCACCTTTAAGTAAAATAATTTAAAATCCTATATGTTCCGTCAACGGAACAAATGGGAAGTGTTCAAATAAATTAGTTACCTTTCATTACTATACGGCGCTGGTATCAAGTGCTGCGCATGACTTGCCACGGTGTCTTTTAACTAACAGAGCCGAGCCAATTCCTGCGTTCTCTCCGACGGCTGTAGACCGGACTGTGACCGACGGTAACCCTACGTCCTCGAGAACCACGATGACACTCATTGTCAGAAAGCAAACAAAAATATATTATGATAAAAAATATCGGCTGGCATGTTTCTGTCAGCTTCTTCTTCTGTTCATTATATAAAAAGAAGTTTAAAATTGTCCTACTCATTACAGTTTGAGAGTTTTGTCTGCTTTCTGACAATAATAACAGTGTCATCTTGTTCCTCAATGACGTAGGATCCCCGAGGGTGGTATCCCTGTCTGCGGGTGGAGAGTATAATCCCCGGTCCCTGCCACAATGGTCACAGATTAACCCGACACGTTCGTAGCTGCCAGTAATAACACGACGTTTCTACTACAGTTTTACTTCACGCAATTAACACTTTCAGCACTTTGTACAAGCAACAGTACAATAACTTTAAGAGGGTTGGGGCTTGGGGGGTCACCGCTTTGTAGACTTTTTGGTGAATAAGATATGATATAGTACAGTACAGAATCCAAAGTTTTTGAATTAAGTAATCGAACGCACTTCGTGAAAAAGAAAAGAACCAATAGATAAAACATTCCTAAGAAAACTTTGAAAATATTGTTATCTTCAAACAGTTTCCTTTTATATTTAATTTCTGCAGATCAATCAAACCAAACAAATACAAAGTTATTGTAGTTGTAGTATTCTTTTGCAAATTTAAATTAAATAAATAACTTATACTACCTTTATAAAACTTGCTTAAATACTATAAACTATCGGCCAAATTCACGTTTCCAGTTTGCATCGCGATCGGAGGTAACGATGTGTGAATCAGTCCGCGTACGTGACGGTTGGTACCGACCGAGCGACCGTCTACCGCCGACATGCGACAGGTGTACCGAATGAACTGTAATCTGGGGGAATAGTCGGTGACGATCGAGCGAGGTTGTTAGCACGCCGGTCACATCTCGCGCCGCCCCGGACCGCGCCCGGACCGCGCCCGCACTAGCGAAGCGACGTGACGACCTAACCGACTAATGTAGGTAGTGGAAAACCTGATCAACATTACACTACTGAGGTTACTCCAAGCATATAGAAAATAAAGATTAAAGTATTTCACTGACCTGCCTACATAATTATTTTTGTCAAATATAGCAAACATGACGTGTCCAAGGCTGTATCGATAGCCGGGGAGCCAAAGCTTTGCAACTGTAATTATTTGCCGCGGGTATCTAACCTAACTCTATTTATGTTACCTTTGTTGTGTAGTTCAAGGAAGTAGCCTAGTTGTCCACAGTGCATGACAATGGCAGTGGGTCACGTGCGTTTCTCACAAGACTACCTCGCGCCCGTCGGAACACGGAAACACAGACGATCTACTGCTTTGATTATGTGCACTGTACTATGGTAGTAGGTAGCCATTACTACGGCACGTAGAAAAACAAAACAAACTTCATGAGTTTCTTGTGGTCCCTTGTTCCGCATTCCGAAACCACAGATCTTAACTTAGTTGTAAGACGTTCTCTAAAATATCTGTTTGTATAACAATGTTTAGATTTTAAGTTTATTGTTCAGTCAGATTAATATTATGTCTATAAATATTAATACAAATAAGAAAGTTTAGACAAAAGTCGAATTGGATACCTTGTATAAATTATATATTTTTTGTTAGGATAAAAGATAAAAGAAACATTTTACCTATTGATCCCAAAACAAAAAAGGCAAAAACAAACGGATGCAATTTAATTAGTTTAGAATCCATTATTGATAGACATTTATATTCACTTCACTTCAATACTGTGCTTCAATGCAATGATTGCATAATTGTTGTTTGTGCAAAAGAAGTTCGAAATGAAGATAAAAGACAACCTAAAAGTGGTTATACCATTATGTAGAAAGAATGCAATATGTAGAGCCGGATCCGGAGCCGGGCGGGGGGCGGGCCGGGGCCGGGGCATTCCTCGGCACAATGACGTACTTTCATTACAATAAATACCTGTCTGTGCGGGCCTTTATCCTGTCCTTACGAGACTTATGTCTATAGATATCACCACTAACTCCATTGTTGATGCAAACTTCAGACCCCTCGATCGGGCGATCGGTCTTGAGGTCGACCAAATGACGAGTGCGAACAAGATGTAAAATCAATTCAGCAGCCGACTAAGGCCGTGGTTAGAATTTTTCAAGTGGCCCCAGTTACCTTAGTACTAATATAAACTAGGCCTGTGCGTGGTGTGTGCGGCAACTAGCGGCTCATTACACCGATGAGTGATGCCTCTAGACATCACATTATCCTCGCTAGTGTAACACGTCATTCTCATAAATTGAATAATTCACCACAGGCGGGCGCGGTCGGGTGACCGTCGTCATTCTATTTCCTTACCGATTGAACGCAAAAATAGCTTCCACTCAGTGCCGTTCGTTTGCGCTTGTTTCATATCAATTTTCATTTTATTTTAAAATAGTAGCTTTGTTCATAATTTCTTTGAATGTCGGTACAATTTGTTCCGTGGTCGCCCGTTGCGGAGTGTACGGGACATTTATTCCCCCTTTAGTAAGTCAAAGCGTATCCATTAAGGCGAGCTCGGAGCATCGCTCGCTCGGGCGGTATTGTTCCCACGATGTCCCGCTTTTATTGTATATTCGCTTTATAGTCGAATACTAACAGCATAAAGGCGAAGCGAGCGAAGACATATTGTAGCATTTGTCTACGGCGAGGGCTACGAGGACGCTACGAGGTAGCTACGAGACTGCCGGAGTGCTACAAACCGTACTTAATTTTATATTGTGCATCCTATTAGTCCCCGTGACGTCAAGTAAACACTAAAACAAAACAAAAATAATAACAGACAATTGAAGCAGAAACGATCGAATTATGACTGTTTATGGAGTGTTTCTATCTTAAACGCATTAGAAGATTTCACCAAAATGTTACTTTTGGTCGAAATTACAACAATAATTCAGAAGCATATACCAGGTCCCATGTAACTGTCTATGGTGATAATACTTTAATTAAAATATAAAGTTCGTCGACGAGCCAACGTTAAGTAGTTTAATAGTTTAAATGAATTCATAAATACTTAGTTCATAAGTAGTAGCTATGTACCTACCGATGAAGTATCGTCGGCAACGTGTAAGATGAAATGTCCCGCGACTCGACGCGACTCTATTTAGCGTCTCGTCGCCAAACTTTATATTTTAATTAAAGTATTAGAATGCATTTATTATAATTTTATAATTATTCGTTTGTATAAGCGCTGTGGTGTATAAACATTGAAAGTTGGAAAGTTTTAATTAAATAAGTTATAGAGGTATTACAGTAGGTATAGCTGTGAACTTAGTAGTCTCGGTGATATAAGCGTGTTCGGCGTGAGCGGCGTGAACAGCGCGGGCGGCGTTTATAGAATACAATGTAGGGAAAAGGATAAATCATTTGATCAACTCAAATTTTATGTTTTGGGCGTTTCTCAAATGCCATGCCAAATTTCATGTCATTATTTACAGATGATAAATAGATTAACGAAATCGGAATATTTCTCGTAGATATAGATAGATAAAACGTTTATAATAAATAAATTTATTTCCAAATTAATGTGTACAAATGACTATCGCTGATAGTAAAGAGTTGGAATATGGAGAGTGTGTTCTATATATAATTAGGCATCCTAAAAGAAAGGAGTTTTGGAAATTCCCGCGGGGTTGGGTGGTGCGCAGGTGAAACCGCGAGCTTATAAAACTTAAACTTAGACGCGGCGGTTGGCGGGGGAGGGGTAGGCTAATATATGCCCAATATGCATCGCGATGCGTTCCGCCGCGACACCTTGTGAAACCTGTCCCGTCTGTAACACAACGACCGACGTTCCTTTTCTTCTTGTTTTTCGCGAAACTATTTATTTTAAAGAACTACGAGCACGAACGTGTAATACACTCTCCATATATAGTACCATAAGCGCGCGACTGCGGATTACAGACTCAACGATCGGCCGACATAACTCACACACTCGAGCAATAAAGACATGAACAATCTTTTAGTTATTCATACTCCTTGTCCACATCATCGGGGCAATTTAAGGTGATAATATTAACAGCACTGCTCATGTCCATGCTATTTCAGTAAAATGAAGTATCAAATTAGGTACCCAACCCAACCCGAAATTAATAAACTATTCAAGTAAAGTAAAGTGTCCAATTTTTATCGTTAATCGGTTGATTACACCACAGATAGGTTATAAGTCATCGATTGTCAGTCAATTAAAAGTCTGTCGTCTGCATTTATCACTTATGTAAAACTATTTTTGTTCGTTTGTCAAACTGAATTTATTAGATAATATATTGGGAAAACGTCCCTGAAACTGCAAAAAGTGTTATATCAAGTGGAGTCCTTAGTTTAACATTCCGCACACACTCGCGCGCGTCGCCCTCACCCCGTCGCCCTCCATCGCCCCCCGGCGCCCCGGCGCCCGGCCCGGTGTACGGCCAAATGTGTTATATTGAACGCTAATGCTTACTTTATTGTTTTCACTGTAATATCACAGTAAATGTTTATTACATGTCACTCAATCAAGAAATACAAAGAGGTGTACGGTTTGCAATTCTCGAAAAAAGGTTATTTGGTATGGGACAGCTGTAGACTTGTTGTTTACTTTGATATTCTTTAATGGCACATTTGCAGACAATTGTCTAGTAAGCCGACCGTTCGGTCTGTGGTCTGCATTTGCCTACTTTAGGTCTCGTTCTAAGTAATTCTCTAAACCCAATAAGTTTCAATTTAAAATGTAAATTCCCTTCCTAGTCGGCAACTTTAGGTACTGTAACGACTTATCAGACGTATTATAATAAGACAATAAATACCTAAATAAGAGGCCAGTCCACGCAAGAGTCTTTCACCTTCCCCCCTCCCCCTCCCGGAGGAGGCTCCTCCAGTTGACACGGAATATCAATTAGAACATCGGCGATCGGCGCCAGATGATACACTCGCCGCAACGAGATGCTACGCCGAGCTATACCACGACCACGGTTGATTGGGTTACAGATTGATTCATTTATAGCTCTGGACAATTGCCGGACAATATCTGTCAGAATAAGAAAAACAGATCGATCAAATCAAAAGGTTCTCAATTAGTCGAGATATTTTTTTAATGAGCACAGTTGTTCCTACATATTTTAATAGCTCCGTCAAGTGGTTGGTAGGATAAATATTATCTCACCATAATTATGTTCTTCTCCAAGCACTTAAAACAAAATTATTCTCTATAAAAATGATCTCAGTCTCTACGAGAAGAGTACCTACCTACTAAGACTATTTATATTATTATTTGGATATTGGACCTATTAGTAGATTATTTTTAAGTAAATCCGAGCACAAGCCGAGAAAAAAAACGTTCTGCTATAGCAATATCTCAGATGTTATACAAGAAAAAACCGTTCTCTTGTCACAAAATATTTGATCTGAAAATACATAGGAACAGGTAGAGAATAACGATGAAAAACTGTGGTAAACTAGCCGCAGCCCGCGGTTTTAATCGTAGAATTCAATCCCGATTCCGGCATTGCCCGCCGTGTCCTATCGTCGACGTGTCCAAACAAACAGCGTGTCTCTTTTCAAATAGTTAAGATAGATAGATAAATGTACGCTTTATTTGCACAAACAAACAATAATTATACAAAATAACATTCATAAGTAAAACAAATACACAGAAAGATTAAAACTAAAAAGATGCATAGATCGCATTTCGCTAATAGTGTTTTCTTCCTTAAGGTAAGGAGTCAAAATCTTGCCCGAACTATAGACTACAGTATTCTAGAACTGTGTATGAAAAAAAATGAAATACCTACTAATTGACACCGAACAATATCATAATTGAGGCCATTATAAAACCACTTGTTTTACGAGAGTGAAACACGCATCTTTTCGCCAATTTCGCTATAATGAACGTTATGCGACTATGACATGTTCATTGTTCACACAACATTTCCTTATAAGATTACTAGCTGACCCGGCAAAGGTTGTTTTGCCTTATAAATTATAGATAGTAGCCGATTCTCAGACCTACTGAATCCGCATATAAAATTTGGTAAAAATCGGTCGGGCCGTTTCGGAGGAGTAGGTACGGTAACTAACACTGTGACATGGAAATTTTATATATTAGACTAGCTGACCCGGCAAACGTTGTTTTGCCTTATAAATTATAGATAGTAGCCGATTCTCAGACCTACTGAATACGTATACAAAATTTCATAAAAATCGGTCAAGCCGTTTCGGAGGAGTACGGTAACTAACACTGTGACATGGAAATTTTATATATTAGATAAGAAGATAAAGCGTGCGTTGACAGTTGAGCGAGAATCGCTAACTCGCTTAATCAGGGGGGCGATACAGAGAACATAACACTAGGTATCTAGTTTCTCGCTTTCCCAGTAACTATCTCCTGAAAGCTCTCAAAGATGTTCAGAATATGTAGTAAGAATTATACATACGTGTAGGTAAATATAGATAGAGAGATGAGTGGAAGGCTTTACGGATTTAGGGTACCTACATGTTGTAGATTAACACCTAATGGAACGGAAACAGGGAGATCCGGTATTTAAACGATACGGTTTTATAGATTCACTTATACTTATATAGATTTACTTGTATAGGTACTTAGCTGTGGATATTGCGTGTGTCGAACGCGGTGATATCTGTGACTACTTACTGTTGTTTGGAGAAGATATCATCATCATCATCATCATCATCGGTCGGCGTCGCGACGTCAAATGACGTGACAATTGGCGTGACTTTGTCGGTCGAGTCACACTATCAATTGACAAAGTGCTAATTTGTAAGCAACTCCACTAGCCAGGTCAGTACGCCATCCACTAGCCAGGCCAGTACGCCGTTCAATACAAAATGGCTTTAACCAGTTAACCAGATAAAATATATTGTCCTTTCACACGATGTTTTTTACTGGCTTACTGGATTAGTTCAGGCACCGTGTGAGAAGTCCATTAGTTAAAGTGGTCGAGAGCATGTTATGGAGGTAACGTGAGTTGATCATTGTGCCTGGAGCAAGTCGTTTTCATTAAGTACAGTTCGAATCTGTGTCCCTTGACAAATGACCGACGCGGGAAGGTCGCGGGGCACGGGCGGGTCACGGGCAGGGGTCACTCGACAAACTATTTTAATTTCCCCTGACCCTCGGTCCTCAGGTCGACAGCTCTCACAACTAATATAATATAATTTGGCGACTTGAGGACAATAACAACACTTTACTCAAGCACCTACAGTTCACGACTTGTTCCACTTTATATTGAAGTTATCTATTACAGCGCGAGCGGACAGGACAAACTCAGACCTACAATTAATTTATTGAGTAAAAAGGACGGTTGGTCACTCTGTCGTGTCTTCTAAGTGAGTGTCGCTAAAGTGTTTCTTCGGAACGCGTCCTCCAAAAAACCACTAGAAATGGTGGTTTATAATTGTTGGGTCGTTATAGCACGCTGGTGCCCCAATTTAAATTCAAAAAGATCGTTGTCGAGTTGTATTGTAACTGTAGGTAGATAGGTACACTGTACATGTCGAAAAAGTAGTTATTTAGCGAACAAAGTTTAATCTCACGCGTGCCTTATCTCGCCCGCTATTAATGGAACTGCATGCAAACAGTTATTTAACGTCGACTACTGCCCGACTGTGCCCGACTCTACTCTGCAGTCTACCTACTGAGGATAATTATTGCACTGCGACCGTAGATATCAAATAGTTGCATACTAGTTTACAATAATGGGACCATTGAGACAAAATACATTATAATTTATAAAAATATGTAAAATATGTAGTGTATTTTTTATTTCGTCCCATTAAAGGGTAGGTACTCAGATAATTATTTTGGCTTGTATTTACATCTAACTTACCAGTATTAAAAAAGGTATTTGTACATTCTGTAGTATAGCTAAGGGTAAACCAGGCAAACATGCTCCACAATTCGAAGAATTGCGATAAAACAACATTTTAACTTAGAACTAGTTTATTTAAGTAATCAATCTGACTCACTGATTTAATTGAAATAATAAAAACTATAAATACCTTCTAAAATGTGGTGAACAAAAGGTGTAACGGTCTACATTCTGATTTATCTGTAAAATACTTACGTGATCTTTACCCTTTTCGTTTACTTTTAACCGACTTTCAAAAAAGAAGGAGGTTATTTGCACAGCACTTATTACGGTTGCACTTTGGAATCCTACGTCACGATTTTGGGGGTAGGGAGGGGTGGGGGGGGGGGGGAGTGTTGTACACGCGACCGCTGACGCGGCACGCTCGCTTCCTTCGCTCGCCAAAGCGCTGCGTCTAATAATGTTCTAACATTAACCTAACCTATCCAAGTCGGGGTGATCCATATATTGTTTTCGAAGTTCAAGTAAATATGTATGAAATTTTTTTTTTTCATTTCTCAACATAAAACTAACAATAATGGTTAGCCCTCTTTCTCCTCTATCTACTACAAGTCTTTTTTTATACAAATTCGTGACGTAGGATTCTAAAGTGCACCCCTTATTACATTGCCCTACTACCTTTTTGGAATTATACTTTAGATTAACTAAATAATTATACTGCGCAAATATTTAAACTTAACATGAGAATCGATTTGAAACAAATGCACACAGATTCTATAAAAGTTTGGTAGGTATTTTATCTCTACAATGCTTTTATGTAGTGTTGTACAAAATATTTAATTACATATTACAACCTTGGAATCTTCAAGTCTACAGTGAATAGTTATCTTGTAGACAAGCATGTTATACTGTTGACCTCATCGCAACTTCCCATCAGGTGAGATGAGGTCAAATAGCCTATCCCGTGTAAAATAGTATGTATGGTCAGACATTTGATTAGACAGGATAACTGTCTACTGGCAATTTGAAGGGTCGCGAGTGAATGCAGGAAAACGACATTCAAACTAATTTCGACATATTGTCTCCCCCGGCCAATGTATCGGATGACGACTGCGCTCGTCGACACGTCTTAGGCCAGAAGGTGGACTGCTCCTATAGCAGCACCTGATGGTTACTTGTCGGACTGTTGGTCGCGGGTCGACTACAGTTAGATACCACGGACGTGAGCAATATGTCCGACGCGGGGAGGTAACCTTGAAGCCATAGATAGCTACGTAATCGAGTCGTGTCAGCGAGCGACGAGTCCTCGCCCTCGGGTAATTACTCGCGAACAATGATTTATTGTGGAGTTGAGAGAAGGAAGCCGTAAGCTGCTTACTTATTGGAGCCTTACCGACCTACCTACGGAAGTAGGTACCTACCGACCACGGGCGGTATTCTCTAACTTTGTTGCGGTTTGAGACCGAGACGGTTCGGTCTGAATATTTCACAGTATTACAGTTGAGTCTGGTCAACAACAATAAATAAATAGTCTCCGCGCTTCTTATTACAATAATACGGGATGAATTCTTAGTCGCCGAGTCTAGAGTTTTGACACAATAAAGGTATTATGGTGACGGCACTCGACAACTGTAAGTAAATTGAAATACACAGTAAATTCAACCTTATCTTGATTTTTTTATAGCTATCGTCTATCGTCTTTTGTTTCCATTTCGATCGTCTTTTGTTTTCGATTGTCTTTCATTTGTAATTCCATCGTGAGCTGTAAGTTGACCACTATCAGATTAGAGAAGGGGGTATTGGGATGGGTCCTGGTCCCAGTTTCGAAGGAGACCAATTCGCCCCTAACCCGTTCCTACAGTCAAACTGTCGAATGATTATCATCCAACAAGAGAAGTTAGTGATTCATGTCGGATGAAAATAAGAAAATGGACTTTTATGAATGTACGAGTATAGAAAGTAAAAATTACATATTTGTTAAAGGCGACTAATGGATCTGGGCGAGATTATTAAAACTGCAGCCCCGACCCGAAAAGGGCTGGTGTAAGGCAGGCGGCCGGCTGTAAAACATTGCCAAATCTATGGCAGTAGGAATGGTCAAAGAAAACTTACCTATTGTGCCATATTTTTTGGATTTAGCGCAACCCGGGCTCCCGAGAGGGGTGCAACTGGCAACATCGCGCAGATGAGAGAGATTTAATCGATGTAATCATTGAAAACAGTCGTTCGATAAGTAGGCGAGTGGTTGCAATCGGATGGCGTTTAATTTCCCGGAGGATTCGCTCGACTCATAACGAGTGTGTTCAGAATACTTGCGTCAACTACGGCGAGAACGGCGATTTTAACCGATTTATAAAAAGGAGGGGGATTCCAATTCGGTTTTTATTTTGTATCCTGTAATATAAACAATATTACGAGATACATCCACCGTTTGAAGTCCCATCGCGATGATTCATTTTTTACCCGACTGCAAGGAAAGGGTTAGTATGTTTTTCGCGGCTATCTTGTATGTTCGAAATCTCTTTTCGGATAAAAAAAAAGAAAAAAAAGAGAAAGTAGACAGATATGTCAAGTAGAATATCGTTGAATAGGTATTTCAAAACCACGTTTAGGTTTTTTCATTTATTTTTCATTTCATCATCATTAACATACCACAAAAAAAATATTAACATTTTTTTAACGAACGGCTACTTTTTGAAAAAATGCTTTTCAAAATCCTGCACACGACAGGATTTAAACCCGCAACCCTTACAGATCCGATGTCTTTCCGCCGCTCCACAGGTGCCTAACCCTTCCTTTCGTGCTTTTGACTGAAGCACGTAGCAACACCTACCGAACTCTCTTGTATTTTTACTAACATTGAAATAAATACTACATACCTACCTACCTACGTCTTAAGGTATTCATAGGTCATTACAAGAACAATGAACAAGCAAACCCAGTCCTCTAATACCTACGCATATATGTTATAGCGTCCCCAGCTATGACCAGCAAGAACAATGAACATTAGCATCAATATCGAGAACTAGTTACACTACTCTATCTATATGAGATCACCATAAACATTTTATATTTGATGTTTAATATAAAAGCCACGCGCGTTTTATAATCATATTAACGGAAAATGTCTCCGTTTGCATACCAAGTAGCTTGCAGGATTGTGGTTCGGATAACATCATCAAATACTACCTATTTGTAGAATAACGACACAAATGTAACAGAAAAATGAACGCATTTCCAATTGTAAAGATGTTTTGCCTTCGAAGCTCCCGGTGGGGTTTAAACTCGAGCTATCTATGTTTAATTTTAAACTTTTATAAGGAACATTAAAAAAATACAATCTGGAATTTACTTAACTCTTTTTACTTTTTGTGCCCTAAGAAAAAATCAGTCGATGGAAGCACAAAGAGGAGTAAAACGCTCGCCCCTTTTTAAGCGAATACAATTTATATAAACACACATAAATATGAACAAGAAATTGACTATTTTTAAATAATATTCTACCTAGACGATCTGCGTCCACTCCAACACTTTGTTTTATACACCTTTGCCTTAATTGTTGAAACATTGAAAGAACAATTTCCAACCTCGTATCTGAAGCTGTCGTCCCGACTTGTCGCACGACATCACGTACCCTCGCAACTCGCAACGACACTTTGTAATGACTTTTTCCTCAGTGTGAGTTGCGGCAGCGACATGCTCTCTTACAACATTATTGTTTCAGGCCGATTGTTTATTGATTTCCAAAAGTTGAACATCACGCAGCGACGACGATCGACGGCGCGACGGTGGAGGCTGACGCTGGCAAGCTGACGGTTGGCAGACGAAATCTAGAAAAAAAAATCTCATGAAACTACCACGCATACCATGTCTAATTATGTTTAATGGTAAATAAATGATTGATTGATTATACTTCATAGAAAAAAATAAGAATAGGTCAAAGTTCAATCGAAGTTCAACTGAAGAAAATTAATAAAATGACAATAAACATTTTCTTATATTTATCAAAGTTTACTTAGGTACCTAAGCATTGTTTGATACAAATAAACTAGACCGAGTAGGGATCCTTTCCACTTGTTAGAATTTTAGGAATATTAATGGGACAAATGGTAATTTCCATAAAACGTCTTTGTGTGACCCCAAGTCGTCCAACGTCCGGCGTTCGTAATAGTAATTGTCCAGTTATTGAGATATTTTTATATACGAATGTGTTCTAGCAAAAAATATTTAATATTCCTCGTGTTTTCATCCGTGAAGTTCCTACAAAGGAAAATTGCTACAAAGAAACAATTACAAATATAAAAAGATCTAGTTATCGTGGGACGTCGGTCGTCGTGAGTCGACACATCGGCAGCGCCGCTGTAAGCCGCTTTTCTCGACGGAGACTCATTTTACTCAGAATACAACGAACACGCAGCCGAGCAGCAGCAGATCCGATTTAAAAGATATATTATACCTACCCGAGTGTACCTAAACAGTCTTCCCTTGCGTGGAACATAACGTATATCTAACTAAATTAGCTGTACTCAACACCACAAAAAATATAAACAATTTTGTTAATTTAATAATTTAGATTATAAACGTAAACGATGTTTGCCTTGTATCTGGGGTTAAGACCTCATAGATATTAAACGGTTTAACCGCCTGCGGCTTCACGTTGCTCAAAAGCATAAAACCAGTATACCTACCTATCTTATAAGTTCTGAATCCTAAAAAGTTTTAAAACAGAGAGACAGGACCGAGTCAGGTGACAGTATAGCGCTACCACCTCAGGGTACCACCTATTGAGTCCTGCGCGTTTGCTTTTTAACTTTCTTAGGTTTAGTGCTACCTGATTTTGTTTTAAACTTTTTAGTAACCAACAGCTGCTGGCGGTTTTTACTTAATGTTTAGTATTACGGCTTAAAACATTGGTTCCAGAAATTTAATTAAACCAAAAACGAAGACTTTAGTCATAATTATTTAAGATATCTTTTATGAAATGAATCGTAACGGACAAACGGACGGACGGGATGGAGGAGCAAGTAATCGTGTAAAATGTAACGGTGTAATGTAAAGTAAAGGTTATGAAACAAGTTGTGTAGTTAACGTGAGTTATCGCGGATCATTAGCGAGCGGGGAGCGATCGACTTCACTCTACAACTTGTTAGAACATTTCGTAAATAAATAAAACGCTTCGATGGCGATCACAGCATGTAGTGAATAATTTGTCGACGTCCCACATCATCCTAGAGAGTCGGTGTACTCGTAACAACGGGTAACCTACACCATAGCGTACACAGGCAGCGTCCGTCCACGCCACTCGAGCAGCGCTCGACGCTAGCTCTCGCCACTGATCTATAGACTCGCTTTGTTCTCTCGGCTTCAACGCTCGCGGTGCCTAACTTATACGACACTCAAATTGATTTATATTTTGAGGTAACTACCGTAAACGTACCCATAGTAAAGCGTGTAGTAGAGACACGATAATCTTTCTCTCTCTTGCTTGCTACAGGTTTTATTGCACTCATTAAAATGGAAGTAAAATCCACTAAGTAATAAAGGAACATTTTCACATTACAAAAGTTTCACACTTCATGCAATTAAAATGATGTCAGATGTCATAAAATTATGGAGATAATAATCAGTTCAGGTTGTTCGAGAACAAAGCGGTTTAATTCGAGTCGGTATGGTCGAATACTGTGATGTATTATGTGTAATGGTGTAATGTGATAATGACTGCCAGAATTTTATTGACAACATTAGATCTATGCATTAGATCCACAATAACCAATGTGGTGTCAAATATGTTCAAACATATATGATGTAGGTAATTGTGTATCTACAATATAAGAGCGGTGTTGGTCTAGTGGCAGATACCCCGGCTTTCATTCTGAGAGTCGTGGGTTCGAATCCAGACCGACCGCGCACCAAAGTCTTTTTCTTTAAGAAAAAGGTAGGTATATGCGCTAATAACATCGCTCTTACGGTGAAGGAAAAACATCGTGAGGAAACCAACATGTCCTAGGACTCACCACGGTCCGAAGGCATGGGATATTCAGTGTTTCCTATGTATCATATGTATGTATTTACAAAAAAAAAAAGTATAATATGTAGTATATCCGTTGTCTAGTACCCATAGTACAAGCCTAGTGCTTAGTTTGGGGCTAGATTGCGCTGTGTGTAACGTCGTGCAATATTTATATTATATTATATTAAAATGACTCGGCTTACTAGTGGACGGGAAAAAATCTTCTTTGGTACAGAGTAGCAGGAAAATACCTATCAAAAATACAAAAGCAATACAATATGTATTCATCGTTCGATTAAATTATAAGTGTGTAATGTTGGACCAACGGAAGAAGTGAGTTGATAGATAACCTATAATGTCTAACACAAAATAAAACTACACATGGAGCTAATAAAATCAGGTTACGAACACGATGTTGCTGAAATGAAACGTGTATCTATACTGTCCGCCCGCGATCGTTCCCGTTTCTGTACACCTCCGATAGAAAGGCAGACGTAGGCTCAACGATTGGTAATCGCCCGATCACTTTCGGACTAACGGACGAAGTGACCTTTGCATAAACGGCGAAGCAACTCACTGGTTGCTGTCCAAAGGTCGGCCGACGCGACGCGACGGTGTAGTCTACAGTCTGCGTTCTCTCTAACACTCTGTTAGGTCCAACTAGCTGCATTTTAAATATCAAAGCTTTATGAAATAGAAAATGTAAGACAGCATTATGTTAAACCGAGCGTCAAATGAGTTGTTGCCACGAGTGAGGGGTGGGGGCTTACGGGGGCAGAGGGGGTATAATTGACGTAAACATAGTTAAAGTGGTTAGAGGCAACAATTTCATGAAACTTGTTATTTTTATCGCGAAAACGGCGCTACGTCTACAGTTTTTTGCTCCGAATTTCTGACACAGTGCGGCGAAACGTTGCATGCGGTAGTTACACGCGCCTCATACAACTTGACTACCTACCCTATCTATTTTACTTTGTATATTTTGTACCTAGTCCATCCACTACACTCTAAGCTGCTACTACGAATCAAAAACTCCGTGAAACGCAATCACTGCTCCCGATCGGTCGCCACCACGGCTGGATACACCGCCAATTCTATCATTCCCATTCATCCTTACATTATAAACTGTTATAAATCGACGTCGAAGATTTGTTTTAATTCCATTACGTGGAAAGTATTGATTTATTCAATAGTCGCGCGAACTGGAGCCCCCATTTATTATGCGCTTAACGATAATGTTCCATTGATTCCTGTGATTTACAACAAAAATGTAGTAGGTGGGTAGCCTGGGTGGTATGAGTTCCACTGAAATCTTAACGTAAAACGTACAAGTCATCTATAACCCTATTTCAACTTAGCTCTTGGTAATTTAGTGAAGGTATCGACTAGCCGCAGCCAACGGATGCATTTTATAATTATTTTACAGTGCCGTGGTAGATACTAAACATGAGTTTCTTGTGTCTTCTTCTCATTGGAGGTCGCGTTTCGAAGACACAGTAGATTAGATATAATAACTGATATTTCTAAGAGACGGTATCTTGCTAATATAAATAAACGTACTTTGATTTGATTTAAACAGCTATTTACTTACTTGTGATATTTGAGTACATTTATAATTTTACCTTTTCTGACTTTTAGAAATATTTATCTTCTTTTGGTAATTTTGTGGTCATCGAAGAAATAGTAGCTCATTGATTAATCGAATTAGGATACCTGTGCAACATATATAATATTAATTCCAGAATGTAAAAAGGCAATTTTAGTAAGTAGTATAAAGTAGTAACTAGATTGCGTAGTGTATACATATTTAGCAAACACCCGCCGCCTCAGTCGTACGCGTCTATTTTGCATACATTAAAACTTCCTGAACGTCCTCTGCATCGCTCCAAAGTTGTAGTACCTACGAACTCCTACAAAATATCAAAATGTATGAAAATTGTATGTAAATGAATGGATACCGACTGTAGCTAACTCTATCTTGATTGAAACTATTACGGAATACATTGGCGGGTGTCGGGAAGGAAGGAATTACATTATTTATAACGTTTCTGATACAAAAGTACTTTGATGTCGAGCAACAAGTTGCCGAGACTCTACCGGAAATGTTATCGATATAGAAATGCCGAAATCGGAAACGTTTGTTGTGTTGTTTTGTCGCGTTCTCGATGATTTGTTAAAAAAATTGGGTACTATAAAATACATAATATACCTACCTAATTTACTTTTAAACTAAATTATAAAATTGCTCGTTCTATGCATTGAGACATATTTTGAGGTCGAGATCAATAGTTCTACAGAAAAAAAAAATGTTAGGACGATTGCACACAGTGGAATTTAGCCCCAAGCTAAGCAACAAGGATTGTTCTATGGGTACTAGACAAAAAATACCTTTACTACTACTTATAATATTTATTTTGTAAATACATACCTACAATGATACAAAAGAATCCAACCAGAGCTAGAAACAAATATTTACAACATAAATGATTGTCCACGGCGGAAGTCAAACCTGCAACATTCTACATCGCAGTCGGGTGTTCAGCCGAAGCGCCACAGAGGCGGTCAAATAAAATCTGCAACATTTTGTGTCGCAGGCAGTCGGGTGACATAACCTACGTTCGCGGTAACCGTATACACATTATACATTAGTGCGGTGTGCGGTGTGTTCGTAGTTCGCAGGTCACTTGGTGTAATCATCGGTAAAACAATCGAATTGTTGCTGACTGGTCGTTATGCACGCACTCGCCGCGCCGCCGCGGCCGGTTGTACCTCCACACACGGACAAATACTACTCAACGAGTGTAGATAGGGCACGCGCGGCAATGACCTACGCCACATTACACGCACTTTGTATAAAACAGCTGACAAGCAGCTGAAAATATTTCGGTTTATTATGTATTTTTATACTGTCGGTAAGTATTTGTACTTATTTGTTCTTTGCATAGTGAACATAAGTACATTATTTTAGTCTAAAACAGGTAATACGGAATCTCTGTCTTGTAGTAAATATTCGCTAAGTCTTCAAACACAACGTCGTATAATAGATTAAATCTTGATTAAAACTTGCAGAACTGAAGCTAGTAGGTAGGTAGTGTCAGTTCTATAACTTTTGATCTCGTTTAAAAGTGTATAATTCGCGTACACTCCAACCAAGTTCTCATGACAGTCGCGTGTGACGCTAGCGTCTACGCATACCACCCGTCTTCCTTACTTGGCGGTTAGTTCGTGGAACATCCACCAGCCGAGAGAAGTGTGTCGCGGTCGCCGGCAGTCCCGTCGGACCGGTCTGGGCCCCGCCCGGCGCCCGCGCCTCTCTCGTCTCGCAAAAACCTCGCTTCGATCGACCCGACTTAGTGCAGTTTTTGTGTCGGATATATGCCGGTCGTGGAATTCGCGGTGTGATGTCTGTCTGTGTGGTGTTCGTGTTATTGTGGCACTAGTGCAGTGTGTTGGGGATGTCGGAGGGACACGCGCCATGTTCACCGTCCGCAACATCAAGGTATCTCCCAACACTACATACAATGTAGAACCATCCGCACTCTTTCCACAAATGGTCGCTCTTCTTCCTTTCATGGAACAAGTTTGGAAAGTAGGCACGTGCTACCGATTACTTGAAAACATTAGTATCACTTCACCATGTAGATACCTGCAACATGACTTAACTGTAGATTTCCAGGGTACGAAATATATATCTCTATCGAGTAAGAAACTTCAGCGTATACGCAAGTCATTATAAAAAAAGATAACACATAGGGACCTACACCATATTGTTACATGTCTATTATTTGAAGTTTTCAGACCAGCAGTTATCTGATATGTAGACGTCACGGTAGTAAAATGAACTTCAATATTAAACCACGTTTAATTCAATTTAAATAGAGTACCTACCTACTACAGAATAAACCAACCAGATAAAAGACCTACGTCAAACACAGCTGCACAATCTCAGCTTATCCGGTAGGCAGTGATTAGAGTTAATCAGAGCCTCAAAGCGGTCATGCACCTGACAGCACTTACTTACTTATCGGTACTTATCTAGTTCAAGACAGTAGGTTGTATGGGTCGGTGTCTTCGCCTGCATTTACACCACATCTAAAACTGTGTAGAGACCGCACGAGCGGGTCAGACGCGGACGGTCGGGTACGTCCCGTTCCTATTTCGATAAAACAGCGAAAAACACTCACGACACATTCAGTATTCAGGTACTAGAACCGCATTCGAATGAGCTCGTTCCTTCCCTGTTGCTACGATCGAAGCTGTGTAACTGTGTATACAAACAAACAGATGATACCTATAAATTGGGTTTCTATATGATATTCAAAACTATCGTTATATTTAGTACGGACCGTAGGACAAAAGGTATATAATTTTTAACAAAACAGTTTTTTTTCCCTGAATGTAAAACTCATAACTTCCCGTTATATTCTGCCAGGGGTATATTATATAGTACCTACCTACCAGTGTAAAATAAAGTATGATAATGGCTGAGAATGTAGAAGAATAGGTCTGTCTGGTTTTATTTATTTTATGTGCAACTAGGTACTTTTAGTTTATTGTCGAAGGCTATAAATTATTGTTTTTATGACCCTCGCGTTGCATTGCGGCACAAAATATGAAAAATACAGTGCACATTTTTGGTTCCATAAGTCGGAGAGGATTAGTTATTAAAGCCTGGAACATAAATCGATGGAAATGCAACCGAAATATGAGTAGATATTTTATAGACAATAATTTATTTACAAAGTCCACCAGTATGCTTTAAACTATAAATCAATAGTTGTTGCTAGTTAGTACGAGTATGAAACGGATAAACGATTGTGCGATTTAACAGAAATCGGAATCGTCCGACGACTTTATTACATTAGTAATATAAAGAGCATAAACCACAGAATACGTAAATAGTACCCTAAACTAAAGTAACTCTCATCACCTTCCAAACACTAAACTGTATCAAAATCACGTCATCCGATCTGGAGCTCAGACAGATACACACAGAGACTCAAGTTTAAACCTTTTGTCGGTGTCTGAAATATAAAGCTCAGTGATACACTTAGACGAGAGAATGAAACGTATCAATGTAGGTCACAGAGAGTATCGATGATGGTCTTCACTCGAGACCAATGACGTGTGAGAGCCAATTGGCGGGTTCGAGTCCCGGCGCGGCGCGCGGTGACCCGGGGTAATCACGTGATGACGCGGAAACGTCAACATACATAACATTCATATTGAATGTGAAACCATTTGTCAATATACATACATATGTATAAAGTATAGATCTGCGTAAATATGATACGGGTAGGTATACAATACACCACAGAGCTTACAACATTTGAACACAAAAATTTAATAAGAAACACATGAAAGATTGAGTAAATAAATAAATAATTAATATTGCACGACGTTACACACTGCGCAATCTAGCCCCAAACTAAGCTCTAGGCTTGTACTATGGGTGCTAGACAACGGATATACTACATATTATACTTTTTTTTTTGTAAATACTTACATATGATACATAGAAAACACCCAGACCAGATATTTATTTTTAAGCATAAATACTTGCACCCGGCGGGAATCGAACCCGCAACCTCCTGCATTGCAGTCGGGCATTCCCCCGACGCGCCACTGAGGTCGTCACTGAGTATGGTGTGTAAAATAAAACTAGTACGTAGGTCTAGGTACCTACACAAGGTCGACAAAACTTGCACAATCTACTTTCATGAAGTGTTCACTCTACGTCCACTTATTATACTATTTGTTCTTCGTAGAGCACAGCACGCTAGACCGGCGCGGCGCGACCGCGGCGCAGCGTTGGAAACATGATGAGACCAAACTACATGATTAAATGACATTGTCTCGGTCATCATCATCCGAGCGTTGTTCCCAGTTGCATCTCTCGCGAGAGCCCGGGGTCCGCTTTCCTACTTTTACGTCTCCACTTCGCACGATCTTCGGCATCCCGTGTAGTGAGGCCATTTGCACGGATATCCGATCTTACAACGTCAAGCCAGCACTTCTTGGGTCTTCCTAATCTGCCGCGGCCGGGCGGAGGCGCCATAGCAAGACATTTGTTTCCCACGTAACTAGCCGGTTTCCGTAGAACGTGGCCGTACCACCGTAAGCGGCATTCTTGCAGTTTGTCTGCAATGTCTCGGTAAACTGCATAACGTTATAAGTGTCGTTCAGTCTATAACATCGTGTAGTTCCTTATTTAGCACACAGACTAAGCTTATCAGATACAGACAGTGATCTAAACCAAGCAGTCCATTCCGGTGACCATCGAATTATTAATCAAACATTTTGCGTATAGTAGTCTGTGGTTACAAAGCCAAAAAAATGGGCATAATGAGTATGAGTTATTTACACAGTTGGATTTCAAATATATTTAGTGTAAGTGTAAAAAGATAAAATCCTGTTGGTTTTCACTGAAAAAGCTAATATAATTAGCAAAGTAAATCGAAGTTATCATCAGTTTTACAAATCAAACAGGCCGAAAACAGTCACAAATTCACAATCTGCTCCTTTAGACTTATCCTGAAAAGTAACCAAAGAGGAAAATGAATCATAATTATTATCGACGATTGATTTCCGCGCCTGTGTTCCGATCTTACACGTGTATAAACCGAGAGCGCGCAAGGGAAGCCGCAGGTTCACGAGTAGGTACACAAGCAAGGTACCTAGCTAGCATCTCCTAGCCTAGTCTGTGAAGTGTACGTACTTGTACCTAACTATTGCTTGACAAAACCACTTTATTAAGACGGGACGTTGAATTAATTACGTGTCACAAACTTGCACCGTTCGTTACGTTGTGAGTTTAGTTATAATAATTAGTAGTTTGTTGAGCTTAGTCAAATAGTTGTTAGCTATTTGTGTGATGTCACCGACTTGAAGAATGTCGCTAAATAGTTACCTACAAGTTATTCATCATTTTCTACATATCAGACACGAAATGGCTCAAGTATACTGTGACATTGTTATCGACAGTAAACGTTACCTCAACATATAAATTGTTCCCATAAATAAAGTATTTATGTCAGTTTATAAAGTTAATTAAAATTATTAATTATCTACCCGATCGGGTAATAAAATTGATGAAATAATAATGTCAGTTCTGGGACCTATTACGTTCTTCCTATCAATATATTGTGAAATATTATAGATATCAATCACGTATCTAGTAGCTAGATATTTTCAAAAATCTTTTTTAAGAGGACAGTCTACCTACTCTTTTCTCAATACAAACTTTACAAACGTAGTCGACTGTTTCCTCCTTGGATAAAGATATCAGGAAATATATGTTTATGCCATAAGTCTTATATCAGCCATGACTATTTTTATTTTCTAATCTTTCAGAATTTTATTTCTATTCTAATTAGAAAATGAAAAATGCTAAAACGTAGGGGCATAGTCATGGCAGGTATAGGTTTTATGGCATAAACAGATTTGCTCTAATGTCTTTATCCAAGGAGGAAACAGTCGACTACGTTTGTATGGAGAAAGAGTATCGAAAATTGGAGACTGCACTGGGAAAAAAGTTAGGTAATTACAAACCTAATCTAGTAGGTTAATGTCAAAAGTAGGTAAAATGTACCTAATTCAGGTTAAATGTACCTAAAAACATATTAGGTAAGTAGGCTAATTCTACCTAGTGCGCTTGGTAATGCAAAAAGTCGGTAGATTAAACCTACTTTTTGGTAAAACCGTGTTTTAACCAATAGTAGGTACACATTAACGTATTGAGTCGGTAAATGCAACCTACTTATTAAGGTTAAAATAATCTACTAATTGGGTTTATCAACTTGCTCTTTAAGTAGGTAGAATTAACCTATTGATTTGGTAATAATTACACAATAGCTTGGTACAATCAACCTATTATTTAGGTTAAAAATACCTACTTTATAAAGACCCAAAATAACCGACTTAGTAGGTATCGGCAACCGACTATTTTGGTATGTTTACCAAAAAAGTAGGTTAATTAAACCTAATTTAGGTATTTTTAGTATCGACATTCACCCAATAAGTAGGTTGGTAGTAACTAACAATTAGGTTAGTTGGGGGCTACATAGCGCTTAGGTTATTACTAACAAATTAGTTGGTTAATACAACCTACTAAGTTGGTATTGCTAATATTACCCATTAAATAGGTCAATAATACCTATTGAGTTGGTGAAACATACAAAGTGAGTAGGTAAATACTACCTAAAAAGTAGGTTGGAAACACTTAGCGGTTAGGTTGATGTTACCTAATAAATTGGTATGTACTAACTAGTGATTACGTAAATATTACCTATTCAGTAGGTCAATAATACCTATTGAGTTGGTGAGACATACAAAGTGAGTAGGTAAATACTACCTAAAAAGTAGGTTGGAAACACTTAGCGGTTAGGTAGATGTTACCTAATAAATTGGTATGTACTAACTAGTGATTACGTAAATATTACCTATTCAGTAGGTCAATAATACCTAGTGAGTTGGTGAGACATACAAAGTGAGTAGGTAAATACTACCTAAAAAGTAGGTTGGAAACACTTAGCGGTTAGGTTGATGTTACCTAATAAATTGGTATGTACTAACTAGTGATTACGTAAATATTACCTATTCAGTAGGTCAATAATACCTAGTGAGTTGGTGAGACATACAAAGTGAGTAGGTAAATACTACCTAAAAAGTAGGTTGGAAACACTTAGCGGTTAGGTTGATGTTACCTAATAAATTGGTATGTACTAACTAGTGATTACGTAAATATTACCTATTCAGTAGGTCAATAATACCTAGTGAGTTGGTGAGACATACAAAGTGAGTAGGTAAATCTACCTAAAAAGTAGGTTGGAAACACTTAGCGGTTAGGTTGATGTTACCTAATAAATTGGTATGTACTAACTAGTGATTATCTTAGTGATAATCTTATATTTATCTTATGTTTACCTTACCTTATATTTATCTTATATTTATTATCTCATTTCATTCATTTCATTCATTTCATTCATTTCATTCATTTCATTCATTTCATTCATTTCATTCATTTCATTCATTTCATTCATTTCATTCATTTCATTCATTTCTTTCATTTCATTCATTTCATTCATTTCATTCATTTCATTCATTTCATTCATTTCATTCATTTCATTCATTTCATTCATTTCATTCATTTCATTCATTTCATTCATTTCATTCATTTCATTCATTTCATTCATTTCATTCATTTCATTCATTTCATTCATTTCATTCATTTCATTCATTTCATTCATTTCATTCATTTCATTCATTTCATTCATTTCATTCATTTCATTCATTTCATTCATTTCATTCATTTCATTTATTTTATTACCTACAAACCTAACAAACAAACAAACCTAACAAACGAACAAACCTAACAAACGAACAAACCTAACAAACGAACAAACCTAACATACGAACAAACCTAACAAACAAACAAACCTCACAAACAAACCTAACAAACGACCGACGCGCGCACCTCCCGCCGGCGAGAGCGTCACGAATTTGGAGCGCTCCGTATTTATAAATACGAAAAAACGGCAAAAAACGTCCAATCACGCTGGAAAAACTTCTACACAACTTTAAAAGTCGTGAGTGATAAAGTGCGAAAAGAAAAGTGTGAGAAAAGTGATTTTTTCAATGTTTTCACAAAATTTTCAGTGAAAAAGGTGACTAAGTCCATGGATTTTTATGACAAAAACGCCGATAACTCCGGCGTTTCATCGACAACCTAACCATCACTTGGGGTCAAACGACGCGTCTCGGTGAGACCTATCTCCCGAGACCAACATCGGATTTTTAAGGAAAAGGACGCCGGAGCTACGGGACATAATCATCTTCCGACACGTGGTCGGAAAAACTGAAAACAGGACTTCGGGATTTTTGAACATTGCCATCGCTTAGAGGAAGCGGAGAGGACCAGGAGGAAAAAAGAAAAGTGACCAGAAATTAAGTGGTTGAAAAGTTATTGAACTTCAAAAAAATTTATTTTTCAAAAGTACCAATTTAGAACTTTGTAACCGTGATAACTTTTGAAAACGATCTGTGGTATAAACTTTTTAAATTGTATTTGTGTAGACTTTCTGTTGAATTAGTTTGTGACCAAAAATTAGGACACTTTCCCCGGGAAAAAATATTTTTTATTTTAGTTACAAACTTATGACCCGAATTTCAAAAATTTTGTTTTTTATCAATAACTTTTTTATTTTTATACTATATTTTTTTATTTCTTTATATGTGTAAGACCTGACTGCCCCGAAACTTTTGACACCAATTTTAAATTTTTTACTGTGATATTTTTGATTTTATTAGCATAAGTGTGACAAATTTTCGACCAGCTGGAAAAATCAACAAAAATACCCCAAAATATTAAGTTAAAATTCTTTTAAAAATAGAAGGGTTCAATCCACACTAGTTTTAGTTTATTTCAGATTTTTAGAGTAATTTCTGACATTAATAAGAGAGATATAAGGTTGACATCGGGGGCGAAAAAAGTCACGAAAATTCCTAACTTCCAGGGGTCGTAACTGCCCCCCAAATTGACTTTTTCGATTTTTCTCTTCGTGGAGGTCATTTTTTCGGGGGGCCTCTGCCTACCATATTTTTTCCAAATTTTTTGCATCAAAATTGGGGGGTGGTTATTTTAGGAAATTATTTACGTAAATCCGGATTTTCAAAATTAAATCGCTCGGCAACCATTAGGCTTAAATTACGAGATTTTTTGTAAATTGTGTAGATCGCCGAGATCTACAACTCTCCTATAGAATCCAAAGGTGGTGGAACATTCCCCCGGGAGAGGGGGGCAAAAAACCCGGATTTTCAGGGACTTGGGAATATCTGGACAACGGCAGGCACTAATTTTAAGGCGCAACATAGAATTAAGTAGGTTTAGGAACTGACTCTACCTAGAGTCAAAAAAACATTTTTAGAGCTCTACATAGTTTCACTGTATCGTGCATTGGGTAGAGCTCGACGAGCCCATTCAAACGAACCCTCGCACGACTTTGTACGACCACCGGCGGCGGAGATATAAAGGTTTGAAACCTTGGCGGCCATCTTGAATCGCCATCTTGTTTTTCTTTGGCCGCCCATATCTCCTAAACCGTCGGTCGTAGGAAGACGGGGTTTGATTTAGGCACCTTCCCACTGGGTATTCTACCCCCTCCGCCACTTAATTCTGATTTTGGAGGTGTCGAACTTTAGGGGCCGAAATCTCCCACCAGCCGACGGAGCTCGTTGAGCCCGTCCTAAAAAACCCTCACACTAGGGGGTTACCTTTATTAGGTAGGGAGATATAACCACTCAAAGTCGGCGTCCGCCATCTTGGCCGCCATTTTGAAAAACTTTGAGAGGTTATATCTCGGAAACCGGTAGAGATACGAGTTTGGGGTTTCTTCTAGGGTACATCCCCCGCTCGACTCTACACCCCCCGGGCCCCAAAACCCAAATCGGAGGGACAAAACTTTGGTGGGCGGATTCCCCCACTAATCGATAGAGCACGCCGAGACCGTCCTAAAACACTCGCACAACAGGGGTATAGCACGTATAGTCTCGGAGATATAGCCACCGAAAGTTTCCGGCCGCCATTTTGGACGCCATCTTGGAAATCTTAAAGTGGACATATCTCCGGAACTAGAAGGGCTACAAGCCTGAGACTTGTTCGAGGGCTCAACCCAGGCTTAGGGCTGTCCCCCAAGGTGTGTCGGACCGGCTTAGGACCGGCGGCCATTTTGTTTTTGAACAAAAAACCCTAAAAAAACGGCTAAAAACGACATAACTTCGTTGTTTATCAAGTTATAAGACGGAGAATAGCATATAAGTGTAGACAAAGACATACTCTACAAATAGAGCACATTGTAGAGCAATATTTGTAGAGTTGATTTTTAACGGAAATTTGAAAAAGGGTAAAAACCGCCTATTTTAAGATTGTGACATCCCTATATACAACTTGTACAAACTTTTTAGCCATTTTATTTCATTTTCTTATATGTGTTTTACATATAAGAAAATGTTCTTACAAACGAACAAACCTAACAAACTAACAAACGAACAAACCTAACAAACAAACAAACGAGTTTGAATTCGCCGCGCAAATGGTCGGTTCACCCTTGACGCGCTCTTTCACAAGAAATTTTTAAATAATTTTTAAAGTTAATTTTTCGCCTTGAAATCTACATATTCGCGTTCCCCGAGTGCCAATTACTGTTAGTGTTAGTGTTTTCGGCGGGAAAACGGAGACAACATGTCGTGCTCCAATTTTATTTTCGTTAAACTATTATTATGTTCGATTCAAAGTCCGCTATACATCGGGCGCTGCCTGTGTGACGTGGAGCGGTCGGTACCTACGACGATAGTCATCGCTAATTTCGACAAACATTCGTAAGCAATGATAGCCTAGTGGTCCTGTTCGTTGCTTCGCATTCCGCAGTGTGTGGTATCGAATCTCAACTGATGGGTATCTTTTTGTTGAGCGAATTTTATCTAATAAGACACATAAATTATTTAAATATTCCAGCTGATCGGTTGGAAGGTCATTTGGGGTCGTGCCGTCATTTAGCTCGCACAAACCACCGACATTCTCGAATAAAAACTGAGATCCAGAAATTGATTGTCTTTTGTAATATTCTTTTATTTCGAAATTTGTGTTTGTGTGCTGCGAATGCAGATAGGGGTGAGTTGCACTATATTGTTTGTTATCTTCGTTGTCACTGGAGCCATGGACAAAATAATTAATTACTGCAATTTGTCCATAGCCTCGGGACATGCCCTTAAATAGTCGCTGAGCAAAGAGCCGTGGAACGAGGTGGCAGGATTCCCGTAACAATCCTCCTGGCGTCCAGCATTTGTATATAGTATAGATTTAGGTGTAAATATTCTAGTTTTAAGATAAATCTCTATAGAATACCACTACCATTAAAAAAAAAAACTAAGTTTTTTTTACTATTATTTTTTTCGAAAATTCAAAAAAAATATTAAATCTCTTTACGTTTCCTATGTTTTTCTACCATATTCCATAAAAAAAAAAAATTCAATGTTTTTCTTTGGTACACCCCGACCAAATATTCTAAAACTTGACCCTGGCTATTCCAAATTGGCCATATCGGTCTCAGACCTAAATAAATAAAAAAAATATGTGACAAAATTTTCAATAAGAAAATTTTTGGAACGTGACGTGTAATTTCGAGCTGTCAAACTTCCCGGATTTGTTCCCGTCATTCCTGGGAGGTCGGGAGTGCGTCCCGGTGGATGCTCTGGCCTCTCCTGCACCCGGCACAGAAACTCCCGAAGGTCTACGAGCTTCCGTTCAGAAGATACAGGCGCCGCAAGTCTGGGGACCGCCATTGTTGACGGTCTGGAGACTTGCGTGGGTTCCTGCTGTAGGCTCGGGATACGGAGGTCGGGATTTGGTGTGGGATCGAGGCCGGGACTCTCTTCTACCTGGTGGTGCCTCCCGCGTCCGGATCGGACCTCAGACGGCGAAGATATTAGTGTAGTTACACTGGGACACAAACATTTTTTATGTTTGTACCTATTTAACAAACAAATAGGTAGTGAAAGAAAACCAGTTAAGATTAGAGCGGTAGGCAGTGTGTAAAAACATTATATAACTAGCAAATTAGGCATTTTATTGTGAAAAAACTGAAATTTTGTTATTGGCCGGTGAATGAACTTGCAAACTTCCCGGATTTGTTCCCGTCATTCCCGGGAGGTCGGGAGTGCGTCCCGGTGGATGCTCTGGCCTCTCCTGCACCCGGCACAGAAACTCCCGAAGGTCTACGAGCTTCCGTTCAGAAGATACAGGCGCCGCAAGTCTGGGGACCGCCATTGTTGACGGTCTGGAGACTTGCGTGGGTTCCTGCTGTAGGCTCGGGATACGGAGGTCGGGATTTGGTGTGGGATCGAGGCCGGGACTCTCTTCTACCTGGTGGTGCCTCCCGCGTCCGGATCGGACCTCAGACGGCGAAGATATTAGTGTAGTTACACTGGGACACAAACATTTTTTATGTTTGTACCTATTTAACAAACAAATAGGTAGTGAAAGAAAACCAGTTAAGATTAGAGCGGTAGGCAGTGTGTAAAAACATTATATAACTAGCAAATTAGGCATTTTATTGTGAAAAAACTGAAATTTTGTTATTGGCCGGTGAATGAACTGGTACAAAAATAAAAACTCGAATTTAAGAACTATATTAGTGTTTAATTAGTGATAAAAACAGACCAAAGAGGCAGTAAACAATAATAAATAGTAAATTAAACACTAGTGGACGTAAAACAATATATAAAAAACACGACAAAAACAAAAACAGTGAACAAATAGTAATATATGAAATAAATCTCTGTTTTAAATATTATTCAGTTTTATTATTTTGTCATAATTAGGTACCTATCTACTAATTTAGGAACATAATAGGTAACATAACTAGATACTATTAGTATACTTATTCTATCTTAACAAGCAAAGAACACAGTCTATTTCATGGAAACTTACTTAAAAAGATAAAATTGTAAATACCACGAAGTCTTAGTCTCTCCTTCTCATTTTAATCTTTGTCATGTTGAGTTTCCATCAAAAATTTTCTCCATTCTTCATCAGAATGAAGAAAATGTTGTGACGCTTCTTGAAAAGCTGTATTCCTTGTTTGGAGCCGCCGTTGAGGAGATCTTAATGCACCTCGTCGTCTTGGAGAGGTTCTTCGGTCGGGGTGTGTGCCCCTCAGTGGCCGGCGCAAGCTCTTCAACTATTGCTGGAGTTGGTGACGGTCTATTCCACTCCTGACCTGAAGATCTTCCTGGACCTCTGCAATTATAATAAGAAAATTGTTACAAACATGAGATACCTACAGGAGGTACTCTACTACCTACCTCATTCTTTATAGAAGGATAACAATGTGAGTCCACAGACTTGAACTCTGGAATAATAAAAGGTGTGGTAAAAGGTAGGTACCTACTCACCAACAACAATAAGTGGTTCTCTGAAAAACCAGCTTCTGTAGGGTTAGTACCAGTTACAATAGTACAAAACGAAAATTCGTATCGTAAGCTCGATGAACTATCACAGTTAATACTTCCTTACTGGCAGTTTCCGTGCAACATGAAGTCTCTGAGCCAAAGTATCTACCCGATGAAACTTGGACCAACTGAAAATAAAAATTGTAAGATTAACACTAGGTAGTTGAAAAATGGCTTTGACATTTTGAATATTAAAAGTTGTATAGGTCTTAGTTTCACATTCTGCAATAGATTGAGAGATTTATATGAGTTATGCTAGTTCATGGTAAATTGGTCATAGTTGAAATAAAATCAGACAATGAGTAGATAGATACATACCTACAGTATCTCTTGAAGCTGTCACATTTAAGTCCAAAGTTAAATTGTGTAATACTCCAAAGCCGTACACATTTTTTAGGTTTATTGTGTAATACCTGCTGCTTACAGAGACATTGCCATTGGTTCTTCATTCTCCCAAAGGTGTTTTTAATAATGTCTAGGGTTTTCTTAGCTAGACTTATTTTATCACCCTTTGGTAATCAAATGACCATTGGCATACAATAGCGGGCACATATAACCTGAAAAAATAAGAGAGATTGTATCTGTAGGTACAAGACAACAGAAATATCATAAACTGAGTCTAAATTACATTAATTTAGCAAGACTGAAGTCTTGATATACCTATTAGGTATCATTGTGTCAAGGCTGGTCAAGTTACATTACTTCTTGCAAGTAGGTAATTGGTAAATGACAAGGATTCATCGATAATGGTGCTATTTGTTGGTGATGTTTTGCACACGTTCCCAGTGATTAGGTAAGTGAGTGTGTACTTAATTAGTTATTTAGGTAATTAATGCAAATGTTGGTATCATAACTTGGTTGAACAAAATCTTAGAATGTAGTCTACTACTTAGGTCACTTTTAAACTCACCTTTGTTTTCAATATTATCCGTTTTATGCCCTTTAGGCCACTGAAAGTGTTGTTTAAATGTAGGCCGGTTTTGTAAGACGACGAAAATACTAAATCCGATACCGACAACTTTTTCGCCGCAAAACTAGCTGTCGATGTCGATTTCGGCGGCGGATTATTTCAGCAGCCTCTGCTGCCATCCGTAGAGCAAAAATTACGCGTGAACACATCGTTTTTATCGGCACTCGTTATCTCAACTCACTATAAAAAGTTTGGTGAGAAGGGAAACTATGAGTTTCATACGGGTGTGTCCCACTCGTCACCACCAGCGTCGTCCCCACTGGGGACGAGTGGGATTTTTTCTAAAAAAATATCCCATATGTCCCTACTGGGGACGAATGGGGTGTCACTTAGAAAACATCCCGTATGTCCCCACTGGTGACAAATGGGATTTTACTTAGGAGATATCCCAGTCGTCACCCCTAATAAAATTATTATTTAAAACTGTACCTTATAAATATAAAATTAATTAAAAGAAAGTATAATTGAACGATAATATGTATAATTTAAAATATTAAAAATTAAACAACCACAACTTTCTTCAAAATCAACAAGTTTTATTTGTATAGGTACATATAGGTTTAGAAGATTACAGCCTAATCGAAGCAAAATTTTCAGTTATTTAAATCATATTATGAGAAAGTAGTGTTTACTGTAAAATACATCTTCACCTACTATGAATAATGATTATTTATCACTGATATCAACATTATTTACATAATTGAATAAACTATAACATTGGTTGTTTCCGTTTCTGAATAATCATCTTTACATTAGTAAATTAAATAAAAAAACTTACAAAATAGATTTTACCTACCTACTTTTATTTGACCACAACGCACAGAACACAAGCGATTCCATAGAATATTCAATTTTAATACCTATGTAATAAAATTGAATATTCTTTGGTGTGTCGGTGCGGCGAGCTGATACTGAAACTATTCAAGTAGGTAGGTAAAATCTATTTCTTAAGGTTTTTTTTTTAATTTCTTTTTCATATATTTTATAGGTTATACTCATTGGACATAGTCAATTATGTAAATAATGTTGATCTGTGATATGTAATGTGACAAACTATTCAAGTAGGTAAAATCTATTTTTAGTTTTTTTATTTTATTTACTAATGTAAAGATGATTATTCAGAAACGGAAACAACCAATGTTATAGTTTATTCAATTATGTAAATAATGTTGATATCAGTGATAAATAATCATTATTCATAGTAGGTGAAGATGTATTTTACAGTAAACACTACTTTCTCATAATATGATTTAAATTTATTTTATATGAAAATTTTGCTTCGATTGGCTGTAATCTTCTAAACCTATATGTACCTATACAAATAAAACTTGTTGATTTTGAAGAAAGTTGTGGTTGTTTAATTTTTAATATTTTAAATTATACATATCGTTCAATTATACTTTCTTTTAATTAATTTTATATTTATAAGGTACAGTTTTAAATAATAATTTTATTAGGGGTGACGACTGGGATATCTCCTAAGTAAAATCCCATTTGTCACCAGTGGGGACATACGGGATGTTTTCTAAGTGACACCCCATTCGTCCCCAGTAGGGACATATGGGATATTTTTTTAGAAAAAATCCCACTCGTCCCCAGTGGGGACGACGCTGGTGGTGACGAGTGGGACACACCCGTTTCATACTTTTCGTTAACCTTAATTCCGAATTCGAGTGTCTACTCTATTTTAAAGGGATCGAGACAAACGCGGGTGAAACCGTGGGGCGCAGCTATACAACAATATCTCGACCGGCGGTGAGCTCGGCGCATGCGTGACGTCAAACGAGTCACACATTTATGGTATTCTATCGTATCACGAACAGTTGATAGATACCTAGGTACATTATCATTAACACATTCGCGTGAGCAGCTTCCAAAATAATTTGTACTGCTCAGGCGCAGCATTTTCCCATACAAAATTTTGCGACGTCTAAACACGTTCCGCCGCAATATTCATAATTAATTATCAGGAATCGTCTCTGTTGCGGCGCAAAAAATACCTACCTACGTGCCAGAGGATTTTGTTCTTTTTTTAGACGTCATAAGGTGTTCCACCGAAATAAGGTATTACTGTTAAAGGACGTCGGGTGACGTTGCGCCGATTCACAATTAATTTAAAACGACGTCGTAAGAAGTTGTTCACGCGAACGTGTTAATAAATGAATTTAGTATTCTAAAACCGGAATTTGTCCTTGCAGAAGCTTTCGCCTAGAGGCAAGGGTCAACATGCTGTACTTTTCGCTTAGTTGTTCCCGGGGAATTTTGTTACGATGTTGTCTATACTCACACAACTAGGTAGGTATATGATAATTATAAGGATTTGTTTGTAAGTAGCAAGAAATAATAACGCCACACGCGCTATCCAAATAATAGCGTGAAACAAAATAGGTAGTACAGAAATTCGTAAACAATAATTTCAGTTTTCCAGTACAAACATGTAACCCATTCGAATGAATTAACTATAAAACGGGGTTGTGAGGTTATAATAGGTATTATTATAATATGATTTTCTATGCTATGTCCTTTCGAATGTCTCAAAACTACCTATCCACTCCATATTGTTGATCGAAGACTTCATACCTAATTTCATCTAAATCAGTGGTTCCCTAAGTGCCGTGCCCCCTGGAACCCCTTTCCAGGGGTTCCAGGGGGCACGGGCCACACGGGATCGCTGAGAGAATGTTTACTTACTTACCAAATACCTTATGTATGACTTTGTAAAACTTCAATCTATATATATATATATCTATTATATAAAAATCAACCCCTATTTCCCTTGGTCACGGCATCACACTTAAACTTTGAGACATATTTCGATAATTCTTTTTTTGTTGTGTTTGCTATTGTCAGGAGTAGGTTCTTATGAAAGAAAAAATGCTAAACCGATTTTGATGAATTTTATTTTTTTATACTAAACGACAGGACAACGTCTGTCGGGTCAGCTAGTAAGCAATAAGATTTTTTTTTTTATTCAGACCTGATAATCTGGACTGGAGGGCGGGGAGGGGCGCGGATTTTTTTTATGGTCGAAAGGGGGCGCGGCTCAAATAAGTTAGGGAACCCCTGATCTAAATCGTTCAGCGCACGGTTTAATTAAACGTAAATGGGTAACTAACAGACAAACAGACAGACAGACAATTATTAGTACTATGGATTGTATAGTTTTTTAATACATAATTTTAAAAGCTTTTACGTTTTGCTTTTTGAATAAAATAGTCGACAACAAAGTCACTATATTCGAACTTCGTATCATGCCGTCTCGCTCAGGCTAATATTATTTAATACGAGTGAGCGGGACGGTACCTACGATACGAATTTGGCTTTTAATATTTCGTATTAGCCCCGAGAGAGGCGCTCGCGTCGTTCGCTGAACGACCGAGCCGGTCGGCCCACGGTGACCAAAAAGTATTTTTTTAGAAGGTGGTACTTCAGTGAAAAATGAAGATCTGTTCAATTTTAATAAAGTTATAACTTAACTTAACTTTATTAACTTGTTTATTTATTCATTTTACATACATACTAACATAAAATCTTTTTAAAGTGAACTATGTGAATGTGAAGAGAGTTAAGTGTAACTAAGATAGGTATATATTTTGTGAAATTATGTAAAATAAATTGTTATATACCTACCTATATATAAATTATAATAGATCAATTTTACAATTTTTACTATCATAAAAACAAAAATCCATAACCATTGATTATCGTCCCGCTACTTCTTGATTTTTGGTCACTGTGCGGCCGACGCGCCGGCCGCGGCTCGGCCGCCATCTTGCACTCACTTACTTTGCGACGCGCAAGACGAAAGAAAGAAAAGAAAACTCTACGCATAAGTAAGTGATTGTCCTCAATATAATCTTATCATAAGTGCTTCAAACGTTTTCGTGATCAAGGTTCGCTTGTTCGTGACGCGGTGAGAGCGCGCCATTTTTTGTTGTGTAAAATTGTTTGTGTGGCAATGGCATGGCAGCGGTTTGTGTGAAATCAACGCGGGCGGGACAAGCTTGTTTGCCTATAGGTACCTATTCCTGTACCTATTCTTTTTTTCTTGACTCCTACTGTGTCCATGTGCTTATTTACTAAAATACTGCATACATAAATACTTCGCGACAATTGAAAAAACGTTGCCTAAGGCTGTTCAGAAGGCCTATTCAGAAAGAAAGCTGGAAACTTATAAGCGCTTACCGGCGCTTGACTGATCGGTGCCGACAAGTTCCGACAAGCTTCAACACGCGCTGGGCTGCTGACGTCAAATCATCGTCCGATGAGTCCGACATTTTGCTTGGTCTGCCTGCCAACCTACTTCCTTTGTGTAGAACGGACCAGCGCTGACAAGCGCTGGTAAGCGCTTATAAGTTTCCAGATTTCTTTCTGAATACGGCTTAAAGTTTGGGATCGCAACAAACACTTGTACCTACTTTGAAGTTATGGAGCGGTTGGTATAAAATTATTTGCAATACTTTATGGATTTTAAATTAGTACCTACCTAATTTAAAATCCATAAAGTATTGCAAGTCGATTGAGTAGTGTTAGTATGTACAAAGAACGCATGCCTACTCGCTAGCCTGCTGCGACGGCCAATTCTGAGATATCGGGTCATCAAGATACATAAAAAAATTACTTACCTCACGTTAATTCTCCGAGCTGATTTTCACGTATATTTTAAGTAATGTACTTAAAAATAAGTCCAAAACAAATAACCACTCCGTATAACTTCAAAGTACAGTACCTATTAGGCAAAATATATAACTTTTTGTTTTGTGTGATTTTTAGATAGTCCACCAGCCGAGTCAAACTGAGTCAAACTTCAGTGGGCCTTCGTACCAAATTTCGTGTCTGCTGGTTGGCATGGAACCATAGAAGTCCTTTTCAGACATGCAAAACCCAAATACAGCACATACCAGCGTAGAAGATTTACTAAGAAGTTGGCTTATGCCTGATGAATTAATAGACATATTTAAAGGTAGGAATTTTTCTTTTTACTTAAAATTAAGTGGTGTATGTGTATTTATGCTGAATGGTTAACTGCATTTGTGTGTGCGCTTTTTGTTACTATTGCTGGCTAGCGTTTCCATCCGTCCGGATAAAGCCGGACAGTATTAGGCTTTTTGACCTCTTATCCGGCCCGTCCGGCTTTTGTTAGGCTTTCACAACCTACAAAATATTGACGGTAAAAATCAATAAGGGTAGATCATTTAAACTTTGAGACTCAAAAGTCAGGCTTTTTAATATGTGTTTTACTTGATAATATTTGTCAAAAATCCTGTTTTTCTTAGCGTTCGGCTTTGTCCGGCTTTTTGATTTTTAGAGATGGCAACGCTAACTATGGCTCTGTTTTTATAATGTGTTTGTGTATGACTGACTATAAATGACTTAAATTGTTTTGTGTGATTGTTAAAAAGTCCACCATACGAGTCAAACTGAGTCAGTACCTATGGAACTGCAGAGAGCTTTTATCATCATCTCCAACTTATTTACCCATTGCTGGACACAGGCCTCCTCTTAGTTTGAAAGAGCAAAAGGCTGTAGTTCCCATGCTGACTTAGTATGAATTGCGTACTTAAAATCAAATCCTAAAAGCATTAATTTACTTTCCTTATTGTATCATGCATGATACCTATAGCGTACAAATATTCAAGGCAAATATACAAAAAAAATCTATGTCCGAGGCATGCTAATTTAATGTCAAATATCAAATTGTAATAAATAAAAAAACTATTTCTATTAAATAATTCTATTAAATGAATAATTAATTCTATTGATAATATGTCAGAAGATATTTTACATACTCTAAACTTAAGAAATAATATTATTAATCTATATCTTATTATATAAAAATCAATACCTATTTCCCTTGGTCACGGCATCACACTTAAACTTTTACACATATTTGATGAATTTTGGTATTGAGATAGATAAATATTAGAAAGTCGTATTGGTAGGGTAGTAGTAGGGTAGGGTAGTAGTAGGTTATGGTAGGGTAGTAGTAGTAGGGTAGGGTAGTAGTAGGGTAGGGTAGTAGTAGGGTAGGGTAGTAGTAGGGTAGGGTAGTAGTAGGATAGGGTAGTAGTAGGGTAGGGTAGTAGTAGGGTAGGGTAGTAGTAGGGTAGGGTAGTATAAAAAAACCTACAACCCTACCCGGGTTGTAGGTTTTTTTTATATATAACGGGCAGGACAACGTCTGTCGGGTCAGCTAGTAATATAATACATTAACTGATCTGACAATATTGGGTCGGGGTGTACCATAGAAAAACATTGAATTTTTTTTTTTATGGAATATGGTAGAAAAACATAGGAAACGTAAAGAGATTTAATTTTTTTTTTGAATTTTCGAAAAATTAATAGTAAAAAAAACTTAGTTTTTTTTTTGAATGGTAGTGGTATTCTATTAACCCCCACTTTTTATGATGCCAATCGATTGAGAGGAGCTCCAGAAACAATGTTTCCATAGACAGTTTTTTTGTCAAACCTCATCACGTGCGACTACAGGGGCTCTAAAGTACTGCTGACACTTGGAAAAAAATCGAGTGGTAGTGGTATTCTATTGACCTCCACTTTTTATGATGCCAATCGATTGAGAAGAGCTCCAGGAACAATGTTTCCATAGACAATTTTTTTGTCAAACCTCATCACGTGCGACTACAGGGGCTCTAAAGTACTGCTGACACTTGGAAAACAGTACTTTAGAGCCCCTGTAGTCGCACGTGATGAGGTTTGCCACACTTCGCATAAACTTTTTTGTCATAATTTCATAAGGCATAACTCAATTGGCATAATTTCATAAGGCATAATATAAAAATGCTGAACCGATTTTGATGAATTTTGGTATTGAGATAGATAAATATTAGAAAGTCGTATTGGTAGGGTAGTAGTAGGGTAGGGTAGTAGTAGGTTATGGTAGGGTAGTAGTAGGGTAGGGTAGTAGTAGGGTAGGGTAGTAGTAGGATAGGGTAGTAGTAGGGTAGGGTTGTAGGTTTTTTTATATATAACGGGCAGGACAACGTCTGTCGGGTCAGCTAGTAATATAATACATTAACTGATCTGACAATATTGGGTCGGGGTGTACCAAAGAAAAACATTGAATTTTTTTTTATTTTTTTTTTATGGAATATGGTAGAAAAACATAGGAAACGTAAAGAGATTTAATTTTTTTTTTGAATTTTCGAAAAAAATAATAGTAAAAAAAACTTAGTTTTTTTTTTGAATGGTAGTGGTATTCTATTAACCCCCACTTTTTATGATGCCAATCGATTGAGAGGAGCTCCAGAAACAATGTTTCCATAGACAGTTTTTTTGTCAAACCTCATCACGTGCGACTACAGGGGCTCTAAAGTACTGCTGACACTTGGAAAAAAATCGAGTGGTAGTGGTATTCTATTGACCTCCACTTTTTATGATGCCAATCGATTGAGAAGAGCTCCAGGAACAATGTTTCCATAGACAATTTTTTTGTCAAACCTCATCACGTGCGACTACAGGGGCTCTAAAGTACTGCTGACACTTGGAAAACAGTACTTTAGAGCCCCTGTAGTCGCACGTGATGAGGTTTGCCACACTTCGCATAAACTTTTTTGTCATAATTTCATAAGGCATAACTCAATTGGCATAATTTCATAAGGCATAATATAAAAATGCTGAACCGATTTTGATGAATTTTGGTATTGAGATAGATAAATATTAGAAAGTCGTATTGGTAGGGTAGTAGTAGGGTAGGGTAGTAGTAGGTTATGGTAGGGTAGTAGTAGGGTAGGGTAGTAGTAGGGTAGGGTAGTAGTAGGATAGGGTAGTAGTAGGGTAGGGTTGTAGGTTTTTTTATATATAACGGGCAGGACAACGTCTGTCGGGTCAGCTAGTAATATAATACATTAACTGATCTGACAATATTGGGTCGGGGTGTACCAAAGAAAAACATTGAATTTTTTTTTTTTTTTTTATGGAATATGGTAGAAAAACATAGGAAACGTAAAGAGATTTAATTTTTTTTTTTGAATTTTCGAAAAAAATAATAGTAAAAAAAACTTAGTTTTTTTTTTGAATGGTAGTGGTATTCTATTAACCCCCACTTTTTATGATGCCAATCGATTGAGAGGAGCTCCAGAAACAATGTTTCCATAGACAGTTTTTTTATGAGTTTTGAATATTAGTATGTTATACTTACTTTTTGTATGTTATGCGTTTTGTAGGTTATGGTATTTGATGTTAGGCTTTTAGAATGTTATGCGCTTCGTATGTTATGCTTTGTGAGTATTAGGAATTATTTGTTTATGCCTTCTGTATGTTATGCCAATTGAAATTATGCCAAAAGAGTTTATGCTTTTTTTAGTTTATGCCTTATAAATATTATGCGTTTTGTAATTATGCCATATATTTTCGACCTTTTGTATTTAGGATCAAAAAAGTTATGCGTTAAGGACGGTACCCAAACTTTCACATAAACGTTTAGTTTTGACGACAACATACCTATGGTATAAACCCAGTCAAATATTTCAGATGAGAAAGTGGATTTAGAGGCGCTGCCAAATCTATTGCTCGATGACTTGAAGGTTCTTATACCTTCAGTGGGCCTTCGTACCAAATTTCGTGTCTGCTGGTTGGCATGGAAGGAAAAACTAGTGCATGGGGTAAATTTATTTCTATACTAACATTCTCTTCGACATTGGACAAGTCATGTAATGCTGGCCACAGACGATGCAAGTATACTTGCGCAAACCAGCTACCCGTCAAATTCTGTTACGAAGTAAGAGATGAGATGGGTAGCTGGTTTGCACAAGTATACTGGATCATCTGTGGCCAGCATAATGTGTGATGTCACCACCATAACTTTTGTCGTCGCTGCGGTCCTGGTTTCAAGTTTGCATTCTCTAAATTTAATGTATTAGGTATGCATGTGAATGAATAACTATGGTGCCTGAGTGGTGGTGGTCGGCCTAGATTAAAAAACCGGTCAAGTGCGAGTCGGACTCGCGCACGAAGGATTACGTACAGGTGAGGTCAAAGATATACTGAGCGGTACAGGGACAGATATACTGCGGAGGGGAGCGAGGGGGGTTGGTATGGGTCGTCCGATCACCGAGGTGACCGACCACCGACCCGAAGCAACGTCGGGCGCGGTCAGTATTTGTATTGGTGACCGCCTGTTGTCACGTTAAACTATCGTCCGTAAACTGACTTTATTTAAATGTAAAGGTATTTTTGAAACACTCAATTGTAAATATATATTTGACCTCGACTGTAGGTACATACTACCGTGTCACAAATGAGAAAACGACATTAATATGAAACAAAATCACCTTCTTGTTAACCAAATTTAAAATAATCATTGTTTCAGGCAGAGGAGGCTTTTTCAACAAGTTCCGCTACTACTACAATATCGTTTGTACCTTCGGAGAGTAGCGCAGAAGATACGCACGATCGCAGCAATCCATTAAAGAAACTATTAAAGGAACAAATCCGCCTTACACCACTGCTATCCAGCACACGTCTTACTAAAACGGAAAGATGCTCCTTAGCTAGATGCGTCGTAACACATCTCATAGATATAACTCCAGGGGCTATATTGAAGCCAGCGCAACTTGAACAGTGGGCTCAATATGTCATAGAACTGTTTCCCGAGGAAGACAAGAAATTCTACTATTTTTCAGTAGGAACAGACTTAACCGCAAACAGGCAATCGTTTGGCAGTCGCCAGCTACCTTCAAAAGGTAGACGATACTATGGTTGCCTTTGGGATAATTGGAATAACGAACGAAAAAAGTTGCGTTCTAAAAACATAATTTCTTTTACAAAAAAGGGAGGCACTAGCTCTGATTCATCAGAAATAACTGCAACAGAGATTACAGATGCAGACCGCGAAAGTTGCCTAAACATTGTTGAAGACTTTCAGGGTAACGAAATCACAGACTATCTTCGAGACGCCTGGAAGAAAAGTAGACAAGAGCGTTTCGCTGTCTTGGCAAATCGACACTCTACAGAAGAATATCTTAAAAAATTCCCTGTATTGAAAAATCAAGCAATCGCAACACATCTAATTGATTTAGACTTCGAAGAAAGTTCGTCATTGGTCCGCGATGACACTGTCCTGGCTGGAGAGCTACAAAAACATGAACAAGCTATTATTATGAAGGCTAAAGAGAAATACTCGAAACTCAGGGACAAAACTCAGAAGCACATACTGGAAAAGATACTTAAGTTAGGTAGGTTTTGATATCATCATTTTCATACTATGATATTATTATTCAGATCATTGATATGGATTTTGTTTAACATTTCATTATTGTTTTAGGAAGTGAGACTGAAACTGCACTGTTGCTGCTACCATATCTATTTTCTTCGGGTGGAAAAGTAAATGCGAAAGGCCAAAGAGCGTCGAGAGCGGAAGCAGCTAGGACATTCATCTCGCTTTTTAACTCTCTCGCCGATGGAGAAGAAACTATTCTGCAACAACGAAAACACTCCAAGGGAACTTCTATTCAATCCCTAGTTATTGCTGTTGGCAGCAGTTGGGCTGCTGTGACAAGTGCATACGTTTACGTCGATGCACCTTTATACAGGTACAATAATATTTTAGATGCTGTTCAAATGTGCTTCAAGATCTTTTTTGCATTTGACCTAAAGTATCCGTTGGAGTGCGAACACGTATGGCTTCTCATTCAACGAGGGTTTTTTAAAATTTATTTGCCGAATGATAAGACCATTCTAGGGGTGAATCAAGTGTTGACCGAACTTAATATTTCCACTGTTAACTAAGACTGTTAATAATATAAAATGTTGACTTGCTACCTAGGTAATGCAGGTATTTGATGATTTCAAAAAATGGTTCTTACCGTTGTATTATTTGTAGCGGATAGTGTCGCGTCTTTCTCTCGGCGTTGCTGCAGGATCATGCTGTTTGGTGGAATTATTTAAGAGAATATGCTACCTGGCGTGCGGCCCATACAAAAAACTTGAATTCGAACCGCTGTAGTCCCCCTTTTAATTGCCTTTAAATCTATATAAATACATTTTCTTATATACATTACTTAATAGTTTTTCTATGCCTCTGTTTTTTTCTTATTTTTGTTTACTTAACTCTTACAGACGACGGTAAAGAGCGTTATATAGGAGTCTCTAGTTAATTAACAAAACCAGTAATCAATTAAAACAAAACATAGAGGCATAGTAACACTTCTTCATTACTGTATATTAGAATAAATATTTATATAGGTTTAAATTTGGTGGAGGAGATAGGAGACTACGGCGGGCGGCTCGAATTTAAGTTTTTTGCATAAGTCACGCGACAGGTAGGAGGATATCCTCTTAATTCAATTTTAATTATGTTATAGCAGAGCAGGGATCCTTCAGCGACTACCCTTAACGATGTATAATATATTATAAATTATTTATTTGACTTATGTACAAATGTACACAACTCATACTGAGCCCACTGTTCAAATTGCGCTGGCTTCAATATCGCCCCTGGAGTTATATCTATGATTTCAAAAAATGGTTCTTACCGTTGTATTATTTGTAGCGGATAGTGTCGCGTCTTTCTCTCGGCGTTGCTGCAGGATCATGCTGTTTGGAGGAATTATTTAAGAGAATATGCTACCTGGCGTGCGGCCCATACAAAAAACTTGAATTCGAACCGCTGTAGTCCCCCTTTTAATTGCCTTTAAATCTATATAAATACATTTTCTAATATACATTACTTAATAGTTTTTCTATGCCTCTGTTTTTTTTCTTATTTTTGTTTACTTAACTCTTACAGACGATGGTAAAGAGCGTTATATAGGAGTCTCTAGTTAATTAACAAAACCAGTCATCAATTAAAACAAAACATAGAGGCATAGTAACACTTCTTCATTACTGTATATTAGAATAAATATTTATATAGGTTTAAATTTGGTGGAGGAGATAGGAGACTACGGCGGGCGGCTCGAATTTAAGTTTTTTGCATGGGTCACGCGACAGGTAGGAGGATATCCTCTTAATTCAATTTTAATTATGTTATAGCAGAGCAGGGATCCTTCAGCGACTACCCTTAACGATGTATAATATATTATAAATTATTTATTTGACTTATGTACAAATGTACACAACTCATATTGAGCCCACTGTTCAAGTTGCGCTGGCTTCAATATCGCCCCTGGAGTTATATCTATGATTTCAAAAAATGGTTCTTACCGTTGTATTATTTGTAGCGCATAGTGTAGCTCAAGTTCACTTTATTTGAACTAGGAGGTAACGGCATATTACTTGTTAGACGAGTATTATGCTTTTTTGGACATTCCCAGGCTATACCCTTAACGATGTATATATTATAAATTATTTATTTGACTTATGTACAAATGTACACAAGTTTAATGTAGCGGTGCGCTCTGTCTTCCAATAGCGAAGGCAATTTCATACATCATTGTACTATCGCAGAATGAAAAGGTTGGTTTTCTTTGCTCAATATAAGTTATTGGTATTTGCTTTATCGACCGAGTATGACACATTCCGTCACAATGAATGTCATTTCACTACATGGTCCACAGATAAAAAGGGAACATGTGCTTGAAACCCATAAATTAATTTATTTCAAAGCTGGTCAGCCTTTTCATTCCGCGAATATATCTTAAAGGCGGGCGCAGACCAGATGCCAAGCATATAGTCTGGCACTTTCTTTCAACTAAAACGCAATCGGTCTAAATAGCAATATGCCAATATCTTGTTAGGTCGAGGCATAACGCGACATTGGCGGACTGCGTTTTAGGTACTCAGCGACTAAAGGCGTAATTCAGTTTCCTCGACTGTACACAAGTGGAATGTAGTGGTGCGTTCTGTCACGAACTCTGTAATGGGGTGTTTCTCTCAAAACGTGCACATCGCGTGGCGTTACGTGAACAACGTACTTCTGGGTAGTAGTAGGGCTGGGTAGTAGTAGGGCTGGGTAGTAGTAGGGCTGGGTAGTAGTAGGGCTGGGCAGTAGTAGGGCTGGGTAGTAGTAGGGCTGGGTAGTAGTAGGGCTGGGTAGTAGTAGGGCTGGGTAGTAGTAGGGCTGGGTAGAGTAGTAGGGCTGGGTAGTAGTAGGGCTGGGTAGTAGTAGGGCTGGGTAGTAGTAGGGCTGTAGGGCTGGGTAGTAGTAGGGCTGGGTAGTAGTAGGGCTGGGTAGTAGTAGGGCTGGGTAGTAGTAGGGCTGGGTAGTAGTAGGGCTGGGTAGTAGTAGGGCTGGGTAGTAGTAGGGCTGGGTAGTAGTAGGGCTGGGTAGTAGTAGGGCTGGGTAGTAGTAGGGCTGGGTAGTAGTAGGGCTGGGTAGTAGTAGGGGTGGGTAGTAGTAGGGCTGGGTAGTAGTAGGGCTGGGTAGTAGTAGGGCTGGGTAGTAGTAGGGCTGGGTAGTAGTAGGGCTGGGTAGTAGTAGGGCTGGGTAGTAGTAGGGCTGAGTAGTAGTAGGGCTGGGTAGTAGTAGGGCTGGGTAGTAGTAGGACTGGGTAGTAATTATTATTAAAATATTTAAAAATACTTTGTTAGGTAATTTACAAAAGTCCAAGAACAAAATTTTATAAAAGTCTACAGCAACCTCCTTTCCATTAAAACTTGCCCTCAGCAATAAACATTATACAATATAAATAAATAATTATGTTAATTACTTACTATTATATATTTAGTGAAATAATATATATAGTGAAAATAAATTAATAATTGATTCATATTTTTGTTCTATTTCTAATTCCCATATTAAATTATCTAATTACGTTTCCTTAGTAATAATTACCATTCGTCCTTAGATATAATTACCATTTTCAAAAAAATACTTTGCTTTCTAATAATTAAATGAATAATATTATCATTGTCCCTTCTACAAACATTGATTACTTACTAGGTTTTTTAGTTACTTATTTACATTTGTGACATCTGACTGTGCATAGATTATGTTTAAATAAAACTTATTAAACTATATAAAAAGTATGTAAAGAACAGTTTATGTGTACATTGTCGCAGCTTTATTTGAAATAGCCGAATATGCACATTCTCAAAGAAACACCCAATGAAGGCGATAATACATCGTGATAATGTAGCCAATATTAGTTACAAGTTATAACTTGTAGTAACTGTAAAAATATAGTCAATGTTATAGTTTGTAATTTAAGTTATTGTGAATTACTTTAATAAGTACATAGATTATGTAGCCAAGTACATAATTATAAGGTAAAACATTTAAGTTACTGTTTCAAAATAATTACTGTTATATGATTTTAAATAAATTGTAACATAAATATTTGTTTGCTTTCAGCATCGTTTCTGCTTGGTGAATGGGTTATAGGTGCCTACTTAGTACGTTTAGAGCTATGTGTAAGGTAGGTTGCTAAGATCTATTCAGTTGGTTTAAACTGTCTCGGAAGTAGAGTATGATAAGTACCTATTTAGTTCGTTTAGGCTGGGTTTTATAAAAGCCCCTTAATATTATATACTTAGGTCGGATATTTGATATAACGGGCCTTTATAAAACCCAACATAAGAGTATCTATCTAATTACTAGGTAGCCCTTATCAACTTAATTGGTACTATAAACTAAATAGGTAATAGTATCACCGTAATCGCAAGGTAGCACAAATATTTTTAATGGGTCAGTTCTCATAGAGATGGCAGCGGCCGGCAGTAGTTGTGAGGAGTTAAAACTGCTCACAACTGCTATAATTAATGCTGCTGTAATTTGCAAATTTTAGCACTGAAACTGCTCACAACTACTGCCGGCCGCTGCCATTTCGGTGAGAACTGACCCATTAAAAATCGAGATAGTTTGTGCTACCTAGCGGCTAGGTTGATATTACCTAATTTAGTCAGTTAATAGTACCAATTAAGATAGTTAGGACTACCTAGTGATTGGGTACTTCTTACCAACTAAATAGGTACCAGCAACCTACTCTCTAGGTAGTTTAAACCAACTGAATAGGTACTAGCAACCTACTAAATAGGTATCATTAACCTACTCTATAGGTAATATACACCTACCCGCTAGGTAGCTCTAGCCTACTAAATAGGTACCATTAACCTACTCACTGGGTGTATCCACCCTACTATTAAGGTATTTTTAACCTACTTTATAGGTAATATACACCTACCCGCTAGGTAGTTCTAGCCTACTAAATAGGTACCATTAACCTAGTAACTGGGTGTATCCACCCTACTATTAAGGTATTTTTAACCTACTTTATAGGTAATATACACCTACCCGCTAGGTAGTTCTAGCCTACTAAATAGGTACCATTAACCTAGTAACTGGGTGTATCCACCCTACTATTAAGGTATTTTTAACCTACTTTATAGGTAATATACACCTACCCGCTAGGTAGTTCTAGCCTACTAAATAGGTACCATTAACCCACTAACTGGGTGTATCCACCCTACTATTAAGGTATTTTTAACCTACTTTATAGGTAATATACACCTACCCGCTAGGTAGTTTAAACCAACTGAATAGGTACTAGCAACCTACTAAATAGGTATCATTAACCTACTCTATAGGTAATATACACCTACCCGCTAGGTAGCTCTAGCCTACTAAATAGGTACCATTAACCTACTCACTGGGTGTATCCACCCTACTATTAAGGTATTTTTAACCTACTTTATAGGTAATATACACCTACCCGCTAGGTAGTTCTAGCCTACTAAATAGGTACCATTAACCTACTAACTGGGTGTATCCACCCTACTATTAAGGTATTTTTAACCTACTTAATAGGTAATATACACCTACCCGCTAGGTAGTTCTAGCCTACTAAATAGGTACCATTAACCCACTAACTGGGTGTATCCACCCTACTTTTAAGGTATTTTTAACCTACTTTATAGGTAATATACACCTACCCGCTAGGTAGTTCTAGCCTACTAAATAGGTACCATTAACCCACTAACTGGGTGTATCCACCCTACTATTAAGGTATTTTTAACCTACTTTATAGGTAATATACACCTACCCGCTAGGTAGTTCTAGCCTACTAAATAGGTACCATTAACCCACTAACTGGGTGTATCCACCCTACTATTAAGGTATTTTTAACCTACTTTATAGGTAATATACACCTACCCGCTAGGTAGTTCTAGCCTACTAAATAGGTACCATTAACCCACTAACTGGGTGTATCCACCCTACTATTAAGGTATTTTTAACCTACTTTATAGGTAATATACACCTACCCGCTAGGTAGTTCTAGCCTACTAAATAGGTACCATTAACCTACTCACTGGGTATATCGACCCTACTATAAAGGTATGACTAACCTACTTGATAGGTAATATACACCTACTCGCTAGGTAGTTCTAGCCTACTAAATAGGTACCATTAACCCACTCACTGGGTATATCGACCCTACTATAAAGGTATGACTAACCTACTTGATAGGTAATATACACCTACTCGCTAGGTAGTTCTAGCCTACTAAATAGGTACCATTAACCTACTCACTTGGTGAGTACACCCAGTGAGTAGGTTAATGGTACCTATTCACTTGGGGAGTATACCCAGTGAGTAGGTTAATGGTACCTATTTAGTAGGCTAGAACTACCTAGCGAGTAGGTGTATATTACCTATCAAGTAGGTTAGTCATACCTTTATAGTAGGGTCGATATACCCAGTGAGTAGGTTGATTTTACCATGTATAATGAATATGAATATGAATATTCCATTACCTAATAAGTAGGTTAATTACCAAATCATAGTGTTTACCTAATAAGTTGGTTAAGGGTGGACTAGGTAAATTTTACCGACTTTTGCTTTACCAAGTGCACTAGGTAGAATTAGCCTACTTAGTCGAATGTCTGCGTTTCACCTAATAAGTCGGCAAAATTAACCTAAAAATCACCTGTTTTTTTTCCCAGTGTAGAAAACTAACGAAAATCACCACAAGTTATGTTCCGTCATAATCGTCCGACGTGGTCGACGTTATATTTCAGTAGTGGAATAGTAGGTACTCATATCAACATATTCATTCTCCAGAACTCGTGGGCGGATTCCAAGCGGATTCACGCAATATTGTTATTTAATATCATCTGTCACAATAAAATATGAATGATAGCGTTGCGGTATTTGTACCTAGGTAGTTAAATGTTATATATTAATGGATCAAAGTTATGTATGTATAGGTAAACCTGTTATTTGCTGAATTTATTAACTCTTGTACATATACATAGTTAGAATATAGAAGATAAAATGTATACTAAGAAATATAATAAGAACAAACCTTAAAGGCCTTATTAATAAACGTGGCGTAAAGTTGGAGTAATTTTTCTATTTTTTGTTTCTGTCTAATACTTAAAGTTTGTAGGAACTTAGTATTAAAATTTCATGTAGGTAAGTACCTAATCTAGAACAAGATACTATAGATAAATCCGTAATAATGAGAACTACTGCGAACTTCACATCTGAGAGCTAATAAGGTTCTTTATTATGTTCAATAAGCTACTCTTTTGTATACGTTATATTATATTATTTTTTCTATTATATTTTTTTTGAGTTTCTACTGAATATCTAAGTAGCAACTCTATAGTGATGTAGTTGCTTTGTGATCGAGATAGAAGAAAAAAAAATGTTTTTCTTCTGATTCTGGACTACGTCCCGCGTATCTCCCGCATAAAGCTGGAACTCATGGGGATATCGTTATCCCTCACAATCAGAATATCGATTGTTCGATACCCGCCGATAAATAAACGGTTCTTTTCGATTCTGTTATTTCAGTTATTTATTTATTTGTCTGTAAGCATTAGATATTGTACTGATGAGAGTCCACTAGACCTCGCTTTAATTAGCACACAAACATCAATAGGCACATTATTGGATTATTATTTATAAAACTTAAGTAATGTAAATGTCAAAACCAAATTAATAAAAAAAATAAAAAAAAGTAAAAAAATTGTATCTTATTAAAAAGTTTTTTGGGATTTAATGTGTTATTTATTAAGCACCTGAATTATATAAGTCTAATTTCTATAGTTTGGGCAAAATATTGACGTGTGCCATATCGTATAGTAGGTTTTTATTTTACTATTTACTGGTTAGCAGATTCTATCAACGATATGT
>OY292398.1:15424383-15644485 GCA_958496205.1 Idaea biselata | reverse complement strand
AGTCCGATTCGTACCGTGTGTATAGTGATCGCGTGATGGACGCCACCGCGCCCGAGCAGTGACCGCGAGTGATGTAATGACGCCGGACGCGGGTACCTCGCCGTACCGCGACCGCAGTGTATGTAAACTAGTGATTATTGGAATCTCTTGCCCTGTTATATTGGCTGTTTAAAAAATCAATAAAACGATGAAGGAATGTAAAGCTAAAGAGTATTTTCATTAAGTGTAGACGCGCGTTGATGTCTTTTGATCGATGCGATGGCGGCCACGCGGCCTCATCACCTAACCTAACCCACCCCACTACCTCCGCATCGAAGTTTACTTACAAGAGTCGACTAGTTCTTTAGTACAGTGGCCGGCAGATAAGTTGAAAAATAAATGCCGTGGAAGGGGAAATAAATAATAAATAAATAAATACATGCGACTTCTATGAAAAATCGACTTCTGAGTTCTGCGCATGTGCCATTTTTTTCAACTAATCTGCCGGCCACTGTACCTAAATGTTATGAGTATACCTTCCTATACCCACTAAAGATCATTTATTTTATAACCGTAGAACAATCGATGAATTGTCATCGGAACAAAACACTATTATAAAACAGTGTCTCATTTATACCCATAAGCTAGGTACTAGACTAGGTTATGTGGGCATGTACCTGTATACCTACCTACAGCAATCACATGATCGCATCAACATAATACCATTGCAGTGCGAGGAGGTTATCGCGCGGTCACCGGCGACCGGCGCGAGTTGTCTGCATCGAAGGAGTTTGGTATTTGTTATAAAATAGATAGTAACATACATATAATAAGTAGGTGGTTTAAGATGTAGCGCACAACCTAGACACACCTCGTGGAGGGTCCCCCTCCCGTGATCCGTGACCCATGAGTCACTCGCGCGGCTGATAGATCTGTGACGAGGCGAGCCGGTCACCGCGAGCCGCGACACACACTTGTTATGTGTGACAACATAACTGCCTACTACGGCGACGATATTCCATCACAGCAACTACTAACACTTACGCAGCGTCCTAAGTGGGCGATCGGATGCGAACGCGATCCGATCCGGTGCGGTGCGGAAACAAGGAACAGTCGAGAATTGCGCCGCAACGCAGCTTACGTGCGTTTGGTCACGTAGGACACTTCAATAGCTATCGACTGTTTGTTCTTTCCGCACCGCACCGGATCGGATCGCTTCGCAATCGCATTCGCATTCAAACGTCCACGTAGTACGCTGCGTTACCAGAAGTGTCTTTACTCGCCCGTTAGTGAAGTTATCCAGTTGTAGATCAGGAAAGAGGGTTTTAGCGCAAATAGGGGTACTTTTAAATCTCTAATGTAAATGTGCGACGGTTTGCGTCTGTTAGGCACGAGTGCACAGTTTACAGTGGTATTGCGACTGGATGTGTAACTGTTGTAATTACGGTAAACTAAACTAAATCCTATTTATCGTTAAAAAAATTAGAGTTCCTATGTCATAAACATTAATTTTAACATCATCAAGCAAGTCGAGTAGAAATTCACATTCGTTATCATTAGTCTATCTATTCGAAACGGGGGATTCAAGGGGAAATTTATTTCCATTTGTACCCGAAGGTAACGTTGGGAATGGTAATGATGGAGGAAGCAGGTCCATAATATAAATTAATTTGTACCGTCGCGTAGCGGCATACAAAAGACATCAACGCGCTACTTTCATGAGTATGGTCAAGTTCACAGGTTGCGGAACATCTCGGCTGAGTGCCGTAGACTGTCTCTCTCTGTGTACTGTGTAGGTACCACTCGTGTAGAACCCTCCCCCCCCCCCCCCCTCCCCGGCCGCGGGAGGGTTAGCTTTCACCCGCCTCGAGCGACGCGCGACGACGACACGTCGCACGATGTGGTCTAAGTCAGCACCATTGACACAGAATGTTACACAACACAGCTGACACGGACAACTTCACACCGCCATGGTTTTATCGTGAATGTTTTCTAATGGTGTTTGTTTTTTTCATTTTCTTTTATACAAACCTTGTCCTTTGTCTACGCCTTGCCTACGGTCTATAGGTAGAGAAAAACAAATAAATAGTGATAGACAGAGATACGCAAGTAATGCAATCAATGACAAATATCAACATTTGTTCTCCAAGTAGGTAGGTAGTACCTATTCTGAGAGAATGGCAATAAGTACAATAAATAACAAACGGTAAACAAATGAACCAACATCGATGTGCTGTCATGATGTGATGATACCTACCGGTAGTAGGTACAAGTGTAGGTACCACTGAAATGAAACTATACAAATACGCGACTCGTACCATGGAGGTCAGTGGTACGGACGGACACTAGAGATACCTACCTAGGACGGAGCCAGTCTCTTGTTGAACTGTATCTACGGTTCAACAAGAGACTGGTCGGTCGGCAACTCGGCCGGCACCTGTAGCTAAGATAGCGAGCTAGCGAGTAGTTAACGTCCAACGGAAGACACGCGAGCGCGAGCGCGGGCGGTAGCGGCAGGTGTGTCGCTCCCTTGTAGTTGCATGAAGGTGCGTCCTGCATACCACACTTATATATAATAACAACATATGTATGCTCGTTACATTTATGTTTTAACGTTTTCATAATAAACCGTTTTCGTTTTATTAAATAAGTAAAAAATAAATTACTTAAATGGGTTAGCTGATTTGATTATGGAAAAAGGCCTCTATTATACACCTACCTACCTTACCTGCATGGGTAGGTAAGGTAGGTAGGTGTATAATAGAGGAGAATTGAGTGAGAATTGTATTAAATTATATCTAAGCAACGTACGCGACGACGACAACGGCAACGCCGCCGCCGCGTCGCCGCTCGTCGATATTATCTAAGCTTCCAAAGTAGGTAATTTGTTAAAAATGAGCTTTTAATTGGCTGTCGTCGGCGGTAGGTTATACACTTAACCTATTTCAGATGATAACCCGAATGGTTAAAAGCAACAGCAACCTACCTTCTATCACAATCATCGCACCTCTTTAGTTTCTAATACTCCAGTAGAATAAAGGCGAGCCCTCTCTGTCCGATGGAGATGTCCCGTCGTCGATGTAGATAGCAGACGCAATTTCCCCGTCAGATAAAAATGTTGTTTAGACTGTAAATTATTGTAGCGAACTAACATCTCGCAGAATGTTACTGAACTCGTGCCAAATTGTGTTTCATTAATATAATTTATATAACGTACCTACCTATGTACTGTACGTGTGATGTCATGCTGTCTGTACGTATAGATATACCTAGACGTCGGTCGTCGTCGCCGGTCGTCGACCGACCGCGAGCGACTTCTCTGCAACCAGTCAAACGATGACAGCGCAGGTGGACTTTGATACTCATGTTGTCTTGTATCTTCAACAATGTTGTCTACCTGCTCAGAAAGACTGATCTATAAATTACGTTCGTTTAGATAGAAATAGAATTCAGAACATGTACCGAAATTCCGATTCAGTGGTGCGAACTGCTGTTGGTGACACTAAATCTTTCCCCATTACAGTCGGAGTCCACCAAGGATCCGTCCTAAGTCCGTTTCTGTTTAGCGTAATACTGGACGCACTGTCCGTAATCATCCGAGACGCACACGAGCAGCCCCCGTGGATGCTCATGTATGCTGATGATATTGCGCTGGCGGACTCGGATAAGGGGCGGCTTGGAAGGCGTGTAAATGCGTGGAAAGAGTCACTTGAGAACGGCGGTTTGCAACTCAACGTAGCGAAGACCGAATACTTGGCTAGCAATACCACAGATCCCACACCTGTCTGCGTAGACGGTCACGTGGTCGAGCGGACAGACCAGTTTAAGTACTTGGGATCTGTGCTTCACGAGTCCGGCGACATCGATTGTGACGTCAAGTCCCGCATTTCGGCAGCTTGGGCCAAGTGGCGAGAGGTAACTGGTGTCATCTGTGACCCGAAAATGCCGGTTAAACTGAAGGGACAGGTCTATAAAACGATCATTAGACCTGTCCTTTTGTATGGTAGTGAGGCGTGGCCATTGCTTGAGCGGCATAAGCAGGAGCTGCGTGTCACGGAGATGAAGATGCTGCGCTGGATGTGTGGAGTGACGCGAAAAGACCGCGTCAGAAACTCCCGCATCAGGGGCAGCCTTCATGTCCGAGACATTGCAGACAAACTGCAAGAATGCCGCTTACGGTGGTACGGCCACGTTCTACGGAATCCGGCTAGTTACGTGGGAAACAAATGTCTTGCTATGGCGCCTCCGCCCGGCCGCGGCAGATTGGGAAGACCCAAGAAGTGCTGGCTTGACGTTGTAAGATCGGATATGCGTGCTAATGGCCTCACTACACGGGATGCCGAAGATCGTGCGAAGTGGAGACGTAAAAGTAGGAAAGCGGACCCCGGGCTCTCGAGAGAGATGCAACCGGGAACAACGCTCGGATGATGAGATAGAAATAGAATTCATTGATGTGTAGAGTGTTGCGCCATATCGCATAACCAATTTTACCACCAAATGCAACAGGCGATATAATAGCACTTGCCATCGGACTATTCCAAATTCCCCAGCGAGTGACACATCTCAAATTACACAAATATAAAGTATCCGGGTCATTCTGCACGTGAGGTGTGCTTGCGACATTTTGCTTTCTTTATACGAAATACCTACACGCTAAATGCTGATTCGGCTATTGCATTGCATTTGTTAGACATGATCTATCTACCTACACAATACTCGTAGATAATAATGATATGATGTTACTTGCAGTGCAGGCTGCTCGTTGAGCAATCAGTCAGACATTAAGTAATGAAGGCATGAGCCACGTTCGCTGTGTATTGTAAGCTGCTATCGAAGCGTTCACGATTTGAATGTTAATTTGATGTTTTTTGAAGGAGGAGAATATAACACACAATATTTATTATAATCGTAGTTTAATTTACGTACACTATACTATATTTAGGTGCCTGTCAACTTTGTCCAAGATTGAGACGTAAGGAGACGATAGCAGTGGGTACATTGTGATACGATACGATACAACAAACCGGCCGAAGGTTACTCAATATGAGTATATCTATCTCTGACGTGTGTTTATTAATTTATTGGTCCTTTGTCAATCTATTCTGTGTCACGACGCGGACGCGATGGACAGACGGACCGCTATTTCAAATGTGGATAGGTAATGGATTGCTTTACGTTCTGCCAATAATACCTTGAGTTTTTTACCTGTTGTTTAGTATTTTACTTGTGTGAGCTAAAAGGAAGCTCTTTTCGTGTAACACTTTCACCGGGAGAGCGTTGAGCGTAGTTGCACCCGCGCCCGCGCCGCCCTCCCCGCTACGCCCCGCGATAAATCTGGCAGTAGAAGCCATTTGCCAGTCTGCCGGTAGCGGTAATGAATACAATCCCCGCGCATGCGACCGAACTACCGTGAACCTTGATGTTATTTTATACACGCACACTTTGGTAACGCAAAAAACGCTACCATTATAGATAATAATAATGTACCTGGGTATTATTCCATTTATTTGCGACACAAGTGTAGGGTACCTACTGCAGACAACCCGATAAAATGGTCGTCCGAAAGCAAGGAAGTTAAACAATTATTGAAAGTCTGCACACTTAACGAAAACAAGCCCTGCAACAATCTACGTCATATATTATTTATTATCCTCTACATATTATATGTTATAGCGTCTCCAACTGTATAAGGCTTAGGCATAAATGAAGGGGAAACAAATGAGGGGGATACCTACTTAATGTGGTAATAAAAAAATGTCGAGTCATATCGTTATCGATGAAATGGACCCTACAGCGACGACGTCAGACCTACCTGACTACCTGCGAAGACTACAGCACAAGCGAGTGGCTGACTAATGTCTCTGGTTACACAGACAATAGAGCGAAGGCAGAATTATACGGAAAGACAACCGACTATCGCCAAAACAATCACACGGGAATTCGTACAACTAATGCTTTCACAATAGCGAGCTAGCTGGGTATTCCAGGAAATTGATGCGCCCGCGCCGGACCCGATCTGTTGGTGGCGAGGGATTATATTTCATTTGTTAATGATGGCGTTAAATGTGTGTGCATCTATATTTAACGTAAAATGTGTACAGTAATAGTATTCCAGCTGCAATTATAACGTGTGGCTGTGGAGAGAAACCAGTTCATGCAACCGGTTTCCCTCTACAGGCTGGAAGTGCACTCGGTTGCGCACATACGAGTACGTATATCGAGGCCACGCACTCTCTTTACTGCCGAGTTGCCGACGCGACGCGTCGCCCGCGCCGACGCACAGTCTCAATCCTCAGGCGTACAGTCCAGATCGAACGATTAGTTCACCCTGCTTCTACGGTATGCCTTTTTGAACAATAAAGCCAAAACAGTGAACACTGGCTTCACTGCTTCACAGTCACACTGGCTTCTACGTATAGGTACCTACCGTACTATATCTGTGTAAGTAGGTAAGTATTTCATTGTGTAGTGCAAATTGTGTTCGGTTGACAGAACACGCGATATGCGCAGAGCGTTCATTCAGTCAATTTAGGTAGGTAGTCAGACGAGTTAGTTTTGCATAATATTTGCATAAACGTGTCGCAAAGCAACGCGACTGCTGCTAGTATGGGGATGTCATAATGTCCCTGTATATTTGAAGCAATGTGCCCCGATTTGGCTCAACTCGTACGCAGCTGTGACTTGAGTACAGCTTTCATAAATCATAATCTTGCAAAGTGAAATAGGTATGCAGTCATTTTGTTTGGCCGCACGACGCACGCCAAGCCCGCGCGCCCGCGCCGCTTGCAGTGTGTTTCACTCTAAAAGGGAAAGTTCGTTATTTAATTAAGCACTAAGTTAATGAATGGATGGACGAATACTTTAAACCAAATGTTGAAGAACTATTGTACCTGTATCCATTTCCTTTCAAAGGAAGCTAGACAAATCATTGGATTGAATAATATTAAGTAGGTACCAATACATATGCCTTAGCCCGTCATGAAACAATCCCCTTTTATAAGGGAATACCGTAGAGGGATTGTTGGAGCATGAAGCCGGCGGCAGACGACGACAGTCTCTCGCTCGGCCATGTTTGCGACGATGCCATGTTTGGCATTAACTCGTCGACATATTTCGTTACACCGCGACCGGTATGTTAATGGTGCGCGCCATTAAGATAGCTAACGACTCCAATACTTTTCGAAACTAGGTATATTCTTACGTAGGTATTGAATTGACGGTTGTAAGTAGATACAGTAAGTCAGCAGGTACTCTATATAGCTACCTCATTCATAATGAAAGATAAATGCTTAATAAAAATATTTATACTTTTCAATTCTCCATAGATTATTGCATTGCATACCTACCTAACCCACCTTTTGTAGCAGACACAGCACAGTCGCGAAATGTTTTCCCGGCTTATGATGCCATACCACGTAAGTACACAGACAGACAGACAGACGGTGTACATGTACAGGGACTAGATGTAGGTAATGTAACCGCAATAGATCAATCATTTTAGGTAAGTACGGAACATTTTTGGTTTAAATCCAGCATTTTCAAAGTGGGATGAAATGTGGGCTGAGTACGAACAGACTGTCTCGTCGAAACTCATTTTGGTGTCGTTCCTTTAACTGTAAGTAACTATAACACACCTTAAATTTATGTCATGGCAATATGGATCTTATTTGAGACTGATATACTTTGTCACTTTTCAATACCTATTCAGAGAAGTTAAAAATACCAAACATCCTTGAGACTGTTATTGTGCAATGTCTGACGGCATTAGTATTCAGTGGAGCCCCCGCCGCCGTCGCCTCATCCGCCTCGAACCTTTCACGCGCTACAAGACCTCTTGTATACAATTATACATGTATCGTCAGTATGGACAGCCATCTACCAAGTGGCTGTCTTTGATGTCGACGGTGTGACGTCACGAGACTACATCCACCACATACTCCGCTGTACCTAAACAAAACGTTACGCATATAACATTTTCTGTAAACGTCCCCACAATCCATAACGAGTATAAATTGCAAAAGAAATATACATCTGCGAAAAGATGACCACTTGACCATAAAGACCATGACATGACAAATATGACCATGACAACCCATTCCAAAATGAACTCGAAATTTTGCGAGCGAAACTCGCACTTTTGTGGTTATTTAGATATATTTCGAATACCGCTTTCGATCCTCCAAAACCTGTGAAGCCGATACTCGCCACTAGTAGACGAGTGTTAGTAGGTGTACTTAGGTTGATACCTAGAGAGCGGTGTTGGTCTAGTGGTAGATACTTCGACTTTCATTCCGAGAGTTGTGGGTTCGAATCCAGGCCGACCGTGCACCTATGTCTTTTTTTTAAGAAACGTGCGCTAATAACATCGTTCTTACGGCGAAGGAAAACATCGTGAGGAAACCGACATGTCCTAGGACTTACCATGGTCTGAAGGCATGGGATATTCGCCAATCCGAAGTAGGTTCCCGTGACGTATTACTGCTTAACCCCTCTAAAAAATCACGTACCTACAATGGCCCAATTGTGAGGCTAAGTGCGGAAAAGGCCCAGCGAAACTAACTAACTAGGTTGATGTCTAGTCAATCTATCTAGATTACGACAAAAAAGACACAGTCGATAGTCGAAAGTGTTGGCTATCTATCTAGCCAACACTTTCCACTGTAAAATTACGAAAAGAATTAAAAAACAATGCGTAGTAAAAAAACTAATGAAAAAGATTGAGTGTATCGAAAAACGTTAAACAATGTAACGTTTGTCTTTTACTGTGACATGAAGTTTCAACGTTAACAGTGACAAACGTTACATAAACTTAGTCATCATTTTTAAGTAAGAGGGATAATCAGTAAACGGAAGTAATGTAGGCAGTAAGCACCTCGTCTTCCTCCTTGAAGTTCCCGAACACGATAGAAAGTCGATTACGTATCGATAATTATTAATTATACAGATTGATTTGATTGCTTATTGCAATCATAAACGTGTCTGAGACGTAGTGCCGGTTATTGCCGGTACCTGCCCAAGTGCCCAACTCCCCGACTCCGCGGCTAGCGGCTGGTGAGTCGACTCGAGGCGACTTTGTACCGTTTGTTGTTGATTAGCATCGAGCGAGTAGACGCGTCGAGAACCGATATTTGTTTACATTGCGGTCCCTTCCTATACAGTTATATTCACGTACTACATCGGCCGGCGGCGGCGGCGCGGCGCGGAGCGAGCGCAGCGCAGAATACAACGCTGTTGTATATTGATATGAATCACTATTAAACAAAGAGGATAATCAATGATTCACGGCCACTCACTAGGGTAAGGATGAGACATGAGAATTGACAAAGAAAGCAATCGGTGCGGTACCTACTCAATGTAACATACATACATACAAAGACCTCCAGTACAGTGCACCACAATATAGATAGCGTTTATGTTCTGCCAAGTCCTAAAGGGCCCTAACGCATGCATCAGAGGGGTAGCTAAAGAGCGGCTAATATTGTCAACTCGTACGCTCGCATGTATTGTTCTCTGCGCAGACGCAGGCGCAGGCGGCCTTGAGCGGGGCGACGACTCGCGCCGCGCCCGCGCCGGCTGAGCAAAGCGGAGCGCGCCGCGGCCGCTACGATAACTCTGCGGTACTTGGTTGGTACCTATCAGGAACTGATGGCATGCGGCTTACGGAATGCAAGGCCGTTCAGCAGCATTCGATCATTTAACTAGATACAAATAGGTATCTACCTCGTCATACCTACTTATAATTATATGTCACTAGCTGTGTCCCGCGGTTTCACTTGCGTAAAGACCCATCCCGTGGGAATTTCTTAATAACATGCTCCAAATTTCAAGACTCTACTCTACTATAAGCGGTTTAGGTTATGCGTTGATCCATCATCATTAAGTCACATTATGACAAAGGATTTTATCGATATATCTAGATTATTATTTTTTTACATTTTATATCAATGAAGTTATTGGAATAAGACTAACATCAAAACGACATCATACCTATTTGGCTTAATGCTCCTCAAGCATTTTTATATGGTGAACATTGGATTGATTATTACCTACCTTTGCTATGTAGGTAAATAAAACAAATAAATGAATTATCTAAACAACCCCGAAACCGCGGATTTTCTGTCCGCAAATCGATGTAAAGTTTACAGTAGGTACTTGTATTCAAGAAAAGGAACACTTTCAAGTGGTAGGTAATATAATAATAACACTCCCAACATTATGTAAACCGAGTCCGCAATGACGTGGAGCTTCCATCGCCAATCGCCATCATAACATGATTGTCTCCACGAACATACAGCTACTCAATATTCATCGCACACATTCATGCTTCACGCTCTATTGTCCATTATTTATTATCTAATCTAATTAATTCAATTTAATTCGCTCGCTTTTTGTTTATATTATCGTTGGTAAAGAGTTCTTTGTCCTAGCAAATTTAAGTTTCGTTTACCATCACAAAGAATAATATAGGTAGTCCACATAAAATTTCGCACAGAGACACAGATACTTTTTACTATATTAATTTTCATTGGCTTTCGTATACCAATTACCTGCACGTCTATCACTTTTTCTGTGCCTCAAAGTTTGCTGGAAGAGAACTCTTTTAGGGTTAAGCTCGTCCATGCGTATTTTCTCCTTAATTGTGTTCCTATGTATTTATTTGTGGTGTTACCTACACACACACTAAAGAATAAAGAGACTATTACGAAAACCGTAAAATATAAAATATTATGTATTTGCTCAGTTTGTTCTGTATTCTGAGGAAGAAACTAATGTAAATGGTTTCTTCTAAAGGTCGCACTTCAACTCCTTCATTGTGTTATGAATGGATATTGTAATATTTTTTAGGAATCCGACTTGTCGGAGATTTGTGAACCCAACAAAGATAACAGGATTTCTTAACCGTAATCCGAATCATTGACAGTGTAATTATAAAATGCAGTGTTATTGCATAGATTATAGTGCGAGTTGCGAGCGACCGAAACCGGCCCCATCCCCGATAGATCGAACACAAGTCGTCGTCGCGTCGTCGGCCAGCTCGAACCGCATTCCATTGACTGCGGTCGCGCTCTATAGAACAACTATCGATTGTGATCGAGGCGAACGTTTGCATTTTAAATGTGCAGAACCTACCTACACGCGAAGACAATCAATCCGGGGGGGCACTTCCTCCTCATCCTTCTGCATAATCTGCTCAACGTTTATACCTGTTAAACGTGGCTTTGCTTTCTAGACCGTATGTTACCTACATCTCAAAATCGCTTTTAGCCGAGTAAGAAGAATTTCCCGAATTTTCAAAACCATAGAGTTTCTTTACTTGTCTAATATCTTTCTTCATGATAAAGGACGTTATGACAGGACGTCTCTCAAGGATGTTTTCTTGTTCGAGGTCTGACTCATTTATAATAACAATAACTATTCACAAGTTAGCTATGTAAGTTAGTTATTTCCGAAATCTATTTTGTTTAATAAACTATTATTTATGTTTATGAATTAGTTATCCGTCGTCTGTCTGATCCGGTTGCACGTTGAACGAGGATTCGTCTCGTCACCCGGCCGCGGTCGCCTTGGCTCACATACCTACCGAATATACCTACAACATGTGTTTACAAAATAAATGCCCATGATGAAGGACAACTAGTGGAGTGCCGCTTTTATTTTTATATTATACGACTAAGGTGAAATTGGTGTCATTTAAGTTAGCTGAATCCTAGCGGTCATGTCATGTATGACATCGAGGCAATCACGACCGACGACGCGTGAAGATATCGTTCAGTTATCGTATTTCTCTCATAAGGTAGGTCTGAGTAGAGATGAAAATGAAATAGTCGAGTGTGCGATGGCATTCCTTCTTATCAGATATCGTTTTATATTGAGCTGAACGCATCGCAATCGCCATCGGAGGAATGTTTTCATTTTCATTGCTCCTCTTCTCATTTAGTCAGTACCTACCTAGCTAAGGCACAGAATACATAAATAGTGCTAAGGGTTGTTTCGTCTCACAGACTAAGATGAAATAATTAAATGTATTTGCCATAACGGTAATACAGCAGATACACTTATAAAATTTGCTAATAAAATATGTACCTATAATTATGATGCAAATAGTTATTATTAATAATCATAATTATTTAAAGATGTCCAGAGTCCAGATAGACGACCGCGCCATTTCCTTCTCAAAATGTATGGACCCGCACCGTGTCACTTTGCCTCTGACATTATAAGGGTTCATTTCTATTGTTGTCTTCTAGTACGTATGTACCTACGTATGTTTAATTTCTATTGCGTAAGCCGATTCATCGGATTTGTTTGATATAGTTCGATCTGTACATTGTTTATTCGGTAGAAACCTAAGGACCACTCTACTTGCGCGGTTGTAACCATTTAATCACTTCATTCAACTTTATTTTGTCAGAAATTGAGTCAAAATTTAGGCACGCTAGGTATTCACTATACTTCAATCAAGCCTGTGTTGCCTCTACTAATATTACCTACATCCCAAACGGTGGTAGAGCAACTGAACATAAATAATATTATAACTCTGTAGTAACCTACACAATACCATTTACCGTTACCTCCTCAGTAAAAAGTTTGTACCTACCTACAATACAAATACAAAACAATACAATACAATAAATATTAATAATATTAAATATTCATTATATTATTAATATAATGATATGATGATAAATATTCATTATATTATTAATATAATGAATATTTTAGATACAAAAGTCTTCAGTTTTGCGTCGATGAGCGTCCCTTGTGTTCTTGTTTGATTATGTATTTAGTTTGTAGTCCAGCCAGTAACTGAGTTCGTTCGGTGACGGCCATTTCACGGAGGGTTCTATGAATATGCAAGCGTCCCGGCGGAATGCCACCCCTTACCCATCAGCGGCGCGTCTCTGATTGATAAATGACGCACACCTACTCTAGCTAGAACAGGGTCGGGCAGACGATGCATTAGTCGACCTATCTATCTATCTGGAGAGCTAGCTACATCGCACGACTTGGTAGGTAGGTACCTTATCTATCGCATAACAATGACATCGGAGCGCATCCGACTGTGATTGCCATTGAGCGACGCGACGATAACGTTATTATTAGAACCATTTCCGTGTCCTTCACTATATACATACATACTATATGATATATCTACGTACTATACAGCACAATACACAATACTCGGTAATCGACATAATATTATGGGTAAGTAGGTACGCACGTACGGAGAAATCAGTGCTTCAAGTGAAAGTAAAGACACTTTAAATTCTTGAATGTGGTATGACGATCCGGCGAGTGACGAGTGGGAGAGAGGGAGGTGGCTACGAGTGTGACGTCACAATATAACGTACGATATACATTCTTAGGATCTTTGGAATTTGAGTGAGTGTCTCCTTACACAGTCTTCACTTAGTCAACAATTAGAACTTGAGTCATAATACTATGGTACATCCAGAAAGAGACTGAGGGTACCAGGTGCAATATTTTATACCTGCTGGTACCCTAAGTCCTTTGCTGACGGTACTTTTTAATTTTTGCCACATTTTACGAGCCTCATTTTTATTATTTGGCATGAAGCATCGATATTATGCATTGTAGTAGTAGAAAGGTTGTGTATTGTGTGCCACTAAATGCCCTCCAGCCGCCCCAATAGTGTATCAAAGAGCAATGGTAAACATTTCGCAGTGGTATGTCTCCCTAATTCGATCGGTGGTCGAGACTCGCGTCGTTCGTCCGGGTAGGAGTCTCCGGAGAACACAGTGTAGCCGACATGGGGTGATACCGCAGCTGCACTGCAATGCTCGCCGCTTGTCACGGTATGACGGATGATGTCACGGCAATCATTAGCTATCTCCTAATTAGCCGGCCGTCGCGTCGTCGTCGTCTCCTGCAGCTGTAGCGAGACGGTGGCGATTCGATTTGTGCGTTTTGTTCTGTAATTCGATATTCCGTCTGCCGCAGCCCACATGCTTGGTAGGTACACATCTGCCTACATATCTACATGAAGATCGCCTTAATCTTGTATAACAAATTTGTTGGATAATTGATCTCGTAGCTAGTTGATAGATACCTACCTAGTAGAGCTAGACAAGACACACGATTTAAGAATTTAGCTCTTATTATGGTTATTAAGTGAGTTAATAAATATAATAACCAGCTTTTAATGGTAGTAGGTATTTACTTATTTAATTTATTAGTTCGACTACTAAGATGACGAGGCCATCCCGGGCGCCCGCCAGGCGTTTGTCCACGTCGGGCGCCGACCGCAGCTCCTAGTACGGCAAGCGATGATTGCTGCGCCTGCGCCGATATCTTACGTCATTACGTCGTTGTTAGTTACAAACACATCTATCATTCACTCAACAGATGCGCACTGGAACGACTACTTAAGATCTGCATGCGGTCCGTTATCAACTTGTCATATAACGTTGCTATTCGCAAGATACAAAAAGAAAAAAATCTTACAAATACAATTTTTAAAGCCGCATGTGTCCACGTCTAGTAGAAGGGAATCTACGAGTATATCTACCTATCTATATAAGGTTTTGTCCTGCAATGACTGACTGCCGACTGATCAACGTTCAGCCTAAATCGCTGCTCCTAGAGACATGCTTGGAGGGTGTGGAGTTTGTAATGTGTAAGTATCAACTAAAATTGGGGTTTACGAAATTCCCACGAGATCGGGACTTACGTAGCTACGCGCTACGTTACAACTGGGTTAAACAGTGTGACACACCTAGTAATTGACTATAAGAATTGTGGTGGAGTTGTTTCTTCAATTTGAACAGAGATGACGTGGCTTATGCAGTTGTGCGCGGTGCAAACACTTCCAGAATTCGTATGCAATAGTCCCACGATGCCTAGTTTCGTCCTTAGTTAATATTTCAATTCTCAAGCCACAAAATCAAAATCGCGAACCCCAGCAAGACATAAACTCAGCGGCTGTGACATGAAATATGTCAAAAAGCATTCGCGTGGGGCTCGAGGTGGGGAATGGGATCCATCGAATACAATAAATTCTATAAATTGAAGTGAGCCGTAAACACCGAGCCGAGAGTACCGAGACCGAGGCACAGTGATCGCGACCGTAAACTACATAATCTGCATAAAGAGCCGCCTCAAGGCTGACTGCTGGTCTTTAGGGATATTACGGTGTTAGGGATGCCTTTGAATAATGTTGTTTTGGGATGGACCTCGAGCCGCGAGGCGTTATACAAGGCGTTAGACGTGCCGAGTGAGACAGAGAACTTTAATAAACAAAAAGTGCTCGATACCGTTACATTGCGGTTAATATTTGGTTATGATTGCTGCGAACATAAACAAACAGCGGAAGCTAGACGACGGCGCACGTGGTCGGCGCGCGGCGCTACTCGCGCCAGATGTCCGCTCGTCCCGTCCGTGAGCCCGCGCCGCGCCCGTCGCAGACATCACAGAATATGTTAATATTTATGAGAACATCATTAACTAAGGCGATAAAGATGTTCGTTCAGATAACAACGTTTTACTTGAAACACCTCGGAAATACGTGCCTTTCGAAACGTCCCAGACTTTTTAAAAACATAATTATAATGATTCACAAAAACATATCAGGGGGTATCCAATAGTTGGCAAAAGTAGAATAACCCGATTATTCGCTATAAATTTTGCATTGTTATTAACGCATAGGTATGTAAGCAGACTAAGCAGGGAGTGTACTCGTACTCGTAGGTATGTATGTGTCTGTGCTTCATCAACAGTAGGTCGCGGTGCGTTGCGGTTGCTGTGCGGTGCGGTCGCGGTGCGATGCGGTGCGGTCATCATGCATCAATGGTTCACAATCTTCGATCGGAATTTACAATTTCTTTTCATCTAATGATGTATTTTTTGCGGTTTATACGAGGAAACGGAAAGTCAATCAATCGTTACGCAATCGTTAAAGTTACCTACCTATGTCTTCACAGCGTCTTATTTTGTATCATATTTTTGTTTCTTAGGTGAATCTGTTCAACCAGATGTTTCCATCCAGTTTTGTTATCTTCTATATACATACATGTTTCTCTTCTCGTTCCGCTAGTAGCGGAACTTAGCAGCTAAGCCAGTGGACAGCTCGTCGTCGTTAAAAACGCCGCTCGTTTAAATCATTAATAGGTAGGTATTGATATGATATCTAAAATGTCTGCGTCGATCGATGGTCGCGGGCCGCGGTTTGTGGCGAACAATCAATCTCTATACAAAAGTTATTGAAACAAGTTATGATATAATGTTAAGTGTAAACTATTTGGGATTAGCTCCGGCTTTCAAAGTGTAATGATGCGACAAAGCAAGCCATTACAATCAATTTACAATTTCACGTTCAACTCACAGGCCTTCAAATTGAGAGTTATTTCTTGTTTCGTTTCGCTTTGGACGTATTATCAGAAGACAGTCGTTTACAGCTGTAACATGATCATTTATATTCATATGATATTCACTCACTGCGTATGTAATTCGTGAAGTGAAACACATAATAACATTATGAATATGTAGTTGAATCAAGAATCAAGAATATTTATTGTTGATGTAGGTACATAGGGGCCTTAAAAAATATTTTGGATACAATCACTCACCTACTAGGTACTACAGGCATACAATATTATAAGTTATGCACTTAAAGTAGGTACTGAAATAATTTTAAATCTCATACAAATAGATAGTTAGTGAATGATCGTGTCAATTTTTGTAAGGATTAGTGTACACTTTGATGTAGTATCGTCACTGAAATGTCACGATAAAATTGAAAGTGGTCATTTCGAGAAATGGCGGTTTGTAGAAATATTATAGTCAGTTGTAGAAGTGATTATTTCGAGAAATGGCCTATTAATTAATGACTTATTGTGGTTATAAAACGAAGAAACAGTCCGAACATTTAACGACGACCGGAACATATCGTCTAAGCTTCGATGACCACAATGATTTAGTTTATGGGGACATCATATCCTGACTCTTCTGAGTCTCCGACAGCGATTACTCCCAGGCTGACTCGAGGCTGACCGAGTTTTTTAAGCATAACTTTTAGTCTACTTTCTACCATATTAGTCTCAACTTGGTACTCGATGAGGTAGGGTTCCCCTCGATTGCTCCCCTTAAAACGGGCTGACTGAAGCCGGGCCTAGGCTGAATCGCGGCTGACCGAGTTTTTTTGTGTTCTTTCTACCATATAAGTCTCCACTTGGTACTCGATGAGGTAGGGTTCCCCTCGATTGCTCCCCTTAAAACGGGCTGACTGAAGCCAGGCCTAGGCTGAATCGCGGCTGACCGAGTTTTTTTGTGTTCTTTCTACCATATAAGTCTCCACTTGGTACTCGATGAGGTATGATTACCAACTTCATACTCCTAATCTATTATGTTATACGAGGAACATCACCATTGTTCATCGGTGAAGATTATCTAAAGAGAACATATCTGCAGAACTTATTCTTTACCATAACTTCGATTCCGGTTCACATCATCTTTGTTTACTCATTGAGTAGTGTCAAACTTTCACGTGTTCAAGAATCAAGGGGTAACATAGAAAGGCTTATTCCCATTCGGGCCAAATAGAGGTATCAAAAGTTTGTCCATAACGGACATACAAAATTGTAGAGTAATTTATTATAAGTAAGTACCTATGTACCTATCTACTTACTTCTTTATAATAATAATTACTAGAGATGGGCCGACTAGGGGTTCTGCCGACTAGCAGACTAGCCGACTAGTCGGTTCCAAAATTGTCGACTAGTCGGCAATGCAGATCATTATAATTCCGAGATATTTGGGTTAATCACGATCACTCGGCGATTGTTGCTATTTTTGGATAAGTTTGCACTTCGAAAGCTGTAGCGAAACTTCGAAAAAATGGTTGAAATAAAAATAAAAGTTGGAAAAAAAAATGGAGCTGAGGCATAGTTATGACATTTTAGATGTTTAGATGATGTATGTTAGCTATGACGTGTTTTGTTTACGATTTTCTGACTACCCACCTTCTAAACTGTACTACTAATTGAATAAATATTGGTTTTATTGTATAATTGTTAGTTGCCGACTAGTCGGCACCTGCCGACTAGTCGGCTTTCCCGACTAGTCGGCGACTAGTCGGCCCTTCTCTAATAATTACATAACAATAATAATAACAAATGTATCATTAAAAAAAACCATGACAGGATTCAAACCTGTGCCCATCATTTGCCGGACGAGTGCGGTACCACTGCGCCCCACGGAAACCCGCGTGACATGGTGAATTAACGATTATGCTTTCTCCCTGTTTTGTTTTCTGACTAGGGCTCGGTTTGAACGCCATCTACCAGAACAGTTTAACAACAATTGACGGGTGGTTGACTTGACAGTTCACCTAAATGTAAATATAGTGTGAGACTATAGAAAGCTATTTCGATAGAACTGTTTGATACGAGTATATTCACTATATCGCGATATTCGCGATGTAGGTAACACTTCGTCCGTCTGATGTTATCATGTACCTCTATATGTGTACTTAGTTTAAGAAACAGTTAATAACGTCCTAATTGATCGTTCGTTCACATCTCGCCTAGACTGGTGTAGTAGCTAGTGCATAGTCTGTGGCCAGGCATGCGCGGGGGCACGCAAGCGTTCTCGGAAGTCGCCACTATCAACAATTTATTATGTCATACGATATTGGACAGATGCACTTGGCTAGTTCTTGGTATTAGACATGTTTGGAGATACATTTTTATAAATTACTACCTTTATTAAGTGAACGAAAGCATTTAATCAAAGACAAACAGACGATTTTTATCACGAAATTACCATTAAATTTGGATCTATAGAATGATCGCTGACTGACTACAGATCATTTATCAGCGGGGCCATTCTCTAAGAAAAAAACCGTGTAGACGCCGGCTGGCTTCTTCACGGTTCGCGAGCTATTCGTATTTTTTTTCGTTTTTCTTTGACCACCGTTTTTACCATATAACTTGGTAATTTTTGTGTAACGTCATTGGTTTGCAGAATGGCGAATTAACTTTACAGGTTTCAACGTAGTTTTAGAAAAGTTGACTAAAACTTAATAGGTTTCTACATCGAATCGTTGTTTTTTTCTTAGGGAATAGCCTCGCTAATCATCGGATGGGAGTAGTTACGTATAAATTATTACGTAGGTACTTTTCCAACGGCTACAGCTTAATACCCACCCCACAGTAAAATCGGTCGACCTCAAGTAGGTACAGACAGTAGGGTTGCCAACCGTACTATAATATATAGTATTGTACTATATTTCAGCTCAGCGTACTATATATTTTTGAAAGCACATATAGTACGCAAAAATACTATATTTCTGGCATAATTTGTAAAAAGTTGTTTCTTTTATAAATTCCTCCTCTCTGCATTTACAGAGGACTGTTTTCTACGAGTATGTAGAGGGAAAAAAGGAAAAGCCATAAAAAAGGTGCTCATAATTTAAAGATTGAATGTCGGGAACATTTTTTTTTATATTCAAGAAAGAAAGAGTAAGTATTTGAAAGTGTGAAAAAAAGGTTAAGTCCAAAAAATACGTATTTTTTTCTAAATATTCTACAAAACACCGCTCTAATTTTTGTACTATATTTTTTTGGGTCGTACTATAATTTTTAGCCACAAATACTATATTTTTCGAAAAAACTGTTGGCAACCCTAACAGACAGTGACTTCAAGCCTCTATTAAGATAAAACTCAATAAAGATTAAGCAATAAATCTAAAGAAACTTTATATTTGTTATAATATGACACAGAACGCGGCCGGAGCTTCCGATAGCCGTCCGTCGTAGGAGGCATAAATATGTGGGGTGTAGGGTAATGTCGAGAGGAGAGGGCCTCTTCACTCTCTATTGTGTCAGAAATAGACATCACAAACTCGAGGTGGAGATTTTGGATAAAAATGTCATGTGACACACATGCTTTAGATTCACAAGATTTAGACTCATCATATGCACTTGTGTAATTCAACTTTGTTAAAACTAGGACTAGTAAATTTCCTCAATAATCTAAAGGTCGACAATTATTTAAACAATTATTTGGTTTGATTTACAACATCATCCCACGCTACGTGATCCTTCTAGCAGGTTCCGTTCCTAGCGCGACTCGTTGCTATACATACAAACGAGACGAGTAATCCAGTTTTAGTACTTCAGTGTTCACTGCAGAATTGCAGATACCAAGCGGAGATTGGAATTAGGGCATGCAATATCGGAAGGTTTTCAATCTCGGGACGATATCGATATTAAGAGCTCAATCCCGGGATCCCGGGATTGATACTGAGATTTTAGATATCGTTAAAAAGGCGAATTTAATACAATAAAAATGAGTTAAATTTAAAATATTTAATATATTTAAGACTCTAGTGGTTTCATTACGTAAATAAGTTACCCCGAGGGCCGTCCACCCCATCAATTTGGAAATATGGCGGACAAATACCCTAAACCCGAAAGTGTCTAAACTTTCGCGCCAAATACTAAGCGCACCACTAAAATGATGTTAGCAGAAAAAAATTGCATGCGAGCTTGTATAACAAATAATTGTCTTAAAAATTGCAATGAATCACGTTACTTTTATTGTTTTAAACATTTTACCAATTCCCTACGCTTCTAAATCTTTACAGATCTCTTCCTCAGGGGTAGACTAATTTGGGTTTAATTTTAATAGTTCTATTCAATCATTCCATGAGGAAAAATATAGCTAAAAACCTTAATTTATACCCAAATAGTAAATTGCTCAAATCTCGATATCGGATCACTCAATCCCGGGATTATAATATCGAACTTTTGCGTCCGAGATCCCGGGATTACGATATCCCGGGATCCCGGGATTCATGCCCTAATTGGAATTGAATTTACAAACCGTTATCTCAATTGTTGTAGAAAATCTTGTGTAAATATTACCCACGTATCTGCCTATCTCCATGTAGATTGAATACCAATAAATAATTGGCGTCTTTAATTGACCGAAGCTGGCGGAAAGAAACGGGGCCACATCCTGTCGAGAGATAGCCAGGCTGTTGACTTTTGCCGATAGATCGAGAAATGAGGACACACTTAACGAATCTGATTCGCTTCCATCTTGCTTGGCTATCATCATCTTAACTACCTGCTTCCCGTTCCTCTTAACTAACTTATTAACTGAGCAATGGACACAGAGTGGTAAAAGCCCTCGTATTAAGTTCCTTAGAAGTATGAATATTAAAACGGTTGTTTCCTGCATAATTTCAAGGATTTATTAAATGCTAACGAAGACATATTTTGTTATTTGGAATCGTTTTTATATTTCCTAAAGCTCTCAGCTCATCACATATATGTATATTTCAATGTTACCTACATTGAAATATATATGTAATGAGTGATATGATATTAGTGAGTGATATTAATGATGAGTGATATTAATAATCTTCTATATCTATAAAAAGCTTTGTCCTGAGTCACTGACTGACTGATTATCGCACAGCCTAAACCGCTGATAGTAGAGAGCTAAAACGTGGAGAGTGTGTTCTTTATAATTATGATGGAGGCATCCGATAAAAAGGGTTTTTCAAAACTCCCACGGGATCGGGATTTACGGTGGTGAAATCACGGGATCACGGGTTGATAATAAAATCGTATTTAAGACTAGCTATATCCCGCGGTTTCACCCCATAGGTAAGTCCCGACCCCATAGGTAAGTTTCAGCTCTCTACTAACAGCAGTTTAGGCTGTGCGTGGATAGATCAATCAGTCAGTCACTCAGGACAAAGCATTTAGATAATAATATACTAGCTGACAGTGTCATCCGCGTAAGTTCAGATCCCGTGAGAATATCGGAATCAAAAGTAGCCTATGTAACTCCCTGATAATGTAGCTTTCTATTGGTAAAATATTTTTTGAAATCCAGTGCAGTGGTATCGGAGACTACCCCAACTATACATACAAACATACATGTTACCTCTTTATAATGTTAGTAGGTATAGATTAGATAATCGATGCATTGACCGTGACGTCACGTGTCGTCCTACCGACCGGTGGTGGTTGGTGGTGGTGGCCGGTGGCGGCCATCACCGTGATCCTGCGCCTGCGAGCGCTCGCTCGGTGGACGCGGAGTGACGGCCTCGAGGCCGCGGTCGGGTCCGTACCTATTGTATTATTCATGACACCGGCTAAAAGGCATCGATCGCTTAAAACCTTAAAACTACCTCGAAATAGATCCTTCCAAATTAATATCAGTATATTTTAACCCAATGAAAATAAATAAGTAGGTACTATAAAAGTGGATTGATGGTTTGAAACGTTGTAGAGGGTTTTCCAGCGTTTGTTTTTCGTTCATTTGCTTTCTGTTTGTCTATTTTTGTTTTATCCCCGTGCGTTGAATTAGATCGAAGAGCTCGTAGTTTGCGCCTGTGAAAGAATCTCGGGAGGAAACCATAATGTAACGAGTGACAACGATAATTTATTAACTCGCTTGAGTAATGGCTGCTGTAAAACGTGCGAAACTTCTGAAAGCTCATGTTACTCGAGCGTTGGACGTTTCACAAGTTTTTTTTTTGCGGAATACCTAGATATTGAGGCACAATTAAATCTTAATGACCTAGCAAATGGGAAAGGGAACCTTGTAAAAATTGAATATTTACATGAATTCGCTTGCTGTTTACGCAATATTCATATAGTAAGTTACGGTTACTATACTTTCTAATATATAAAATTTCCATGTCACAATGTTAGTTACTACCGTACTCCTCCGAAACGGCGCGACCGATTTTTACCAAATTTTACATGCGTATTCAGTAGGTCTGAGAATTGGCTACTATCTATAATTTATAAGGCAAAACAACGTTTGCCGGGTCAGCTAGTATAGGTATATTAGTCGGTTATGCAGTGAGGTGAACTTTACACGTCTGTCTGCAGTCACCGCATTATCTCCCAACCGATTTCAGTCAAGTTGGATGTCTAGCTCTTATATACATACAACTTTATATGTAAATGTGCGGCCGCATTAATTAATTAATTAGCAAGCATTAGCCAGTGTACGATGTACACCATCGTCCATCATACAGACGGGTCTGTCAGGACACGGACGACTCGGACGACTCGGACGTGTAGGGCGCGACTCTATCGCAGAACCCGTCGCTTTGTCGTCGCGTTCGTTCCCCGTCGACGCGAAGTAAAACTCAACTTCCCTACATTTATTTTACGCATCGTTTTACAAAAAAACGTCGCGATATTTATTGATGTCTATTTTTGATTCAGTGAAATGTTTCGGTTCGTGGAGCCGTTACATCTGTTTTTCTTGAACTCAGATGCTCAGCGAAGGTCATCGGTATTTCTGACGGCGACATTAATAATGATACCAATTTATAGAAATGTAAAAATGTATCAGACGCGTTTCAAGTTCAGAGCGCGCGTTACGACGAGTGATGCATGTTACGGCATCGGCTGGTCGCCAGGAATCGAGGCGCACTCCATGTGACGCGAAAGATGCACTGGAAAGTGTGTCGATGTAATTAATCATCAGCAAGTGGGTCCGTGGGATAACGACGCCCCTCCGTCGCCGCCACCGCGCCGCCGCCCGCGCCGCCTGCGAGTCAGTTGACGCGATGAAAATGCACGTTGTGTGCAGGCACAGACACAGATGTGTCGGCCGCGTCGTGGCATGTCGTTGAGGTAGGTCAGTGCCCCCCTCCCGGTGCAATTCGCGCTGACATCAAGATATAAGTTACCGTTTTTGCTGCGATCCGTCACAGGCAGGTACCAACCACTTGCTCGCTAAAATAACTCTTTAAAGCGATCGCGATGGAGGCACGGACCGGGCGGCGCGGTTCGCGGTTCACTTCGGATGTGTTCCATTTGGCAAAGAACACCCGAACGGCTTCCGCACGTGTGTCTCAGTACATCATCTATTTGATCTATGCCTACCTACCGGCTTGATTCTTATAGTAGTTTGCGACATAACATTTCATTATTTTTGGAAGCAGGAGATTTAATGAAAATCTAAGTTAGTTTACAGTAGTAAACAGTAGTTTAGTTTATAGTTACTTTTGGTTAGGTTCCTGTCACAGAATGTTATTGGCTCAGTGTTTTAAAGTGTAATGATTTTGATATTTTACCTATGATTTAATGTAATTATTGGATAAATTGTGTTATTTTTTCAATTAATTAGGTATTTTTTATATTAGGTTATAGACATTATAGCATTAAGTAATAGGTAATCGTTATTAACAAATTTAAAAAGATGTCACTTGATCGTAAACGAATAATTTTCGATTTGAAAAATAACGTCTTTTCCGAGATAAACAAAGTAAAATCGAACGTTCAAAAAGTCAAAACGTATTTTTGGGTACTTCGTTTTGGAAACTCGATCGAGTAGCATCTCTTCGATGATATTAGGAAATAATAAAATATATTGTGGTGATTACTTGTGATAGCTGATGATATTTATGCAATAAACGTGAGAAGATCATCCAAGGGTTTAATTTTATCAAAAAAGTTTCAGACCGTAAGGCGCTGCGGTAGACACGTTCATAGCAAAATGTTTTTATTTTGAAATGGTGTGTTTTAAGTCCATCTGTAGTAGAAGTACCTACTTATATTAACATACGTTATTCGATAAGGACGAGCTAGATAGCGCGCGGCAGGCACGCGACGGTAGATTCTCCTATATTGACTCGGGTTATGATGGAGCAGGTGTAATACCGCTCTGATTCACCTCATCCAGGTGGGGTTCCAGATTCCACGTAGCGCAGGGTCGCGGAAATTAAATAAAAATCCATGGTAGTTTTGACGGAGGGTCATAGGTACTTTAGGAGGCCTTAGTGTCATCACTAACTTATATCGTCTTGTATTAAATCATCTCATCTCTACGAGACATTATGTAGGTACAGCAATGTAGAACTCAGGCTAGCTTCGTCGATTCGCAAGAGCATAGAGCGAGATAAGATTGTATGTCTATCGTCGGGGCATGGGCCGTAGCGGTATTCAGGTTGTTGTTTTACTAATTTTCTAGAAACGAGATGAAAGGTGAATGGAAGATAAGGGTGTGCACTAGCTACAGTCTATGTTTGTAGACTGTCAAACAAAACGCCTCTCGCGGTCTCACAACTCTAAACAAACATGTGAACAATAAAACCTAATTAAAATACTCTTACTGTCGAATGTTTGGAATACTTTTGGCAAATATTTGAGAAGATCGCGTCTTTGAATTGAACATCGAGCGTCTTTAGTATACAAGAAACGTCAGGAAATGATATTTTATATCGCGCTGCGATATGTCGCATCGCCATCAAATATTAACATCATTATCAACTTGTTTGATTTGTGGACGCTCATTATGGTCGAGGGCTCTGATTCCACAAACACATTACAATATTTCACGTGAATGAGTCTATTCACGTTACTCACTGGATTACCGATATTTTGAGTCGACGTTTCTGTTTAAAGCGACAAAGATGCCGTTAAACCGGCATTATCGGTGCTCAGAGGATTCTTAGCTTGCAGCGTGGTCTGGTCCACACGTAGCGAGCTAATTCCGGGGTAGCGACACCGACGAGTGACGAGCGTGACCGATAGAGATATGTATACCGTGCCCAGTAGATATAATTCTACCAGATGTAGTGTAGTGCTAGTAATAGCAATAGTCGCGGTATTACTAGACTGGAGGGCAGGGCGGGACGGGACGCGGGCTGGCCGTAAACCGCGAGGCACCTTTGTTGACATTACCATTACCCTATCCACACAAAGAGATCAAACAACCTAGTTGTTGCAATGCACTGTGTACCAGTTAGGTACCTATGAAGTTATTTACGGCAGTAGGTACATGGGACGTTTAATATGCTACTATGAATCTAATGTATAGTTATCGGTCAAGTAAGTTACAATAATGGAAACATAAACATCATTCAAACTAGGACATTAAAATGCCATAAATCAAGTCTGGTAGAAATGATAACAACGAATTATGTAAACAACGAATCAACATAAGAATATTAATGAACAGATCTCTTTTGAATTGAAGAAACGCAAATACAAAGGTATAATGGAGTAAAGAGTTCCTCTGTTGTCGGAATAATAGACAGATTGTTACCGAACTACCAACTTTACAAGGGGTATCTTCTTACCTCTGAGACAATTAGCGGTTCACTTGACTCTGGTGAGCAAGTTACGTGATCCCAGTCGTCAGGGGGCGTCTCGGATGATTTACTCGAGTATTAAGTTATGAGGTCTAACTATCTCATGTGACTTACTCGGCGCTAGATACAAAGGTGTTGTGGTTTGCCGTGAATGTTTGGAACTTTAGAACCTCGGCCACTTATTCCATGCTCTACGGACATTAACCTTCTGTTTAGGGCATGAATCCCGGGATCCCGGGATATCGTAATCCCGGGATCTCGGACGCAAAAGTTCGATATTATAATCCCGGGATTTAGTGATTCGATATCGAGATTTGAGCAATTTACTATTTGGGTATAAATTAAGGTTTTTAGCTATATTTTTCCTTATGGAATGATTGAATAGAACTATTAAAATTAAACCCAAATTAGTCTACCCCTGAGGAAGAGATCTGTAAAGATTTAGAAGCGTAGGGAATTGGTAAAATGCTTAAAACAATAAAAGTAGCGTGATTCATTGCAATTTTTAAGACAATTATTTTTTATACAAGCTCGCATGCATTTTTTTTCTGCTAACATCATTTTAGCGGTGCGCCTAGAATTTGGCGCGAAAGTTTAGACACTTTCGGGTTTAGGGTATTTGTCCGCCATATTTCCAAAATGATGGGGTGGACGGCCCTCGGGGTAACTTATTTACGTAATGAAACCACTAGAGCAGGGGTTCCCTAACTGGGGGGCGCGCCCCCCAGGGGGGGCGCAGACATATTTCAAGGGGGGCGCGGGCCACCTGAACAGTTAATACCTGCGATCGCTGAGAGAATGCATTCCAGACGGCTCGATACGACCAATGAAATTATTTAAAATTAACGCCTGTCAAGAACATAATATTGTTTCCTCAGTCGGCCAATATCAGCCTCTAGGCTGGCAGTGACCTAATACCTTTTGAATGAATGAAAAAAATTAATGAGCAATAAAAATCCTTATTTTGAACACTTTTTTATCCTGACCTGACAATTTGGACTGGAGGACGGGGGGGCGCGGATTTTTTTTATGGTCGAAAGGGGGGCGCGACTCAAATAAGTTAGGGAACCCCTGCACTAGAGTCTTAAATATATTAAATATTTTAAATTTAACACATTTTTATTGTATTAAATTCGCCTTTTTAACGATATCCAAAATCTCAGTATCAATCCCGGGATCCCGGGATTGAGCTCTTAATATCGATATCGTCCCGAGATTGAAAACCTTCCGATATTGCATGCCCTACTTCTGTTGTTGTTACGATATGCTCTTATTTTTTTTCATATAGGTAGGTAAGGTAAGCCGGAGCTTGACCACTGAGTAGGTATCACACCAGCTGACGGTCAGTTTTGATGCAGAAGATGAAACACAAGCGTACCTAATAGAACATACTAGGTACATTTCAATTTTACGTATGAGTTAGATATCAGTTCTGTCTTCCTTTTATAATATTGACATTTTCCATGATCTACCTAATCACTACTACCCTACAACACGTGTTTAACTCTATTAAATAAAATGATGCCATTAATCTGTCGACTTGAAAATATCGTGCCATTTTTTGCTCACGAACAAATGAGGGAATGTTTACCAACATTTTTGTTCACGAGTTACCACTCGTGAACAAAAAAATAACAAAATATTGGTAGCACCCCTGCGGCGGCGCGGGCAGGCGCTTAAACCAAGCGTTCCTCAGATGTTTTTCTCCAATATTGCTAGATGTGTTTATAGTTTCGCTTCTGAATATAATATTAATTTATCAATTCAATTTTAATTTCATTTACCTAGCTAACCAAAATTGGATATTATTTATTGGTTTCGGAAATAACATGGAAATTTATTAACATTTACATTCGAACAACTTTGATTGATCTTTTAATTAAACAAATTATAATGATGATATGATTGTTCTAGTCTACAAGACAAAGTAATGAAATCTAGATAGATTATAGAATATCTTAGAGGCCGGACGTTTGAACTAGACCGCAAAGTACCAGCAACTATGTCAGAATCTGTGGTGGTACCATTCTAAAGTGTCGTTCTTTAGCGAGGTATCGACGTGATCAAAGTCGCTGGATTCACCGTTAAATAGTTTCAAATATACTTAAGTTCATTGTATTAGAAGTGACACAAGTCACAACTATGATGTAAACATTAAAAATTAAACTAAAAAAGCGTAACAACAGGTAAATTTAGATCCCAATAACTGACAGCTTCCTAATTGTTTTGAGTGAAAACATTAACAGAATTCGCAATGATTACCTAACTGTGGCTCAACAACAACTTCAATAAAATAATAATATTTATTTATGATTCTGTCCAACGTTTGATAGAGACGAGACGAGGTAGAGATCAACTGTACCTCGATATGATAACGACGTTTTTACGTTGTGCGTGGGCGTTTATTTAAACATTTATAAGACCTTAAATTAACAGTCAATAAGTTCCGATCCTGTGGGAATTTCTAAAAGTTCTTTCTTAGTACCTACGCACCGAGACGAATATAGGGGAACTTGTGTTCAAAATAAACTTGAACCGGAACTTTTATTTTTCTCAACGAATACGCAACTGATTTCTAAATATTTTTTCACAAAAACATTGTAAACTTAAAAGTGGTTTCAGTAAACAACTTCCTGTGCTGGATGGAAGCGTGTCGTCCTGGTTCTAGGTTATAAAGCTTTATTGACCGTTCGCAGCCGTGCGGGAGAACACGGTTATCTCGATGTAACTGGAAGACTCGCTCACTGTGAGAGCATCCGATTTCATCGAGGACTAGAGCTTTCAAACCAATTTTATAGACGATGCACATGCACAGCTCGTAGGAAAATACCGAAATGATTAAAAAACATACACGTTCTTCTTCTGTTTTCGCGATGTTGAAATTAAAGCTATTTTTCGGTTTGAATCGCGTGGTGTTTATTACTTTTAGCATTGTTACAACGCTCAACGTTTCGAGACGTTTCCAGGTCCCTTCTTCAGGATTGACATTGGATTCATTGGATGCATTGGATTCAGGATTAAACTCACCATCATTATCATCATCTTCATCATTATCATCATCTTCATCATTAAAATCACCAAAATCATCACCACGTGATTCAAACCGAAAAATGTAATAAATTTCAAAACATACACCAGTTTATCTATCTTACATTTTTTATAGAAAACTCACCGAACAACCACAAGAAGGTATTTTACCTTCTTAGCGAAGCACGTGTGAATTGCTACGTGAGCGTGTTGCACCGACTTCGATGAAAGAGGTTTATGTTGTTTATGTTCATTGTTAATTCATTGCAGAACGAGGTCGGACCGAGCGCCACGAACCAACCACTCTGACATGAGTTATCCTCGCCTCACCAGATATTGCGTAACATTAGGATATCGACTTACCGCGGCTCCTTCAGATTTAATATCCATACCGAACGCTTATGAATTTATGAAAGTTTAATGGCTAGATTTAAGTAGTTCGTTGGATCCTCTTGACGCTGCTTTATGGGCTTACTTAATATTTATTAAATGTTTTATGGATGTCGGGAAGGTTGTGTTAATGTCATAAATTACCTGTCAGTACCTACAGGGAGTTTTCTACATATGTTTTCTATAGGTACACTTACATCTACGGAATCGCAGTTAAACCCGTATTTTATGTAAAAGTGTAAAAACGTCCACACTGCACACGTGGCATGGTTTCTTCTGCGTTAATATGTGCAGCGCACACAATTGTGTTGTTTAAGCCTTTGTTAAGTTTAGGGCTAGCTGATGTAAATTGATGTTTAATTTAACAAAACCAAAATAGGCATCATCTGAAATGTTTTAGAAAAACTTTATCTATATCTTGTATTATATTATAATGAACTAACTACCTGAAGGCGTATGTGACATGTCCATTGCAAGATTTTAAAAAAAAAACTTAAACTGTGTAATAAATAATAAAATAAGGCGTACTATAAGTACGTCGTCATATTATAATGAAAAGAATCCATGGACATGATTGTCAACTGCTCCTGTTCATATTACAGATATCTGTATTATGTATGACATGACGATTGTTATTTATTTAACACATGATCACAAAAAAGAAAAAAACCTTTCTTGTGGTTTCTTCTCATTAGAGGGCGCGTTCCGAAACCACACTAAAATCATAGTCATAAGTCGACATGTCAAAATGTTCATGTATCTGTTCTGTATACACTGCTCTAATTGAATAAATTAATTGATTTCTGATTTCTGTAGACTACACGTAGCTACGTGTATTGATAGACACCAGTATGAATGAACTGCATACAAACCTAGTTTAATATTTTAAATTGTTTCTTCTCGATATGAAACGTAATAACCACGAATTGACTTTGTAAATAAATAAATAATATAGTAAATGTATAGTTTTTTCGTAGTGAGTAACTATTTTATGAAAAGACTAGCAGCTCCCCGCGGTTTCACCCGCATAAGTCCCGATCCCGTGGGAATATCGGGATCAAAAATAGCCTATAGCCTTCCTCAATAAATGGACTATCCAACCCCGAAAGAATTTTTCAAATCGGACCAGTGGTTCCTGAGATTAGCGCGTTCAAACAAACAAACAAACAAAAAAACAAACAAACTCTTCCGCTTTATAATAGTAATAGATCCAAGTTTACCTGTTTCGGAGGCACGTCAGGGTCGTGTCGTGGGAGTGACAGATCGGTACGTGAGTTTGACGGCGCTTGTCTTTATCCTGAAAGCCTCCAACATTTCACGATAAATATTCAGTAAGTGGCTCTTTATTTATAAAGCTTCCAAATAACAAACCCATTGAGTTAGGTAGGTACTTACTTGAGTGTCTGACAACAATCATTACTAGCCCGACAACACGACCGTTGAAAGTGGTTTAAACAATTAGAAATGGGTTGTTAAATCCCTCACCCAATTAAATCACTTACAACTTGGTTGAAACAGCTTCAATGGTAATGAGCTCGCAGCGAGCACATGTTCCCCCGCCCAGCGAGCGCCCAGCGGATCCCGGCCACAGACATAACGACTATAACTTATTATGGTAATTATCAAGGAGTAACAAATAAAAGTAAATAAAAGTATGGAAACAGTCGCAGTTACAGTCCTCCTAATCAGCTATTTCGTGATATTAAAAATTATCGAAGATTCTGTATAATACCTACAAGTTGATAAAATTAACGATTGACGATTGTTAATTTTTTATTCTATGAATTTGGTGAACTACGAAGTGATTTTATGATTTAATATTTTGTACCTATGACCTGTAATGAAATGATTAAGTATCAATAAATAATGTGAATATGAATTATCATACAAATGTGTCTCTAATGGTTTTCTGTTTTCAAAATTATTCAAAATTAATTACAAACGCATTTTAAACGCTTAATAAATAACATAAACATATCTGTTCTACATATATGTAGGTACCTTTTTATTTAAAAGACAATCCAACGTGGTGCGTGTCTGCAGTAAACCGGCAACATTTCATCAACATAAAGTTAACGTCGGTTTAATGCTCGGCTCGAGGACTCAGCGGCTTGGATTTACTTTACGACGCAGTTCAAGGCAAGAGACGCGAAACGAGATCGATGCAATGCACTTATCTTCAACTGTACCTACATACATTTATCAAAAATGTCTTATTGCTCGCCATATTCTTCAGAAATTTCAATTGACAGATTATCCCTACAAAATGTCCCAGGAAACTGTGTCTGAACAATATCGCCATGTCCTCAATAGCAATTAGCTGTTTCATTGAGAGTCAATTTTATAAATGAAACATGCCTAGATCACTTCGTTAATTAAACAGTTGGCTCCAGCTCTTCGGTTATAGAGAATGACCATTGCATAATATGAGTAGGATATAACTGCTTTTTGAAAAAGTGTGGATAAACACTAAGAAATAATGTTTATAGGATATAACTGTTAAATTACGGTTATAGATATAGATTTGAACCAATTCCTGTCCATGTTGTTTTAGAATTTAAAGGCAACAATTCTCTTGCAAAAATGTTTATAATTAGTCGCAGAGTAAGTAGAGTGCAATAACGGAAGGTGTAAGATGCAGGAGCAAGAAACTGTGCTGTTCACGACTGGAAGTCCATATACCGCGTGAGGTTACGACCGCGCGGTGCGGCCTCGACCCGCATTCGACTCACTTTGATGACTCTACTGTAAACACCATAAATGGTTAATAGCTGGATCTATTTAAAAAAATGCTGATGTTAAGCTACTGCAACTGCTTAAATCAAGGGCAAGGTAACATTTAATGCAAAGATTCTGAAACTGGACAATCATAGCGTGCTGTATCGTAAAGGGAAAATCTCGCGTGCTGTGTCGGTGTTTGTTATTCTAAACAAAGCTGTACAGTTCTCTGGGGCGCGTGGTTCCGTCCGACAGTCCTCGACGACATTCCTTACGTCGCAATCTGCTAATAATACTCGTCTATTTCTAGACGTATCCTTTCAATGTACTATTTTTACATTGAAATTCGGTTAAAAGTTAACGGATGCCAACGGTTTATTCCGGCAAGGTTGCACTCGGGGATAGAACGTCGCGTCACTCGCGTCGCGGTCGCGAGCGTCTTCGACCGAGACGTTCCGATCATGGAATTTTATTGACGTTCCGCCCTTCTATACACTTTTCGATCATTTCCATGAAACTAATGCTGAACACTTCCATGAAAACATGATATATGGCAAATATTGAATGGAACAGTTAACACGTTGTTTGCCCTCATATCCTCCAGATTAGCCTTTCTCCATAATTGAAGAATAGTCATGGTAAAAGCTTTCGAGCTGTAAATAATGATAACCCTAATGCATAAATATAAGTTATACGTTAAAGCTAGAGTTTTTCTATAACGGTGGACACAATTATGTTGTTGAACTGTGATCTGATGCGATCGTCTCGTCACGCTACGTCACGCTCAGCGCTCCTCGCTGTGCTCGCCGCGAGCGTGAGCGTGAAGTCGTGACGTGACGACAATATAAACCATACCGTGCCAACGCAACGAGACGTGACTCTGCTCTCCATTCGCATCGGTCCACACTCCTGAATTCAGTAATCCCGAACACGTGGGTCGCGTGGGTGCATTCGGTTCGATCGCCGCCCCCTCAAGTAATTAAATAATGAACAGCTCGTGCGAGAATTACCTACCTCTACCGAAATTATAACCAATTTTAGCGCCTACATGTTGCACATTGATTTATGTCCATCAGTAGAAACAAATGAGGCATATAAAAATAATCAAGCAGATATTAACCGGTGCCATAACAGTCATCTTTGGTGATATTATAAAAGATGTTATAATTTCAAGACAATTTATGGATGGTCGTCGTCGAGAGATAACGGACTGTTAATGCTTCCACGAGAGACAAGTTTGTTATGAATTTATTAACGAACAGAAATTCTTTGATACTCTTAATTAGTTAAAATATTTGTACAAAATATTTGGACAACCCATTTCTACAGAATCAGCTGTGATTATGAGAATGATTAACAAATATAAATGGGGTCGTAATTCATTTAAAATAATATTGTCTTTTGATGAACTCGACGCGACACGCAATCTTGATTTAGGTATTCAAAGCTGATGATACAACAATGTTTTTCGACTATATTTTTAACTGGGAACGGTGTCTTTATGGAAATCCGATATCACAAAGAAGCATCTCCACCAACTCAGTCGACTTTAGTTCTAAGATCTTCCTGATTAAGTTTCATTTTCCCGTGAAAGTTAAATCTAAATCAAAAGAAATAAATCTGTGTAATATTGTGAATAAATAAAATATTATTAAAAGTAAAAAGTTAATAAATCGTATGCGTGTCGTGCGCGTGCGCGTGCGTGGGCGTCTCACTCAATAGATACACGTGTCATATCTACACAACGAATACTGAAATGAATATCTTTGATCGAATACGAGTACTATCGACTGCTAATGATAGTCGATAGTAAACGTTGATTATATATTTACCAATCACCGAGAGCACACGTAGGTTTCTTGAAGATTGCCAAACGAACAACGTACAATTGTACATAATATCTTAATTCTGTGGTTCCAAAGTAAAAGAAGATACCTAATTATTTAGAAACTTTTAGCTAAATTAACCTTTGCTTGTGATGCTAGTACTGAACGGTTGAATGGTTATATAGCTACATCAGCCAGTTTTATAGAAGCGAAGGCGCGGGCGGGAGCATGTGTGTCCATCTTCATCAAATCCCACGTTACCCAATTAACCGCTCATTGCTCATTCTATACCTAAAATAGTAAAAGCGTCGTCGGTCGGATTGTAGGTACGAGTCAAGGTCAATTAACAACCCAATTATCCTTTTGTATTCGTGGCTATCAACCTATTTCGGTTTCGAAGGAGAATTTCATTTGACTAAAACAGGAAAAGGGGCAATACAATTAGAGGAAAATAAAATGAATCTTTTATAAGCAATTTAGGTAGGTAGGTACTTACCTAGGCAGTTTATTCCTATCTGGATACCTTACTGTCAACATTAGAACAGCGGAAACCTAAACTACAACTAAACTGCAACCTACTATATTACCTACACGAACATCAAAGTAGTATAGATAGAACTAAACGTGAGAAATGTCGCATAGTTAGTTAACAGGCGGCGAACGGCGTCTCATTGTTGCGTTTACAATAGCTACAGACGCATCGCAGTAGGTAGTTGATGTTCAGTGCAGCTGTAAACTGAATGCAGGTGGGGCGGTCGGGGCGGCGCGGGGCGGTCGCTGCCGGAAGGACTCCGCCAGGACACGTATCGAGTAGGTATACTCTAAGACAAAAGTGGTACTTTATTAAATTATTTACTTTACACATGAACTAGTGTTGGCGCTCGCTGGGCTGTATGTATATGTGGATATGTTTAGATGCATATAAATTATAATGTGCACCTAATTATTTTGCTTTCGACGTGTTGTGTGATATGATGTGTTTGTGCGTGAACTACAGTGACTATACTTGCACCAATTTGGTAGTAAGTACTATAACGACATGTATCGTGATCACGAACACGCAATCTCGTGAACTCGTTGTCTGCTTTACTATTATTATTTATTATACCAACTATATAGTTGGAGTCATTATAATTTATTAACAAAACGTGCGTCTCAATACAGGCTTCTGACTTGGTTCTAGCTTTCACTAAACCTTTTATAAATATTGAAGTAATATAATAAACAATCCATAGAAACACAATGAATTTATGAATATTTTGTACTACAAATACTTATCTAAATAATTAGTTATTCACAGTTTATTCAGAGATTGTTTATTGCTCACTACAATTTTTTTTCTTATTCGGCTCTCAACTCTCTTATTCGGATCACCACTCTTTTTAGAGCTGCAGTCTCTAAAATAAAAATTGCCCTGATGTTGTCCAACCTCCGATAGGAGTGGAACAAGAAGAAGAAGATTGACAAAATCGTTTAGGTAAAGAGTGTTCTATAATCTCAGTACTTAATGTTGAATCTATCTACTTATAATGGTGTAGTGTACGCAACGCATACGATCTACCGGTTGCCGGTCGTCGACTAGGACGGTAATGGCCGTCTGTCTGTCTGTACTCCATCTATACAAATGTAACCGATCCGTCAGCGTGCTCGTTGCGGTGCTGATGGACGTTGAATCGCTCTCGGCATCTAATGGCCACAGACACATATCACTTATACCCGTATACCTACCTACATACATACAAATAAATTACCTATGCTTTCAGTTCAGTAGACAACACATTTTGATCATTTCAATTATGACCGGGCCATTATATTTAGTTAGGAAACCTGAGTCGCAATATTGAGCCTATATTATTTACCTACTCTATTATGAATTTAAAACCTGTCAACCTGTTATAAACTTATTAGATTATCGCCACCTCTTATTTTTATAAAAATATAGGAGAGAGGAGGGTGGGCCCACCTAGCTACCTACAACTTTAGGCGCTTCGCTGTACTAAAGTGAAAAGGGATGTTTTTCCTGAAATGGATCATAAGTTCGTCGTTATCGAAAGGTCAAAGGTTCGAGGAAAAGAAGTTTGTAAAATACAAAACAAGTTAGTGTTACTCATATTTCGGTAATGTGGCATGTCCGGCTTTCCCACCAGGTAGGCGGACTGGCTTTGGCAGCGCCGGGAAATGTCTACAGCCGCCTACTTCGATGACAGTAAGTAAACTTTAAATAAACTAATATTGCAGAGTTGTGCGCGCGAGTGCACTTCGCAGTGCGACGCGCGACGACGACGGACGCACTGCGGACTGCGGAACATACAGTTGATACCTTCGGTTGATACACCTACCTAGGGTACAATCGAGCACTCTACCATGATAAATGTAGTCCTCACAATGATATGAGCCTAGCTCGTCTGACAATGATGTGTAGGACTGTGGCAGATAAAGGGACTCACGGAAAGGGAATAAATAAAAGATTTCATATTAGGGAGGAGTGAGGATGCGAGCACCATTTATCCATTTGAAAAGACATTGTCAGGCTGTAGATTCGGTACCTAGTCGTGCGTTAATTACCATGCCATCGAGTATCCTCGTGTCGACATCTATAAAGGTAACTATATACTGCAAGCTGTAAGTTATATGGCCTTTATAGCTCGAGTTGAGAGAGTAATAAAAGGGCATTTCGTTTTTATAGCAGAACAGCGGGATATTCATAAACTAAGTGCGTACTACCTCTACCATTACAGCAACACAACACGATTGAATTAAAATAGTTATGTCATGTACCTACCTACATTAATTACTCACAAATATTTAACTTTTACGAAAACTTTTGTTTAGTTTTGGTTCTTGTAATAATGTAACTGTTTCGTACATACGTTCCGTAAAGACTCCCAAATACGAAGTGGCGAAACTGATGAAGCAGATCAGGTAGATAAGTATGATTGAGTTGTTGTTAGGGGGTTGACGTCGTTTCGTACATACTCAAGACGGATTCATTTCCAGTCAGGCAGAACTGGTAAGTGCACAGAACTCCAGTTTTTTAGCAGTGGGTAAAGTTAAACTAGTATTGAGTGGTCAGAGATTTACATCCTTTTCGATTGTCCGATAGCTTGCAGTCGGTTTGCACTTAGCACTCAGTGCTGAGTTATACAACAAGCGCAGCCATCAACAAAATAAAGTTTCGTATCTCAGTAATAACTCCGGACTAAATGAAGGAGTTCAATTACGGACTCGTGATACCGAAATGAGATATTTCATCAAGTGAGAGTTGTCCGGTTGAATGAAGCTTTATTGGGAGGTTTCAGGTTTCTCATCGAGTCGACGATCGCGTGCTTATGGCTTCTACTTTGGTAAAGCTGAGAGATATAACACCCGGACTATTTATAGTAGATAGTACATCAGACAATCAGTGAAAATAACGTGAAGGTACCTTTTTTTTACTTGGATAATGCACCTTATTTATATACTGTCAGGCCACTTTCGGGGGAAAGCGGATTGTTGGGCTCCCTGCATAGGTTTACCAACGAAACCTTCACGGTGTCCGTCACTCCGCAAGTGTCGAGGTCAGCGGGAATACCTGGCGGACCAACACTGACAGCGGCGACCTTTTCAAGCTTCATCTCTGCCCCGTAGGACAATCCCTCTCCGTGAGGCGCGGACACGCCACCGTCTCGAGGCCCCCAAAGCCGATGGTAAACTCCCCGAGTTCACCCCCAAGGGCTGAGGGGATTTTATATTGTGGTTGTCTTACACGGTTAAAAGCCAGGCAAGCCCGGCTTGCCACCACGTGCGCCTCTTAGCTTCACTGCACACCTTGCAGCTAATAAGCCCCCCCACCACGACAAGGGTGGACGCATATCGGGAGGGAAACGTGTAGGAACCTAATTTAAGTATCATACAAGTATACATTACCTTCTTAATTAATAATAATAACCTACTTACAATCGTAATCAAAGAGTTTATTGGCAGTCCGAAATCATTTTCATAATGCTCTTGTCGCACTACAGGAAAATATACGAATTTGTATTAGATGACATTTAGATGAAATTTCTGTGTACCCGCTACTCTCTATTGTACTTATTATAGGTATTTTATATGTATGTAGTAAACAAGTGAGGTAGGTACAGCGAGCGGTTGCTTACCGACCAAGTATGGAAGCGGGATGATTGCAAGACCGAAACTTAAATTAGGAGACAAATTAAATTACAACGCTTTACAAATCTAGTGGCATGTTGCAGGGAAACTCAACATAATAGTTATGTTATGAGCAAGTTTCAAAGCGAAATATGAGAACCCGCTTACAGGGTCACAGTTAAATATAAACGGACCAGGAGAACTAGTTATCTATCAGAATATAAACGTTGCCATAAAACATAAGGTAAAAGTAAATTGGAAAGCTGCAGTTAATCGAACACCGAGTGGTTTGACCATAAGACAATGGCGGTACCTTAGACTTTCACTCATACTAAACTACCTAGTATTATGTAGGTACTTGCGAGGCGATTGCGGTCGGCTGATCATTTGACAATCGTTTACCACAGTGTACCTAATCAGCGCTCTTTTCCCTACTATGGTTTACTAACTAAATATTATAAAAGCCGATTCTAAGTTTTCTTAGTCTGTTGCATCCCCTAATGGACTCTATAGCGCATGGAGTTATTATGAATTAGACCTTTTTCAGCCAAATCAAAGCTATTTAGTGTCTCTTCGGATAGGCAGTGGCACGGGGCGTGGAGAAAGTAACTGGATTGATTGATTCTTTATACTTATTGTTCACACCACAAAAATTACAAAAACAAACAATGTGAACATCTTAAAACTAGGTGGAACAAAGGGCAGCAAAGGGTTGTCGCTTAAACTGATCTTTTCCAGACAACCTTTAGATGGACAAGATATCACGGAAAGTGAGGTTGACAAGTATCTAGTATTTATTGTTTATGTTTATTTTTCCGCCTTTATCAGCTTTCGTATTTGTTTGTGGGAAAAGTACTTTAGTGATCAGCACAATAGGTGTACGAAAATCTAGTGCATGCTATGTTGTAACTTGTACCCAACATAAACATACTAATCAAGTTCCCAACTGCAGAATCCAAACGCATTTGCATATTATATGAATAGAATTTATAAAAGGGTCGAACCCTCTTATCCAGCCTCCCGTTGGACCCAAAATTATTACACTGTTTATTAAGTATAGCCTAAAGCTGTAGATATTGGCTGTGCGCGACACCCCTTAAATTATTAATTATTTTCGCACAAATCTAGCAAAGTCGGAGGGAGTGCAGGCTGCATGCCCGAGGGTGCATTTGACTTCCCCTATTTGAGGCGACTCCAATAAAACTGGTAGTTACGACCATGTAACAACACTTACCAACTCGTGTTATGAAAAGCGATTTCAACTTTATATTTTTAGCAAATGGAGTCGAATGAAGTGCTATTTATTTGAGTGGCTCAAAATGTCCCTTTTAGACAAGTAGGTAGGTAGTTACGGAATGGAGACATGCGGGACAAGGTAAAACTTCTTGATGCTCATATGTTTTACTAAATAATGTCGTGATTTTCCTACTCACATGGTTTGAGCTGTTTCCAAAATAATATGATCCCTAGATATTAGTGATATTACCCAAAGGGACTGTCAGTCATACATTTTGTGATTTTGCAGTAGCGTGTGTCACATGATCACATCACATCTGCCGCTCTCCGACTTGTGTCCCGGACACAATGCAGGATAAACGGACAGAATATTGTCATATGTCACAACACTCGCAATATCTAATTATAGTATGGCAAGTGGCAACATCACAATCCATTTAGATTTATTTATTTCAAAGTGCTAGATGATCCATAAGTAGAGTTTTACATTTACCTACACTACACATAACCCAACGTAAGCTAAAGACAAAAATACAATTCTTCAACTCGCAAACTTTAACTCTTGCCCTATATCAAGGAACTTATTATGAGCTATTTTCTCAATAAATAATTTAGTATTAACATTATTCTCTACTAGTCTTCCGAGAATCGACTTATTCCATTTTAATTAAGATCTCCAGTTTGTACTTCAAATTAAGTTAATTCTCGGTATAGAAATATAAATGTAACGTAATCCGTCAGCTTCTAAGTAGAATAGTATTAAGTGACGATACCTATAAACCGGGATTTCCTGGACCTCCCGGGGGAGGTATTAATTTTGTGTGCCGAGGCCAGAGGTCACTGCCCAAATAAGTGTCCGACACTGATTCCGGATCCTTGATTAAACTTACACAATTATTTAGGTTTCATTAGTCGATAAATACAAACTAGGTTCTACCGAGTGAATGTATAAAATAACAAAACTCTATTTTATTTTGAACAATAAGGATATTCTGAATGTATCCGTATCATTCAATTTTATAAAGAAAGACGTCCATTAGGACCGGATACTCCCGAGAGGGAACAAGACAAGTCCTGACTGAGGAGAGGATGTGTATAGCTGACACGTGCCCCGAGCGAGCGCGGCCGGTCAAAGCGGCTCGATGCTCCCTCCCTACGTTAAAGTGGTCCTAACTCGATCAACGAAGGGCGCTTTGTGGCGCTTTCTATCGAGAGAAGTTCGGAGAGGGCTGCCACTAACGCAGTTACTCGATACCCGCACACTTCCGCACGTAGAACTTTCGAAAGTTTGTCCCATGAGAACCGGCCAGCAGTCTGCCGGCTAATGGACAATGGCTCCGTCTAGCCGTGATTGCGGATCGCGAACGATACCCCATTACACTCGAAACGGATACTCACTAATGAAAAGAGAAACATACATTTAAAAAGCTATTAATGTTGATGGCTATTAAATTAAATTGAACAGTGTAGTCGGTGACAGACAAGTTAATTAATTATACGTGTGTCGACATAATAGATACAAAAGACGTTGACACGATGTGATGGATTCGGTGACGACCCTGGCCCTGGTTTCGGCAAGGCGCTAGGCGTCGCGTCGCTCGGGTCTTACAATATACTCGAAGTCATCACAGCAAACGTTCAACAACAATTAAAAAAAACTAATATAATAGGTACCTATAGCTCTACCTACTTGCATTCTGTCTTTAGAAATCTCTCTCGCTTTCATTTTAGATTAATTGAATACGAATAATAAATAACATATAATACGTTTATAGGTAACGACGTACTTATCTGCTCTTAACGACACTCAATATAAAATATACAACCGGTTGATTGTTAGCAATTTATTTTAATGCAGATTTCTATCTCGAACTCCATTTATTAATAACTTACCTATAATATATAATGTGAAGTGTTGAGATTAACAACATATACAATTTCACGTGGAGACATGAATTTAAATTATAATAATAAACGAGATCAAGCAGAAAAAAAACCGGACATTAATTGGAAAAAATATTAGAATCATTCGATTGTCTGTCTATTTGTCTGTTCAGACCGTTTTCAAGAACGCATTTCCCTGGCAGGTTAGAGATTATGAAATTATTTAGAAACCAATAGTAAAGTGTATTAAGTGTATCTATTGACAACATCTCTTAATTTGCGAAAATAAAATGTTATTAAGTTTACGTGTAGGTACAAAAGCTCACAATACTTATTTTTTTGTGACGATCAAATTGTAACAAATAATTGAATAGGTACTCAAATATGCGAGTAAAATAATCTCTCCCACTCGCAGTCTGTCCACCGTCTCAGGAGGATGGTGCCCACGCGCATCACTAACGTAACAAGCTAAATTGAACTTTAAAACGAAGAAAAAATGGTTTTTATTTTTCGTCACCTATAAATTATGTGACTCAGACATATTTTGTGCAGCCGACTGTATTTGTTACTACTTCGTGTTGTTGCTAATTATTGTGTTGTAACTCTGTATAATTCTTGTGGTGAATCTTCGTTAATTGCTAAGAACAAGTGCTCCCGACCCTGCGTTAGCATCGGGATCTCTTCATACCATGTTTTACTAATATCACCGTGTTATGTGTTTATATGTCCTTCTCACCATATTATGTAAATAAACGCCGAACTTTCAGGAATATATAAAATACAAAAATCTCTAGCTAGAAGATGTTTTCTTGAGTCATATAATGATGTGTAAAAGAGTAGTGTTACGTTTTATATTCGTCATAAAACCCCCGCACTATGGCGTTTATTTTACAGTATATTTATTTTACTTTTTTAAAATACATTATACTTTTATTTTAAAATAATTTAAATTAATAATCCAAAAATGAGTCCCTAGGTATAGTACCCAAAAGGCTGGCTGCATTGCCCCTTTGGATAGCAATACCTATTCGTTGGCCAAATTAGCAGCCAGCCCTTTGGTCACGAGAAGCTACAGTTATACTGTTGTTTATTTGTCTTACATGAGTTTAAGAACCACCGCAGACTACATAAAATGTTTTTCCAGTTTTGTCCCATCAATGGGAAAGTCATTTTTTCATGGTATACCTACCTACCTATCCCAACAATTGTAAATCTTAGCGTTTTAAATTGCATAGGTACAACATGTTTAACATGATTGCGCTGGAACAGGATACTTATCATTTTGGGTATAAACAGTATTTTACATTACACATACATCTGGTGATTCACCAAAGCTGCAATAAAAAAACGTATTTAATTCAATGTCAACAAAGTTTCCAATTTAAATCAAGATAGGAATACAATAAAAAAGAAATAAAACCTAACGACTGAAGCGCGTCTCGCTGTTTCATTTGATTTTGATTGCCGCCAAAACCATCGTAAATCGTAGCATCGTCAGATTGACCTAATGTTTGTCTAGTCAGTTATTTTGTGTTGGAGTTAGTAACCTCGCGAGGTGTCAGAGCGGAGCGCTGGCGCTGGCAGCGCGCCCACCTGTCTTCATTCAACACGCCTAATTAGTCAGATGGGATTGTTAACGTCTTATGAGAGGATTATGCAAGGTATTACGTGATTCACGATAATACAAATTGTTTCATTAACTAGACCAATAAGTATCTTAGCGACCTCTTCATATTATACGAGTTTTTCTTGTGTTTTGTTAAAAGACGGATTTTGTCCTTTTATTCTCTCAGTATTTACGCAGGTGAATTCACTCGCTGCAATTTGTAACGTTTTGTGAGCAGTATTCTCTAGAAAAAGCACAGTTGGTATCTATTTCGTTTTTACTGGAATTGGCTTCGTAATTTCGACAACGCACGTGTTACCACAACAGGCTTTGCCAAAATTGCTGTGTTCCGGCCCGATTTCAATAACATCCATCTCTCGACTTGTAAAGATTTTAATATCATGTCACTCAAACTTCGACTTTTCCTGAAATGAGTTGATTTCTCCTGATCAAGAAGTCATATTTTATTTTTCAATAGTCACACTAAACTTATTGGGTTACATGATTATGCTCCATAACCTACTCATTCATTTCATTACCTTTCACTGGCACAATTTTAGGCAGATGCAATATAATGGCTGACGCTGACACTCAAAGAAGAAGATCCGATAAATTATTCTGATATACGGAAAACTGGATCAGAATATTAAATTAAATTTAGTGTTTGTGCATACGGCAGTAACAGATTAAGCAATCTTAATACCGATGTAAATAGTTAAAGCCTGCACATAAATCAAGTCCTTTATGCGTCCCTCTGAAGTGTAATGGTGCGAGCATGCGATGCGAGATTAGAGCAATCTCTAGTCGCTAGTCGCCCCGTGTCTGTTGTGTCGATAGATAACCGTGTGTACCTACTAGGGGAGACCGTCACGGTCGGCGTGTGTCACGCGCGTGCCTATGGGCCTCATTCTGCACCGGGCTTCACAGGGATGATTAGCTGCCATGTCCTGCAATGAAGTAAAGTGATTGATTATTCGATATGTTATGTTTATGTAACATCAACTATGTACCCTTATATGCTGTAATATTGTATGTTTCAATAAGTGCTGGTGAACGCGCATTGTGCTCCGTGCATAATAATAGTGCATAAGTATACCTTTTTTTTTTTTTTTTTTTTTTTTTTTTTTTTTTTTTTTTTTTAACGAGGGGAATCACTTTAAGACCATCAGGCCGCTCCCGGGGGAGAGCGGCCCGGTATGTGGGGGTCCCTCCGGCCTGAGATGGTAGGCGGCCGGAGGTTTACCCACTAAACCCCTCGGTGTCCAGCGCTCCGCCATTGCGGGAGCTCGTCGGAATTCCTTCCGGAGCCGTCGACGAGCTCCAGCGGCGGGTGGTCTCGACGGACCTCCTCACCAAAACCCCTTTGCGGGGAAAACCCTCACGAGTGGCGGCGCGGACACGCCGCCGCCATCTCGGGCTCGTTTATTGGCGACGGACTCCCCCGAGTCCGCCGCCAAGAGCCGGGTTAGGGCGGAAACAGATCGTTCCTGTTCCTCCGCCGTCGGGTGCGCGGTGCGCGGTTTGGGACGCGGTGGATCTCGCGGACCCTCTCCGCAGCCTCTTTCTGGCTCATTACGGCCTCCGCGTAATGTCTTACGGCCTGCCACGCCTCGTCGCTGTCGACCATGGAAGCGACCACGGCCGGCAGCGACAAGTCACGGCCGACGACAGACACCAGCTCTGTCCGCTGCTGGTCCCAGGCTGGGCACTCAGCCAGCGTGTGCGCCGCGGTGTCGCACGGACTAGGGCAATGATGGCACCTCTCGTCCGCCTCTTTGCCGATACGGCACAGGAACCTGCCGAAGCATCCGTGTGCCGTCAGCAGTTGCGAGAGGCGGAACGAGAGTGCCCCGTGCTGCCTGCTCACCCACCCCTCCAAAATTGGCCTCACAGCCTCCACCGTCCAGTGGCCGGCTGACGGCTGTTGCAGCCGGGTCCGCCACTCTACCAGCTGGGCCTGGCGAGACTCCTCTCGGCGCTCCTCTACCATCCTGAGCGACGGGCGGTCGCCTCGACTTCGTGCTTCCTCGCGCCACTCGTAGAGTGACGCGAGGGATTTCGCGTCGAGGTCCCAGGGCAGAGACCCAGCCAAGACCACGGCTGCCTCCCCCGACACGGTGCGGTATCCCCGCGTCACTCGGATGGCCATCAGTCTCTGCACGCGGCGGAGTGTGCCGATGACGCCATCCGAGGTATTCGCAGCCCACACCGGAGCGCCGTACAACGCCATGGAGCGCAGGACGCCGAGATACAGGCGCCGCGTCGCCACGCTCGGTCCACCGAGGTTTGGTAGAAGCCGGGCAAGTGCCCAATTTTACCTATCTATCCAATTCTAATAAATAAGGCTATTAATTTTAATTTCAACTAAGATTCTGTTGTATCAAAATACATATCAATAAATAAATTATATTTGATTGATGACCTTGCGAACCTAATGAATATGCACGCACGTACAGTCAGTGTTTTCGTTCGTAATCGTAACACTTCAATAGCTAACAACAGAGCAATCGAAAGAATTATTGTAAATCACGCTGGATGGATGTTAACCCTGGCTGGTTAATGCGATAATTTACGAGTCGCCCGGTGAGTGCCGGCCACAGCCGCCCGCGCCCGGTCTGTGGTGCGCGGGCGCACTCGACGTGCATACATACAGACAGACAGATCTGATTGGTGCTGAGATAACAGGGTAAGAGCATTTTACATTACTAGTAATGTAACTTAATGGGTGAGAGTAGTTGGTTAATTGTGTTAATTTTTACCCGGCTGCAAGAAAAGGGTTATGTTTTTCGCGCCTATATAATATCTTGTATGTTTGTAATATTCTTTATTCTCTCATATCTTCCAAACCACTAAACGGATTTCTAGGGTACAGGGTATCGTTAGATTCGTCTCATCCCTCCAATGACCAGACGCCATATTGTCAAAAATAAAAAAATGTAAATTGACTGACTATGTCGAGTGGGTTATTGTCGAATAGGTATTTAAAAATCATTCTTAGATTTCCTTGATCGTTTTTCATTTAATTAAACTATTTAGGATTTACAACGACTTAATTCGCTTATGAAAATTGGTACATTTTCTGCCTTTTTTTTCACACAGACCACAATTCGTTTTTCGCGCGGGTTTCTGTTTTGAAAATGGCGAAAAAAGAGTAGGTAGAGTTAACCAAATATATTTTTTCAAGCTAATATTGCGTACCTAAGCTTTTATTACGAAACACATTGCAGTTATTTTTCTGCCATTGTATTTCCCTGTCGTGAGTGTCGTGTATTTAAACTCGCTCTGGTGTAGAGCGAGTTCCATTCAATTTTTATAAGTCTACCATTTAGTTCTCCACTTGGTACTCGATGAGGTACGATTACCAACGACAGGCTCCTAATCTATTTGTTTAGATTTAACTTGAGATCGTTTATTCTATGTAATTTCATTAACGCGCCCTCACGCGCGTTGATTTATAAGGAACACTAGCTGTGCCCGCGACTACGTCCGCGTTGCTCGAACACCTACCTACCGCTGTGCAAAAAACCACACTTAAACGGTCGCCCATCGAAGTACAGATATTGCCAGGCGCTGCCGCGCCTGGCAGCATCCGTGCTTCGCTTATCGTCCGTTTAAGTGTGGTTTTTTGCACAGCGGTAGGTAAGGTGTTCCGTTCACTACTTATCATATAAAATATTAATATATTAGGAGGATGAAGGTTACGCAGCAACATTATACATATTGGTGTTCCTACTTACAGACGTAAGTCATGTTGTGGTAAGCCTGGGAAATCAAGACTATGTAAGAAAAACTTGTTCAGAGTCGTCCGTCGTAAAATTACACCTTTTTAAAACACAACGTCAGCGCGATCCAATTTGACCAGTAATGCCATCTATTGGGCATTGACGTAAAATTGTAAGAAAATAAGCTACGTCAGCGCGATCTTATTTATCAGTATTGCCATCTACAAACGATAATGTTAGCGTTTTCTTATAAAATGTAACCCCCATTTTACCCTGTTAGGGGATGAATTTCCGAAAAATATTTAAATAAAAATAAAAAATAAATAAATTCTCCGAACAACACACAGCGCCATCTAGCCCCGTGGTAAGCGACTAAGCTTGTGTTACGGTGACTAGACAACGGATATAATACTTATATTTATTTTTCTTTTGTAAATACATACATATTATACATAGAGGGACACCCAGACCAGACACAAATATTAATTTTTTAAGGATAAATACTTGCACCCGGCGGAAATCGAACCTGCAACCTCCTGCATTGCAGTCGCGCTTTCGCACGACGCGCCACAGAGGTTGTCATTTTACCCACCTTTATCGATACCTAACAATAAACCTAAAACCCGACTTTCATACACCTAACTCTAAAAACAAAAAAGTTTCATACAACCCTTCAACCCTTATTTTACACCCTCAGAGGGTGAATTTCCTAAAATCCGTTCTTAGTGAGCGCCTACGTCCTAAAAGGAACCCCCATGCAAAATTTTAGACTCCTAGCACTTGTAGTTTCTGAGATTTCGTGATGAGTCAGTCAGTGATTTTCGCTTTAAATATATAGATTAACAGATTGATTTTGATTTCTATATTTCTATTCGTGTATCTCTCTACGAGCCAGCGTCAGGTGAAGTGTTCTGCTCGTCCACTGTACTGTCACGCTTGCTAAGGAAAAATGTTGTACCCAACGGTTGTACCTTAGGTACCTTAAATACCTTAAATAAAAATTAAAAAATGATTGTCAATCATATTATTATGCTTCGCGCTTTCACAAAATGTTGATTAGATTTCAGATACTTCACCGTCCAGTAATGATTGTAAATAAAAGGGTTCGAGATTTATTTTCAAGTAACCTTGACTACGTCCGTAATACTCCTTAAGTCCTTACCTTCAGTTCTATACCTACAATATAGTTAAGAGTTAGTAGGCAAAGGTACTCGGGTTAATGTATATTGTTTGTTTAACATTAAAAGCTCGGTGGCTGTTAAAATAATAGAGTTTATGTAATGTAACCGTTTGTAATGTAACATCGTTACACGTTGTAATGGCACTCCGGGCGGAGCTGGCGTCTGTTTTCCGACTCGTAGCGATGACGTGTGGGCTCTGGTTTGTGTTGCCGAACTTCTCTTATTTTGGTGTTCAGACTTAGATAGATAGATAGCTAGATTAATTCTAAATTGCAACACCAAAAACAAAAAATACAATAAAAGAAAAACATAAACAAATTAAATCTAGGTGGCACAATGGGCGGCCTTATCGCCCTTAGAGTTCTTTCCTAGTAAAGGATGATTGCTCAATACTATATGATATAGATAGGTGCTATGCCTCCATGTGCGCGGGTTGTGAGTGTCACACCCTAGATATAAAGATCATCATCTTAGTCCTTTACCTTTAGGTCTCCCCCATTACGAGACGCCACAAATAGCGACAAGAGCTACCTACATCCAACGACTCCCCGTGAACCCCGTAGACCCCCCAACATCTTAGACATCTCCCAAGATAGGAACTTATTATGAAATGTTTCAAATGTTTGACTAGCACAAATAAATCGCTAAAATAACATGTTTCCATTTATACCTACATATAAATAAGTTATGCTACAAATTGCGTTTCCGTTCTGATTTCTATATAAAGAGCTGATTGTTAGAGACAGTGTTATGTGCGTTGTGCGTACGACGCGGACGTTAGACGTTCGAGTCTATGTGATGGATGGATAACTGTACCCGAGTGTACCCTGAATGGACAGAGACTTCCTGCCTGCCCCATCAGCCTCGCCCCGCCAGTACTCGCCCTCGCCACACGCCGCGGGTCGGGTCAGATTTCACTGATCAATGTTGTGATTCAACTTCGAGAACATTTCGATCGATACCATGTTTAGTATTCGGTTTACGATCAATTACTAACTACAATTACTCACAACACGAATGGTTGAAATTGTATGAATCAGAGTAATATTTCTATCTAAGTCAAGTGTTTAGTATTTTCTACCGCTCAAATACAACCTCGGTCTAGCTTTTATATCTCGCAAATACATTACCTATATGTTTCATCTATACTTTATACGTATGTACTGGATGCTATTATTATTTAAACTGTTTTCGTTTGAACTCAAAATCATAGCTATAAAAATATCAGAGCAATTTCCATAAAAATGGAAGGTAATCAAAGCGTATGTTTTTATAACAACGCTAAAAGGGCTGCCCAATAATATATGAGAGCGAAACATCGAACAAAGGAGATGAAGTGGGATTACGTTCGTGGGCCATGAATATGCATTGAGTTTAATAGCTACGGTACGAGGCTACGGTAATAGACTGGAGCGTCTAGTCGTGCGACGCGGGCTACGCCGCTACGTGACACTTCGCTATGTTGTATTGTGTTGGGTCTCTTCTTTAAATAAAAACCGGCCAAGTGCGAGTCGGACTCGCGCACGAAGGGTTCCGTACCATACATACATATATACAACAGATTTTGTTTTGAAAGGTAAATTGCGGTTTACGATTTATGACGTTTTAAAAAAAAACTACTTACTAGATCTCGCTCAAACCAATTTTCGTTGGTAGTTTGCAAAGTAATATACATCATATATTTTTTTTAGTTTTATCATTCTCTTATTTTAGAAGTTGCAGGTTGTCCCCCCACACACATTTTACCACTTTGGAAGTGTCTCTCGCGCAAACTATTCACTTTAGAAAAATATTATATAATTTTTGAAGACCTATCCATTAGTATTCATAGATACCCAACATGTATAGGTTTGACAAAAAAATAATTTAATAATAGTTTTAAGTATGGGGAACCCCAAAAATTTATTGTTTTTTTTTCTATTTTTGTGAGAAAATCTTAATGCGGTTTATCGAATACATCTACTTACCAAGTTTCAACAGTATAGCTCTTATAGTTTCGGAGAAAAGTGGCTGTGACATACGGACGGACGGACAGACGGACAGACAGACATGACGAATCTATAAGGGTTCCGTTTTTTGCCATTTGGTTACGGAACCCTAAAAAAGCCTTTATTGCTGTGCTAAATACTTAAATAACATTACTTTCTTAATCTAAAGTTTAGGTAAATAAAAATAAAAAAGTAAGTGAAGAGTTAACTACTCTATGTACCCGGCATTCGGTTGGCCATCCGTTCTCACAGCTTGTCTTTCCTCTTCTAAGGCTTTCCACTTGTGTCTATCTGTCGCTGTACGTATCCATCCCATTCCATTTCTTATTAAATTAAGAACACTTAATTAGAGATCAAAATCATAATGCACATTGGCGGCGAGATCTACGGCTACCATCAAACTGATAACGTGAACTCATGGCAGGTCTCGTCTCGTGTCGTCGTGTGGATCACTTGACAGACTTTGTTCAATTATAAACGTTGAAGAATACGTCTATTTCCGGAGACGATGTTATCAGAGCTTAGATAGTGGGTTAGCGGCTCTGAAAGCTGATTATTGGCATGTGCCCGCCCTGCGGTAGTCCGCTGCTCAAAACTCTACTGTGGAGAGGAAATTGAATATTGATGGTAGTGTTTGCGTGTTCCATGTAAGTATCTACGCACGTAACTGATGACGAAGTGGTAGTTTTGTGACTGCTATTCATATTTACATACGGTTGTGTCTTAACTTCCTAATAAAGTATCTACCATCGTCCCCACAAAAATAGAAATTCATCTAGCAATAATCATAAAGAAAAAACTCTTCATACATTAGTTTACTACCACTTATTGTAACCCTTACTTACTCGATCGTATTACCTAGAACAACTCGAGAGCTTCCATTATGCACCCTCGACAATAAAGTCAGGATATGCAACATTACTATATCTACGGATAAATAAAACTGAATTACCTAAGTTTGTTACAACATCAATACTGTTAAGATTATAAATTTGTATAGGTATAACGTTTAGCTGGCGTCGTTTGCGGTAGACGCACGTGTATGAAAAACTGTCTGAACTATATGCAAATCTAAGCATAATTAAATTAAGTTTAGTTCGCTCCGCAGCTACGAGAACGTTTTGGGCAAAAAAGACGATTAGGTACTTGAATAATGATCATTATTTAATCTAACTAGTTCCTTTACACATCATTTAGATTTAATCACGTTATATCTAATTAAAAAAATAGATTTTGGAGTTTCTTATAACTATAAAGTCATATCAAAAGTGTTTTCAACAAATTTTCCGTACGTGGAAAATATTCCTACATTACTGTCTATCATAGCCTCGCGCATCAATTGAATCTTCCCAGATTTAAACCATTATCCGTATGTAAGTGACGTTACGGGATTAAAGATCAGCTCGGGCTGGGATCAAAGTGGACCTTGGAGAGATTTACTGGCAGAAATGTTTACACTCACACCGACTAATCTTTAGAGTTCAACAGATCGGGAACTTTGGAATAGTTTATGGCGTCTACGCTTTATGACATCGTATTTATAGGAAGAGAATAACAATAAATTGAATCTCTTAACTTCTAGTCTATACGTAACTATACGTTAGCTTGAAATGGCATCTGTGCTTGATTCCAGACATTGACATAAAGTACAAGCAGTAGTAGAATAAGGACGTTATCTAAACCACTCTCGGACCGATTGATACCTATAAGTAACGAGACGAGCGAGACGAGCGAGACGCGACGCTAAAAGCCTTTTAACGTATCGCCAGTTACGATCAATTATCGATAGACACTGAGATGTATTTCACACGGTCGAGACTCGAGTCGGACTACGAACGGTCAGCAAATACTCGACGATATTCTTATACCTACGTTTGTTAGTTCACATGGTTTAACGTTCTTGTCTTCTCTCGTGCTGGATTCGAAAATGGTTCTTAATGTCGATAGGTACCTACTATATAAACTTGAGTCGAAGCACACTGATTTAAAAAATAAACGAGCGTATTGGTCAACTTTATAACAGTTGTAGGTAAGTGTTCACTCGCTGCGAGTTACAACGAACACAGCCTCAAGCAAAGCAAGAAGGTTCTTGCGAGCATTCATGTGGATGTCCAAAAGCTCGTAGCGAGCGTAAAATTAACGAATGCTTGAGAGTTGGCTCAAGTCTATCGTTAGGATCGTGACATATTTACCGATAGACAGATAATGGTAAATTAATTAAATTATTACCTAAGCAAATACATTATTGTTTACAGGAGAGCTCCTTATTCATTATTTATTGGCGAATTGTCGATTTTGTAAAATGACTGACATTAATTCGATGGCTGCTTATTTATTTAATTTATGTTTGACTTTTACATTATTAAATCTTGCTAGCGAGCAGATTACGTTTATTTTTCTTCAGCAAAAACATTGAACGATCTCTAAAATAAACATTAATTACTGTTTTCTTTCAAATCGATACCTTTAGCAGGAATAAACGATGACCCTTTTGTTCATGTTTACTATTAGACTAGGTATTAGAAAACGGAAGACAACTTAAAAAAAAAAAGTATTAATAATGAATGAAGTGAAGGCCACGACCGTCGACCATGAACCAAGTCGAGCAACAAGCAACCAGGCAGCGGAGCGCGTCCTTCACGTCCGACGTTCTAGTACTACCTACCTACACAATACACGCGGGACCACAGAGAATGAACTGGCCAGCTACTGATGTAATATTAACTGTAACGTGCACTACCTTGAACCCTGAGCCATCGCCTGACGCAGCTCGAGGGGAACACAACACCATCAATTCAACTGAACAGCTTTATTGTCTTCAGGACTGTCAAAGACAATCGTCTGACTTACAACAACCCGAGTTCAAATGTTAGCAGCGTCGTCGCGTGACGTCACGGTCACGGTCGCAAGGTGGAGGGGGATTGTCCTTGACCCGTGACGTCACGGGCGCTCCCGACGCAAGGTCGACGCCACCCGCATGCCATGCAAATACGGAAGTTACGTGCACTTACGTTACTTTATTTGTAGTCGCCAGATAAAAGATATCTGTCGAATACTTAGCATAGTATGGCATACTTAGTTTACTGCAAAGTTTTAAAACATTTAAAGTTTTCGTTTTGAAAGATGATGAATTTTAATTTCTTGGTGTTAGATTCTATTCAACCGATATTTCTTATCTGGAAATTGAAAAATGAACCCTTAAACGCTTTTTAGGTGCTTTTCGTTGAGAAGAAGAGCAGCAAGGACAAGCAACGACCTTAAAAACGTTCATTTAAGTATCTTCAAAGCGATAGTTCAGCGTATCGAAGGAATATCTAATTCAGCGTGAATAGACTTTAGTGTGACCTACACTCCACAGTAGCAGTGGATGATATAATTTAAGATAATTTCGAACTAGCGTCTGAGTGTATTGTTTGTTACGCGACAATTTGTCCTCGTAAGTCGTGACGCGATGACATCAGTCGAGTCGCGACACGATGCACTTCGTTTAACCCAAACTTGAACTAGTGAACCGCAGAACGGTAACTCAATCCCGCTCGGTCTCCGGTCGCGTCGCGGTCACGTCGCGGTCGCCACTTTATTGTATTAAAACAGACTTGTATTTGATGCTCTTTTATTACAGTCATTAGGGTTTATCGAGGCTACGGTGATGGCGCTGTTTGGAGATTGTGGCCGGGGCAGCCGAACGTGAGACCACCGGGTGTGTGTGTGTGTAGGTGTGTGTCATAGAACAACTACTTCTCAAAATGTTTGGATATATATTTATTTATTTATTTATTTATTTATTTGGAAATCCAACAGCTATTATAAAACAATAGAGATAGTGTAACAACAGAAAGCCAATTATAGGATCTCACGACTAACACTGACTGACTATATACGGTACTTATATCCAAACATTTTAAGAAGCAGTAACTTACTGATATAACATAGGTATACCAGAACTTAAATAACTGGTATTTCATATACCGGTAACTGGTATAGTAGTGTCTGAAAGGGACAACATATCTGTTATTTTAGCCCTTTTAGGACACAATTATCTAGTAAGACTAGAATACTGTAGATACAAATGTGTTACAGGTGAGTGATCAGGTCACACTGAACGATTACTGATCAGGATCACTCACTACATAACAAACGTTACTAACAAAATAGATATTGAGTAAGTAATAAATAAAATGTTGTAATCATAAAATGAAACCGGAATGAATTCAGAGTAATTAACACTTGCTAAGTAATTACAATTATCAATGCAATATAACTATTTCGTATTCCGGGAATATAATTGTTTTGTTTGTAAGTAAGTACTTATCTGTTTTTAGATCAATACCTACTATAAATCTGTTGTTATAGTTTCGTAAGAAATTGAACTTTTATCCTAAGCAATGTTTTTCAATTACCTGTTGCTCGTTTAATTTTGATCCAAGATCAGAGACAAAGACAAAACAAAAATAAAGGTAGAGGCGAAATATATTTTAATATATGAGTATACGGTATAATAATGTTTAGATTATTTAAACAAGTTCGTACGTTGCGTCGGTAAATGAGCAGTTTTGATCAGTGTTCATCATTAACGTAATATTTATTGTGATTTCTCTTTGTGCGACTGTACCTACTGATGTTCGCGGACTGGACGTTTGCCAAATTAAAACATTTTTACTAAATCATTTTCAGAGTTTATTTACACAAAAAACATCCCGAAGCTGTGACTGCTCGCTCCATCAGGCTGCATCCCTAGAGTATACTACTCCATTAGCTACTTTATTGGCATTCTTCGGAGAGCGGGTGCTTTCGTGGTTCACTCCTGCGAGTGAACCACGAAACGGTACAGGGAGGAGGGAGGGATGGGCAAGGGATGGCAGGATCTGTACCCATAAAATAATACATCTAGATAAATATTGAAGCTAATAGCAAAGGAGACGTCGCTGTTGATCTTTTTCTTAGCCTGAGCGCTAGCGTGAGTTTGACCACTATACACACTACTTATATACTAAGTAGATCACGGAAACTTTGACACACGGATACGAATGTGAGTCACGGCGAGACCTTGAAGTCACCAGACCTTGGGATGCAGTGAATTCAGCACAAAAACAGCAACAATTCGATAAAATACCGTGCGTTTCCGTTACTACACCGCACCGAGCGACGCCCGCGCCGTTCGGTTCGGAGTGGGTCACTGGGTGAGACCGTGGGACCGGGCGCGGGCGCACCCATTGTCGCCGGCAAGTGTGATGTGATGACAGGTCATTCATCATCAATCACTATTGGCTGCCATTCTGTATTGTCCATAACCTATTACTGACTTCTCAGTTTTCAGTAGACCGTGTTCAGAGGAAAGTACTTGCAACTAGTTGAGATTCGAACGCCTACCAAACTACGCGACGCCGGCGCCATATCAACAATGCGTATATTATTGATATTCGTCGAAGAGTTGCGCAAGCGACTCGGACGAGGCGCATAATACACCGCTGTTTATACACGAAGCACGGCTAATAAACTGCCATCTCGTATTCATCTCATGCTGTGGACTGACAAACGCATGTATTAAACAAAGGATCATAGACTTCTTTTACATAAATTGAACATAATTTAGATTGAAATCGGGCGATAGTTGACGGTTAGTGCAATAGTGTCGGTTGATTGCTCGATCACTGATAGTACCATAGTACCCAGGCTAAAAGACAACAAAAGAAACTTGTTTTATTAAAGATTAAAATCAAAGTTAGTCAACTATAAACAATTCTACCGTATAACGAGTACTTCACTGTCAGGTAAAACTTTCTTTCAGTGTGTTTAAGCTCAAAGTTTACTCAAGGCTTGTGCGTCCCGCTTTTTAGCGTAGTCTGTCCTGAAAAGTATTCCATATCGGTTGAGCCTCGGACAGCGAAATGAAATAAACAAATTAATTTTAGCATTTAAATATTAGTTTGTGTTCCGAGAAGCTGCGGTAGGTATTCTAGTTATGATAATAAGACTAAATTTATTTGTTTCATTATAAAATCACGAAGTTATTTATAAATTTTGCATATTTACATGATTATTTACTCTACTAGGCAGACATAAAATTTTATGAAGTGCTATAAAAGCTATTTATGTCACTATTAGCTGGTGTAATCCCTGGACCAGTTCAACACCTGTTGTCAGACTCGACACAACCCGGCGCGGGCGGCGCGAAGGCAGCGCGTTAGTCTCGCTTCAAGCCGTATAGTTGCTTAACCGAGCGCTGATTACCGCCGGCTTAATGTGATAACGTCAAATACTCTTCCGCTTCGTGGTGGTCTCAACTCCCGAGTCTCGACGACTGACAAGGAAAGAGCTTATCGTTTATCTATCTACCTATCTAGGATTTGTAAAGCGCTCTATAAGTACGAGTTTAGATTAGAAGAATGTTTATATATTTGGTACTCCCTAATGTCTTTAAAAATGTTGGTTCCATCATGAAGAAACCTACTAAGACCCTGCTTCACCATAGTGGTTCTAGGTTTCTTTAATTTCTGATGATACCTGGAATAAATAGCTTTGAACGATAAGGCCGTCCATTTTTAGTCCCGACACCTGAGTATTTTAGATGTCTCCCTCCCACCGCTCGAGCGCTCTTTGCATGCGGCATAAAATAAGCTTTTTTGTTAGTGTTAATGACACCAATCATTAACCATGCATCAAGCACTAATGCATTATTCTACAACATAGTTGTTATGGAGTTCCGAAAAGTAACGACTAAATCAATCAATTTTCATTTTAGTTAGGTGCTTATATCAAGCTTAGCACCTATGTTTTCTTGAATGGTTACGCAAATTCGAAAGCATTAAATTTATCTATCATTGTTTTTTAAAAGCATAGACTGGGTAGGTATTACTTTCTGGTAATTGTCTTTCATATTTTACACGTAATTTTTGTTTATAAGGTTTTACCCGGCAGTTAAACAATTCCGCTGTTAGTAGCATGAAACTTGAGACAAATAATTGTTAACCAGCAACGGACACCGAACAATATCGTGATCTATGTTGACGAGGCCACCGTGCGCGCGACCGGGGCCGGGGCTAGGCTATTATAGGTCTGTAATAGAGGTAGATAGGTACCGAGAGGCGATACGGTTCCTGTAACGGTACCGCCAGCCTGCGGGCTGCATAATGTAGCGCCACGCTCGATCACACCTCAATGTTCCTCGTTGCAACAAAAACTAGATGCAAATTGATGCAATGATGCCTCCCAAAGGGTTCCAATGAGAGACCCTCACGCAAACCCAACCACTCGGAACTCCGATAGGTTACTACAATGAGGAAAAAGTTGTTGTTACATTGCAATTTGCATAATTAACTAGGTAGACTGCGTAAGTACTCGTAGATGAAGAAGACACAACTTTAAACTTTACCGAGATAATAAGCAAAACACATCTTGTGGATATGAAGTCGTCAGCTTGTAAAACGATGTTATGTGTTGTCAAACCCAAAAAAAAAAACTTCTCGATCGAAAGTGAACAATTTACTGCATTTTGAGGAGCATTCAGATTCATCACTCCGAAGATCCTCATCAGATCCTGACCAAATTTATATGGGATCAATTCGGAGCTTCCACGTTTCAACTAAAAAAGAATCATCTCAATCGGTCAAGCCGTTTTCGGGAACTCTATATACCTCTATATACGCGACGAATTGAGAACCTCCTAATTTTTTTGAAGTCGGTTCTAAAGATGGTTTAAATTGAAACGCGTCCACACTTTTTATTTCCCGTCTGACAGTAGGTAATTAGGAAGAAATGATCTTGTACAAATGCTACGGTCGTTGCTACGGGTTTCACCACAATACAAGTAAAAATAAACACGAATGAACACACAATCATACATTTAGATTGAGATAACAGTAGTGGTATTGACGAGTCAGTGTTTCGTAAAAATCCAGGTCAAGCGATCTACACTATATTCGTTCTTACTAGATATAGGTACGGTATAGATACGTACATTAGTTCCTCGCGAATTACCTGCGGGTGTTAGAACTACGCCGTACGGTTTATATCAAACGTTCCACCGCACCGTAGCGCGCTGTCAATATCTACAAAGATGTGCGTCTATCGGGTCACTGTTTGTTGGTAAATAAAGGACAGACACTTTGAAAGCCGCCTGAAGCGATATAAAATTTTTAGGGTTATTTTTTAAGGATATAAAAAAAGTTACTTCTTAAATTGCATAACAATATATTTAATGGATCCTAAATAACACAACAGGCTCTATTTTTTTTTTAAAACACGTTCGTTCGCACAAAAGCACTTTCGTCAGTCATCTCATCTCATCATCATCAACAATCGCAAGTGAAATGTGCAAAACAAATCAATATTACAGGAACTATATACCTACCTACTGCTACCTACTCTGTTACATTATGAAATTCTCGAATCTCATCTTCTCTGGAAATCGACGTTTTAAAATGTAACAAGGTGAGCAATACATTACAAATTCGAGTGATGTATATTTGATGTGAGTGAGAGGTGAACGTTCGAATAGGATGCATTATTCTCATACCTACTATCATACATCCATACTAGACCGTCTCCACTCTGCTACAGAGTTTCACCACGCCTCGTTGAACTGCACTCTATTTTTAACCCCCGACGGAAAAAGAGGGGTGTTATAAGTTTGACGTGTCTGTGTGTCTGTCTGTCTGTCTGTCTGTCTGTCTGTGTATCTGTCTGTGGCATCGTAGCTCACGAACGGATGAACCGATTTGAATGTAGTTTTTTTTGTTTAAAAGGTGTCTTTTGCGCGAGTGTTCTAAGCTATGTTTGATGAAAATCGGTTCAGCCGTTCATAATATATGTTGGTTGAAGCTCGGAAATAAAAACCGAATGTTTTCAAATATACCCGAGTGGGGTATCAAATAAAAGGACGTGACTTTTGTGACAACAATAAGCATGTTTCATCAAAATCGCTTTTACAAAAAGGGTGAAATAAAAAAATTAAATTAAAAATTTAAAAAACCCCCGACTTAAAAAATCTTCAAAGTTAAAACAAAACTAAACTTTAATTAAAAAGGCAAAAATAATAAGCCGAAAACAAATTTCATGTCTCTGAGTAGGTATGTGGTACCTTACGTTCCCGCGTCGGGGGACGCGGGAATGTGTCACAGAAGTTGATGGTAACCGACCCGTGCTTATGGTACCGCGTCCCCCGACGCGGGACCGTAAGGTACCACATACCTACTCAGAGACATGAAATTTGTTTTCGGCTTATTATTTTTGCCTTTTTAAAGTTTAGTTTTGTTTTAACTTTGAAGATTTTTTAAGTCGGGGTAAGTATCAACATTGTTTTCAGTAAGGGAGAGGGGGGCATGATGGGGTCCCTAAGGTTTGAAGCTCAATAACACTGATAGTATTGTGTTTTCATAACTTTTTTTATACACACAATCATCGTTGGCAATCAGTATTTAATAATTAAGTACTTATAGCCACATTATAATATGGATTTAATGAAAAACAGTAAAAAACTAGGAAAGTGGCTAACACCCCGTCTTGCCCTACCCTCGGGGTATAATGGGGTACAACAAGTTACAGGTGCTTCATTATCTGTATTGATCATACCAACACAGCTACAGTGAGCCCATTTGCTGCATACAGCAAAAGCAGCATAATCTTTATTGTAGTTCAAATACCGAGGCTCGTAGAATCACTTTTGTATGATGATGGCTCAACCAATACTTTTTTTGGACCTTTTCTTTTTAGTGATTGTAGTTTTGGTTTATAATCATTTCAATTTTCTTAAGTTCTCATTATTCTTTTTTTGTGCTTATTTTCCTTCGCCAGTTTCTTCTCTTTATAATTTCTTCCAAACTATTTTTGTATTGTGAAGAAGTTATAAAGAAGAAACCCCTATACCCCATTATGCCCACTCCGGTCATTTTAAATTAAAAATCGTACCGAACAAAACTGCCATGCTATACGAAGATAAGCAAGTTCCTACCTGTTGTAGTAGTCAATCTCACAAACAAATCACTTTTAACCTAATCTGAAATGCTCTTGTGTCTAATGCAACCACTATCTAATGAAATTGTAAAAATCACAAGGTGATCGACAAAAATCAGTTTTATCCAAATAAATTAAAATACTCGTGGTTTTATCACTCAAACACTGCGTCATACTATGACCCCCGACCCGTTGCACCTTTTCGCGGTTTTACGATTGTTATTGGTCAATTGGTTTGTGTTCTAAGGCCAAGTCCCTGTCTTGCCCGCAACCCTGTCTTGCCCCTCTCTCCCCTACCTACTTTGCAAGCCTAAACTCAAAATAAGGATACTAAGTTAAGTTGCACCTGGGATCCTTTTCAATATTTATTAACATATCTACTCACAGTATTTCTACACACAATAATTGTTTTCGTTATACAGATTGCAAAGAAATCAAATACTTGTAATTCAACTAGTATTATGTACCTATATGACATAGTAGTGGGTGTGGCCACACGCGGACTAACAGGATTAAGTCACAAGCACTTGTTTACACACATCTCAGGCGTATCACAAGTGGTACTTAAGTTATTATTACATAAATCGCTTCTTATCTTTATTGCAATGTTCCCACAGCGACCGACCGACGCCGACCGGCGACCCCACCACGGCGCGGGTGTGTAGGCTAGTGGAAGAGCTTCATTATAGCTGTTTTACATTTTGTAGTAAAGTACGATCCAAGTGTGCAACGCTGTATGTCAGGTAGAGAAATAAAATAAAATTTAATCTGCGAATGGAGGCGATAGAGCTCTCTGTGAATATTGATAGAGTATTCTGACGTTAACAAATCTGAGGGACGTAGAGATATGTCGAATAAGGTGAGAGAATGACACTATCATTTTATTTATTACGTCTGTGTATTCCCTGCGTTGCTGCAGAACCGGGCCCATTATCGGGAAGTTCACCTCACTGCACTCTGCGCATGAAATATTCTTCGTTTGGATTCGCCTGACTAGCTAGACGACTCGGATTGAGAGAATTGATGCAACTGACTCACAGAGTTATATTTGAATATGGTTTGTAATCTACTACTTTTTAACCCCCGACGGAAAAAGAGGGGTGTTATTTATAAAATAACTAGCTGACACGGCAAACGTTGTTTTGCCTTATAAATTATAGATAGTAGCCGATTCTCAGACCTACTGAATACGCATATAAAATTTGGTAAAAATCGGTAAAGCCGTCTCGGAGGAGTACGGTAACTAACATTGTGACATGGACATTTTATATATTAGAAGTTAGAAGAAGATAAATATTTGTTTTTTTTTTAATTATGAATAAAAAGTACAAATTGCGAATACAGGCAAACACATCAAAAGGGACTGTTTAGTGAATACACAACTTTTGTGATCTTTCATCAAAAGCATATTTCATGAACAACGCGAACGTAAACATAAAACGGAATTTTCTGTCATGTGTTTTAAAACGTGTCATATTGCGTTAACTGACTTTTTGTGGAAAATATTTACATAAAAGATCAGAGCACAGTCACTCTGGAATACACAAATATGGAAGTCGGTTTAACGATAAATGGATTGGTGCAGCCCGAGTGCAGTGATTAAACAGTCAAAAACAACCTTAATTTCGGGGCTGTACCTTTTAAAAACTATAATAAAAAAATAGTACCTACTTTATTTATTGTGAGGTAATGGTAGTTGACTGGATAAAGTTTACCAGAGAATAAGAGCAAATATAATAATTTCAATATTATATTGACCTAGTTCTGGTCACAAACACAGTGTAAATATATAAAGAAGTCTCATCTGTCTTTCATCGAGTCCCTGCTTCCGTCTGGTGGAGTGATTGCCAAACCGTTTGTCAATACTGTCCGTGTTTCGGACGAGTTTAGCCGGACGGACTCGGAGCCTCGGAGCAACACTTGACGCCGCTATTTCGGTGATGTATTAATCATTTTGGGAAAAACAACTTTGTCAGTTCGGTTGGACTTCGATCTAATCCAGATATAATAAAATTTACGCGAAATTAAATCTTCTTTATCTTTTTAGTTCATAATCGTGATCATGAAAACAAGGTCTGGCATTTCGGATTTGTCAACAATGACGTCACTGTCTAGGGTACTAAACTTTGCTATCAAACTGTTGATAAAAAATAAATGAAAGATGCTCAAACTACACTAAACAAGCCGTCCCGCCCGGTAAACGAGGGGCGCAGGTTCGAATCCGGTGTTACGGGAGAATTTTAGATAAATAAATAAATAAATAATAAATAAATAAATAAATTCTGTGAACAACACACAGTGCCATCTAGCCCCGTGGTAAGCGACTAAGCTTGTGTTACGGTGACTAGACAACGGATATAATACTTATATTTATTTTTCTTTTGTAAATACATACATATTATAAGTACATAGAAGGACACCCAGACCAGACACAAATATTTATTTTTAAGCATAAATACTTGCACCCGGCGGGAATCGAACCCGCAACCTCCTGCATTGCAATCGCGCTCTCGCACGACGCGCCCCAGAGGTCGTCAAAATGATGATGCATTTCATCTTGTAAAATATTTCTAGTAGAATGCCTTGACCATAAACATAAAGAAATATTAATTTTCTGATCGTTTTTCTTAGATTCACATGAATAATTATGCAAGCCGAGGAGTTACATATAACAACAAACCAATTGCAATATATCCTTGTCAAAAGATGACGTAGAATGTCACGTGACTACGAGGAGTTGGGAATGCCATACCTTGATGTAGTTATTTTACTGTCTCATGATCTTAATCAACTCTGATGGTAGAAATCGCAGATATTGAACGCTTTTTGCTTGTGCGGATGATTCTTGCTAAATTCTCGCTTTTTATTTGTTTTGTATTGTGATTCAGTGGAGGAGAAAGGATTTACAAGGTTGCTGTGATTGCCTTTGTTTATTTTACATTTGATTTACCTATAGGGAAAATCATCGAGAGATAAAAAGTTAGTAAGTTAGTTGAAGATTTTAATAGTAATAGAGATTCCGTAACTGTAATTATATTAGGTTACCTACTTGATACAGGATGCTGCAAAATGGTCGGGCATCGACCCCTGTGATCACTTCAGCGTATGCGCAAGCTGTCTGTCAAGATCTCAGCGATCAATGGCCATTTCCGCACCTTTGTTGCACCGCGCGCGTACCGGATGCCTATTTGCTAGCTATATTCATGGTATGCATGTGTGGCATTCATTTAGTTAGTTGGTTGCCTAAATACCTATCTAGTATTCTAATAGGTATATGTTTCTATGTGAATACTTAGTATTAAAAAAACAGAGATTCCATAACAAAATAAATATTCGACTTTCTGTGACAGAAAAGTCGCAAGAGAAATGATTAACATAGGTTTTCAGCATGAAAAAGCGAAAGCATTTCAGAACATCATAATTGTAAGGGTTGTATTTCACCGGAACACGATAGTACGACGACGGCGCGGGCGGGCGTCGCAACTTTTAGCGCATTTCGTAGCCAACTCATCATAAAAGTACATAAAAAATAATACACTCTATTGTATTTCTGTGGCTTTTTATTTATTTTAACATTTACAGATTCCATTTTAATGTTTATTTCCTTTATCAAGACGACTGACAAAGTTATGTCAAGTTAATGGTCAGAGCGGAGCGATATGCGAGGAGCTCCCGCGTTATCTGTGGTGCGGGGTCGCGGGTGCGCCTGCGCATGCGTCAGCGGCGCCCGCACCGGCGCGGCGTCGGGCGGCGTCCGCCGGCGTCGGGAGCCCGCGACGAAAGATGCGCGATTCGCAGAGCTTATTGAATATTGACTCCATTAGCTTTTGAACGTAGATATAAAACAACAATGTTAGTATTAAGTTACTCGCAGCGCCTTCCGGTTTCACTTTCACACACTTTAGTCCCGATCCCAGGATCGGGCCTCGGATAAAAAATAGACTACTTTTTATCCCAATACAATACTCTCAGTGTTGGGATAAAAAGTAGCTTATTTGTAATTTCAGGTATTCAGTCAGCTATCTACCTTCTATGTTTTATCGCAATCAGCAATACATACACATAGAGATTAAATTATATCATCACAATTTTAAGATAGAGTTAGTTAGAAACAGAAGACTCTAAACAATTACCTACCCTGTAGTTAGGGTTGCCAACCGTACTATAATATATAGTATTGTACTATATTTCAGCTCAGCGTACTATATATTTTTGAAAGCACATATAGTACGCAAAAACTATATTTCTGGCATAATTTGTAAAAAGTTGTTTCTTTTATAAATTCCTCCTCTCTGCATTTACAGAGGACTGTTTTCTACGAGTATGTAGAGGGAAAAAAAGAAAAGCCATAAAAAAATTGCTCATAATTTAAAGATTGAATGTCGGGAACATTTTTTTTTATATTCAAGAAAGAAAGAGTATTTGAAAGTGTGTAAAAAAAGGTTAAGTGCAAAAAATACGTATTTTTTCGAAATATTCTACAAAACACCGCTCTAATTTTTGTACTATATTTTTTTGGGTCGTACTATATTTTTTAGCCACAAATACTATATTTTTCGAAAAAACTGTTGGCAACCCTACCTGTAGTGCCCCAAATCTTATGTAGGTCCAAACAAGGATTACTCAAAATAGTGTTTAATTTAATAAATCACGTAGGCTTAAAAAAACAACACGAACACATACCATGAAAATGTACTTTTTAAAAAGATAACTACAGTAATAAGTGCGACTATTTTATTTCTATGCTTTTGAACCATCAATATTTGTATGTGTTACGTATCGTCTAAATATAAATAATGCGATTTCTTCGACGTGTTTGTTTGTTTTGGTAACGCGACGAGCGACGACGCGATGGTAGGCGACGGCTATAACCCGTGACGCAGCAAACGTAATACACGGGGAGAAAACAATAACAATCAATATATTATAGCCTGTTGTTGCTGCGGATTCCACTTTTGATATAAGCTCAGAATATCTAATAGTCCCGCGGGTATAAGCTAAAAGCTTTAAACAAAAAAATACAAACAAAATAGACAATTGAGCGCGAGTAGGAGGGCATTAACTCGAGTCGAGCCGTGATGATGAACAGCGGCGGAGGCTTCGCCACGTTCCTTCGATAAATCTCACGATTTACTTTAGTAATACGTCTTCTCGAAGATTTACGACGCTTCGCAAAATTATTCTCCAAGTTTTAAGTGAATCTCGTCTAATGACAGCGCTCGGATACAAAAGTTCTCTCGCAATATTGACCCATTAGATCCTCACCTCACCCTCGCTCTCGCGCCCGCTCTGGCGCGCGGCGGTAAACAATAACAGATGTTTTAGCGAATTGGAACCATTTATTTCAAAGGAACCATTTAAAGTTTAGGCACGCTTATCCATCTTCATCAAAATGATGATGGATGAGCATTTATGATTTACCTAAGTGAACTGCTCTCTCTGTTCCCTGATTTTCTATGTGTCATCGATTCGGAAAAACACCTTATTTACCGTATTTTGTTAGAAAGAAGTTAAAATCTTTGAGTTGTTGAGTAACTTGACTTATGTTTTTAAGCATTGGAAAAATATTAAAACATTTGTTAGAACTGTTCCAATTCGTCCAATGATTAAAAGATAACTGCTGTCTATCAGAATCAATTACCGTAAAGTTGACAGTGACAGAGTCGAGTGCGGTGCGGGTGCGCTGGCATGGCGGTGGCGCCTGCGCACCAGAACTCGACGTTTATTGCTGACAGTTCTTCTCTAGTCTAACAACCGTTTATATCATAAAATATAACAGCCCAACTAGTTTCGAAAGTATTATCTATTTGCAAAATGTATGTGTGCAGTGCAAGCTACATCATCACTTATCATCAGGTGATGTAGTGGTCAAACGCTCATTTATCGTATAAAATGTCTCTTACTTGAAATACTGGCAATATTGCAAGACGGGAATGTAATCTATGTCCACAAAATACTTTGTACTACTCATGACTAGGGCATGCAATATCGGAAGGTTTTCAATCTCGGGGCGATATCGATATTAAGAGCTCAATCCCGGGATCCCGGGATTGATACTGGGATTTTAGATATCGTTAAAAAAGCGAATTTAATACAATAAAAATGTGTTAAATATAAAATATTTAATATATTTAAGATTCTAGTGGTTTCATTACGTAAATAAGTTACCCCGAGGGCCGTCCACCCCATCATTTTGGAAATATGGCGGACAAATAGCCTAAACCCGAAAGTGTCGGGCGCACCACTAAAATGATGTTAGCAGAAAGTTTTTGCATGCGAGCTTGTGTAAAAAATACTCGTCTTAAAAATTGCAATGAATCACGTTACTTTTATTGTTTTAAACATTTTACAAATTCCCTACGCTTCTAAATCTTTACAGATCTCTTCCTCAGGGGTAGACTAATTTGGGTTTAATTTTAATAATTCCATTCAATCATTCCATGAGGAAAAATATAGCTAATAACCTTAATTTATACCCAAATAGTAAATTGCTCAAATCTCGAATCGGATCACTCAATCCCGGGATTATAATATCGAACTTTTGCGTCCGAGATCCCGGGATTACGATATCCCGGGATCCCGGGATTCATGCCCTACTCCTGACTGATTGATCAACGCACAACCTGAACTGCTGATAGTTGATAGCTAAAATTTGGAGACTATGTTGTTCATTATGATGTAGGCATTCGATATAAGGGTTTTAAGAATTTCCTACGGGAGCGGGAAACTGATCATTGATAATCGCGTCTACGTTTTAGTGTAGACATTTTATCTCTATCCTAAAAACACTTCCTTTATTTCTTTAATTACTGAATATCCAGACTAATTGGTGTAACTAATTACTAGAGAAATTAATCAGATTAGCCAAGAGACATAAAACTGTGATGTTTTTGATAAAACTATTTTTATGGGTTGTTAACCATTAATACATGTCACTAATAAAATAATAGTTAGCACACTTTTATTGGTCAGTTTGTCCATCAGGCTCAAAGACGTCGAGCGCCGCCTGAAAGTTCGCGCCTTCCGGTCCGCCCGTCCGTCCGTCCCACGGCTCGTGACCACTCGAGACCGTCACTATAACCACCCACACACGGAAAGGGGAATATATGAACACTGTCCAAACACTAGCCGAATATTAAGAAAGATTTATTACTTTTTATTTTGTTATATTTGTCCGCGTTTACGCCCGCACATAATTCATAAAGTTGCTGTGTCGCCTCTACGCCCCGTCTCATAATATTAAATTAAAATACCTAATGTTCTTTATTGCTATTTAGAAGATCGATATTTCCAAGATATTTATTTACGTTTTCCTTTTTATTTGTTACTAAGAAACCACTACAAACTCAAAGCGTACATTGTTACGATGAAATTATTTTAGAAGACTTTTAAATTCGATCTTTTATATTTTATCTACAGCAAATAATATTCGTTTGTCCTTTAACGATGAGTTTTTAAAATTCGTCCATACACGGAAACAATGCTCGTGAATGAATGCAACCTTGGTACACGTGTCGAATTTGTTCGGTATGGGTGTCGAATTCCGACCTTGGTGAGGACATTTCACCAAATGACATCCGTTGCTAGACGCGGTTGGACTACTTAACTTTAAAACTTCGGACTAGGAAGGAAGTATATTAATTGTATTTAATGGAGGTTCCTTCGGTGGCCTTTGTTCAATATTCAATTGAAATAATTTACTTTTTCTTGATAATTAATTATACCTACCTACCTATCTAACTGTTAGGGTTCAAATTTAGTTTTCTAAGGGACAATATTGAGGGCAAATGGAACATTATTTGGGTATAGTTATTCACATTACCGGATACTGTAGTACAGTTTTTCACTTGCTGCACTCTTGGTTGTAAAACGTGGGAGCGGGCAGAGAGTATTTTGCGCTCTCTCCCACTCTCTATCCGTCTTATATATAACTCATTCATTCATTATGTATGATTTATTTTTTAGTTTTTACCGGAAACGGCGCGGGGCCGCGGCGCGGCGGGCGCGGCGGCGCGGGCGTTGGGTTCGCGCAACATGCTCGCTATGATTTATATATATTATTATATGTGTGTATGTCATGCATGATGTATGACCCAGTGTGCAACTAGTTAAAACTAGTACCTACTATCACTATAGTAGGTACTAGTTTTAACTAGTTGCACACGTTATAAGGTACCTACCACTCTCCAATCCACTGATTGGAGAGTGGTAGGTACCTTATAACGTGTAGGGGCAGGCATTCAAGTTCACTGTACTAAACCGTTTTCTGGAACATTGTAACCTTCAAACGTTGCCAAATAAAAGAGTAAAACATAAATCGGTACCCAATTACCATCAGTTCAGCTTCATCTGTCAATGTTTGTTTATAAAAAGTCTTATTTCCCCCACAGCTTACACCAGCTTACACGCAAACACGCATAAATCTGATTGTCTTTCAAAGCAGAAGTACATTAAGAGGAGTATATACGCCAACGACCTTGAAACTGAAAATCCCTGTCGGGCTCATCGAAAATTGTTGATTATTTCATGACGGAATGTCGTAGAACTTTTTTTTGTGCACAGATTGTAGGTGACATTGTTTCCTACATTTTGGTGTAGTTTTAAGACAAGAACCTCCTATTGGTGCAAAGCCTATCCATATTTTAGACAAAAAATGTCTGATTTGGCTAAAATGTCGATAGGCTTCAATACGTTAAGACATATTTGTATGGAAACTGCACTAAAATATCGGAAACAATGTCGCCTACAATCTGTACACAAAAAAAAGGTCTACGACATTCCGTCATGAACTAATCAACAATTTTCGATGCGCCCAACATGGATTTTCAGTTTTTCAGAATAGGGCCCTTAACGCCTTAATATTTACCGCGAAAAACTGCGAGGAAAAGTTTCTCTGATTTTACTCAACATTTCCACGAATGTATTAGGGATTTGTTTATCTTTTAATACAACATTAATAAGAGACTATGCAGACATATATATTTTAGAAATATCTTAATCAAAAAAATAATTATTATTTTATGAAAACGATATAAAGATTCGATAAAATGGTACATCGAGTTGGATACCATTTAGTGCGACATAATAAAGTTCTTCTCGGATGTACTCCGCAAAGTTCCGGCGACCTCTGGCATCTGCGGCGTGACAGGCACCGTCAGGTTTTAGAAAGAAAGAAAATAGATTTATTCAGACAAGCACACAACTACTTACATAACAAGAAAAAAAAAGTAAATAACATTATGGACACAATAAAGATAAAAACAAAATATACGTAGAGAGTAGTGCGCTGCCCGAATAGGCGCAGCCTCAGCATAATGCTGCTGCTAGTGAAAAGTGTTTTAGTGGGTATACCTCTGGCCGAACACCATCCCAGGCCAAAGAAGACCTCCTCACACTCACACCGGACCGCTCTTCCCCGAGAGCAGCCTGACAGACGGTCTTAATCTGATTTTCTGGCGTAACTAAAAATTACCATTATCTTTTCAAGCAAAATTTTGTCTGATTTAGGAATATTTTAATAGGATTTTATACCTCCCAGGATATCCGGTGACGAAGCAACGATAGAATAGATAGAACGAAGCGAACAAATGGAGGGATGTATTGTCGGTAGGTATATATGTTTGATATATTGTGAGGGATATCAATGATTGAAATAATGTATTACTATTAATTGTAATTAAGTCTTTAATTATTGTACCTAATTGATTGTGTAACCCTTATAATAAAATAAATGTAGATAAATAATAAATAATTCATTATTAAGTGGAGCGACTGCAAGAGAGAAGTTGTCTGCTCTCCTCATGTTTGCGTGTAACAGACGGAGTGGTGTCGACGAACACGAAGGCGATGGATGGTTATTTACTGGTATTTGTACAGAAACCGAGATGTGTTTACATCCATTACGACTAACGACCTCAATTCCATTCAATGTTTATTTATTTTAATTTTGGTTTTACATTTCGTGGGTGATGGTGTAAATATGTGCGCATTTTAGACCTCATAAACAGAACAAGAAACCGTTTCCGGAACTCGTATTCATCGTTCACGTTCGTCTACCAACAGAGTACAAATTCCTATATAAAGAGTACTATATTATTACTAGCTGTGTCCCGCGGTTTTACCCGCATAAATCCCGATCCCGTGGGAAATTTCCAAAAATCCTTTCTTATCGGATGCCTACATCGTATAAAGAATACACTCTCCAAATTTCAGCTCTCTACTAATAGCGGTTTAGGCTGTGCGTTGATCAGTCAGTCAGCCAGTCAGTCAGGACAAAGCATTTTATAGATATAGATTGTATTACATAAACAATAAATCACAAAAAAGAAAAAAAGACTTAAAACCTAAAGCAATAAGAAGTTGTCGGCACCGCCTTCCCGCGGCATGGTGCCCAAAACGCTGGCAGCGTTCCCACGCTGCCAGGCTAACCCGCTGGGACAAGAAATTACCAGCCCTGGGATCACCAGACGCCTCGACAAGACGCGCCGACAAGTCCCTAAGAAAAACCTTACTACTAGGCCCCCAACACCCAATGGTCTCAAAACCCAAAGGAGTGAACAAGTAACAGCTAGGGATGGTTGCATATTTCTGCACTTTACGAGACTCAGCGCCCGCCGCCGCCGCACCCGCGTAATGTTTTTGTTATATTACTATTATATTATAGACACAGTACTCTTAGTATATACGAAAAATAATCCCGTGCAAAACACTCTACCTATTACTACTACTACTACATACACACCTTTCTTAGCTTCTTGCCCATCCAAAGGTTGCCTGAAAGAGATCGCATCAAACGATAAGGCCGCATATTGTAAATATAAATTAAATTAATAAATAAAATAAAAAAAAACAAATATTGCCATAAATCTGATTATCATACTATCCTACGACATATATACGATTATAAAGAAACATTAATTAATTTAGTACGTTTAAAAAATTACATACATTATGAAAGATTCGACGTACACGGACCCTTAGTCATTACATAAAGATCTACTTATTGACTAATTTAAATCATTTCCTGATTCGATTATATCTGAAACTAGCAGTGTCCTGTTGTTTCACCCACGTAAGTCCCGATTCCGAAGGATTATCCGAAACCCTTTCTTAGTGGACTTACACATCACAATAAAACAAACCCTCCAAATTTCATGTATCTAGGCCGGTCCTAGTCTTTATCCGGTTTAGGCAGCGCTTTGATATATAGTTCAGTTAGTATGTCACACTGAGAACTTAGGACTTTGAATTTTATTTGTAAAAGATTGTTAAGCAAATAATTTCTAATGATCTCTATTAAGTACCTAACTCACTTTTATCAAGAAGTAAGAAAGTTATTAACTGAATCCGTATGAAATAAACTCACCAAATTAATTTAAGAAGAAGTAGCAATACAATACTAATAATAATTAGATATCTAGTTTGAGGTCAACGCTATCAAGTTTCATTCTCGAGCGACGAAACCTCAGGTCAGTGCAACACGGTCAAGTGTACCGCATACAGACAGGTGACCCTACGTGGTAGTGCAACACCGTCGTGGAATTATACCACATTACTCTGGACAGGACTTAAAGCACTGTGTCACTATGGGCTGGATACAGAGACGCCACTTAGAATTTGAGGATTTCTTAAATAATTGAGCAGCTTCTAAATTAAAAATTAGTATGGTAATTTCTAAGTTTCGGAGTTGCTCAATTGTTTTAATAGTGTTTTAATTTTGAGCAGCGTTTCAGTATTCGGCCGTATTGAGCCTTAAAGTTGAACCGTCACTTAAATCATTTTGTTTTATTGCACATCCTCTAAATTCAAACTTATTTTGCGTATTTTCGAGCTTATTTTTAAATTATTAAATTTTAAGTAGCGTTTCAGTATTGGGCTGTATATTTCCTTGAACAAAAACGTTTCTACCGCGATCCAAAGGGCGCTCGCGGATACTTTTACCTATACATACTAGAAACTCGTTACAGTAACGAGGTTACGGTTACAACTCGCTAGTGAGTAGCCAGCTTAATACAGGACATAAAATCGCATGAACACGGAGATACACGGCATGATACATACAAATGGTGTTATTTTTTCAACACTCCGCTTTTAGTATACAGATAAAATATCTAAAGTCGTCCAGAGGACTTTTAACTTGAATTGAATCTGTTACAATAAATTCATTACAAAATAACAGCAATCCGCCATTTGCAATCTCAAGACGTATCTAACTATCTAGTAGGTAATAATCAATAAACCGTGACAGATTATAGTCGGTTCCCAGACTCCATATAGGGTCGACGAGTTCCTGCAGTACCTGCTTACCTGCGCCACAGCCTGCGAGCTGCGCGTGCTTCGTTTCACCGTTACATTCAGTAAAGTGCTATCTCTAGGAAGCATTTCTATGTTTTGCCGCTGACAAATAAGCACCTCCTGATTCACTCAGGCATAAGACTATAATTTTATATCTACATCCACATTATCTATACTAATACCTAATTATAAAGAAGAAAGATTTATTTGCATGTTTGTTGTTTGTAACGAATAGGCTTTAAAACTACTGGACTGGACCGATTTCAATAATGATTTCACCAATAGAATGCCACATTATCAAGGAGTAACATAGGTTACTTTTTATTTCGATATTTCTACAGGATCGGGACTGCTAATCGCGGGCTGCAGCGAGTAAGACCACAGAATACATAAATAGTACAAGTAGTACAACATTATAACCGTGCGCAAAAATTAAATAAAACTCGATTTTGAAATAATTAGACGTGTTTTCGAATTAGAAACTCTATAATAATGAATATTATGTAAAAGCTTAGATATAAGTGCGGAACGTAGTTCAGGAAGTTATCCTGAAGGCTTATTCCGAAAAAGCCCAAAATACTTACAAATCTATTATTCTCTAAGCTTTTGACTTTCATACAAGTTTTTCTAACCGGCCCAGGAAATATTTAGCTATAAAAATTAAATGTAGGAATAGTTTCATACATCGTTTCCAATTTGTCCCACGGTAGTTCTAGTACTGTTAGCAAGACAAGTATTCTATAAAGTGAATGATTGACTTGTTTTTAGGGTTTTTTTTATTATCGTATGTAGAAGGTATTACGAAGGTGAAAAGAGTTTAAAGTTTAATTAAACAATGAGAAATAAATATTGTATGAACTTTGGACATAGATACCTATTTTTAACTAGGTATACGACGTAGTAAGTATTATTATAAAAATTACATTAATATACGTAGAATGTGCCATCTATACTACGAAAATCATATTGAAGGAACTTAGATCTTACACAAAAAATAATAACAACCAGTAATCAATCAGCTTTTATTAGTTAGGATTTTGGCTGGACAGTGTCGCTTAATAAATAATAAATAAATAAATAATAAATAAATTCTGTGAACAACACACAGCGCCATCTAGCCCCGTGGTAAGCTACTAAGCTTGTGTTACGGTGACTAGACAACGGATATAATACTTATATTTATTTTTCTTTTGTAAATACATACATATTATACATAGAGGGACACCCAGACCAGACACAAATATTTATTTTATAAGCATAAATACTTGCACCCGGCGGGAATCGAACCCGCAACCTCCTGCATTGCAATCGCGCTTTCGCACGACGCGCCACAGAGGTCGTCAAAAAATCCTAATCGTAATAATAATTCCTAATACTCAAATATAAGCTAACAAACATTCGTAGTATTAAGTATAGGTAACACTTATTACATGATTTACAAAGAGTTTCAAATCAATAAATTTCACAATATTTGCATTTGAAAAAGGCAAAGCTAACAAACAAAAGATAACAGAGCCATTTTACGTGAACATGCTTGAATTAACGTGGCAGCATATGATAAAATGAATTATTCATTAACAAACAAATCAGCAAGCAGATGTTAGCAGAACTTACAGTAACACTTAATGCAACTAATTATTATAAAAATCAATAACATAGAAAAGGAAACATTACCTACAATAACATTATTTGTAAATAGTAAACAATTTGCAACACATAATTAATTCGAATTAATAAAATATAAAAAATAAAACAAGATAATCTATAAATAAAATTACTTAGTAGGTACATCAGTTTGATCACACAATTTTAGTAAGTATTTCAATGATAATAAAAATAGTTAAAAATTATACATATTTGTAAATAAATTTAAACAATGTAGATAGACAGTATTGCAAAAGTGTGCAATAGTTACATATTTTTAAACGTTAATTTGTAAATGAATAATTTTACTTACCTTGTCTCAAACTAACTCGTCTTGATTCTTGTTTCACTGAATTGAAAAATTGTTAATAATAGGAATACTTACATTTTTCTTACTGTCTGTACCTACTTCGAAATTTGCGGGCCGATTAGGAAAAAAAAGTAGGTATCACGGGTAGGTATAAGTACATTTTTTTGGGCCGATTTGGAAAAAAATTTGGGCTAAATTGGAATAAGCCATCCTGAACTTTGTAACTACCTACTTTTGTACAAAGTTTATACATAAGTATTCTCAATTCCGTCTCAGTTCATTTTTATACCACGGTACCCTTTTTATATTTTTGCCATCACAATATAATATCATACATACCTACATAACGCATTTACTTCATGCCGTAGTTGGGCAAAATCACTCTGCATTATATTATAGTGCAGTGCGTCGAAGCAATACTTAAGGCTGTGCATATTCTGAATAGTTAATCGTTAATAAACATTTTTTGTCCTTTTCTGCGTGCAGTTAACTGCTATATGTGTGCTCAAGCGCAGGCTAACCTTATGAGGAACTCTTGTAAAAACCTTAATAATATGTTATTACCTACCTACGTACAATTTCTAAACATGGTCAATGCTTACGAAGGTACATAATTAAAGTTATTCTCCATTTTACTGTTCATACAGGTAGATTAATAGATACAAAACGCATTTCTTTTTTCCCTATTGCTTATACATATTTTTTTATTAATGAGTAATTTGAAATGTGTTATTTTTGTTTTGATAATACTATTTGCCTTGTAGCCTGAAATAAATTAGATTTATAAGGTACCTATTCATTTATTAGCCACAGAAACCGCTTATTTGGTCATTATAGTTTTTGATTTCCTGCCACTCTGCCACCACGAGGACATAAAATATTATGATGATACTCAAGGGCGTGATGATATTAATTATAACTGTTTACAAAGGCATAGTTTCCCAAATCGCCTTTTACGACATTCACTGTAGTGTAGGATATGGTGTACCTAGTGCCTTATTTAGTTTTATTTCATGTATTGTATGGAAATAATATGAATTCCAAACTAGGTGTTCAAAGTTGGCCGGACGCCAATCCGATATGCTTCTTGTTCTGGAAACCTACAAATAATAAATAGGCTTAGTTAGTTTAGAAGCATAGCACTACAGTTTCTTTAACATAACTACATCATAACACTTAAAGAAGTAGGTAAGTCTGGTTGTACATTGACTCTCCACATAAATGTAGGTACCTATACTGAGAAACCATTTATTATTGTATTGCTGCAGTATTCTGCTAGTTGTGCCCCGTTGCTTCAATTAGTAAGCAGCCCGTACTAAGTAGCAGTCAATAAAAAATAGTTCAGTGTCCTGTGAGGGCTCGTAGAAGGAAATCTTGGATATCGAGGAATGCTGTGGAAGCCGCTAGCCGACGATGGCAGGTTTCTTGCTACTTGGCTGTTATCAAACTGATTATCTTTAGGACTGGAAGGATCGACGGACGGGCGACACCTCGGCGACCGTTCAATTGGTAGGCCGATGTTGGGTAGTCTTCATTGTTGCCTTTCAAATCGGATGACACTCATCGGCCAATATAAAAATCTGAAGTCAGAGATCGAAGTTAGCAGTAAAGGTGGTTAGTGGTACGTAATTAAGCCATCGCTTATGTAATATTTACTTCAGAGTGTAAGCATTGACTAAATTATTTAGGAAAAAGGTAGGCAAAGTAAGTTTTATGTTTTAGCACTTTGCTAAGTTTAAAATCAAGCTGAAGAGTTTGTTTGTTTGTTTGAACGCGCTAATCTCAAGAACCGCTGGTCCGATTTGAGAAATTATTTCAGTGTTAGATGGTCCATTTATTGAGGAAGGCTACATATATTACTTTTGATCCCGATATTGGCACAGGATCGGGACTTCCGCAAGATTTTTCAAAAACCTTTTCTTAGTGGATATACATAAGGTACCCCTAAAAAAACATTTCATGTCTCCAGGATCAGCGATTTAGGCTCTGCGTTAGATAGATATAAGAACACTTTATTTGCACAACTTAAAACGTTCATATAATATGTACCTATAGTTCAGTAATTCAGTCAGGCAACCGATTGGTTGCCTGAGTTGACTGATTAGGCAGGACATTGAATTTTACCTATATGTCGGTATAGCTATAGATGAACGAAACAACGGTCAAATCCCAAAGAATACAGTTTCCAGTGTCTCATCTATTTCCTGAACATCGAATGTGAAGAGTCGTTATGTCTGCATTCTGCAACACAAGTGGCCAATTACCGGCGGCTTCGCTCCACCGACCGCGACTGTGCGGAGATGTGGCGGGTGGCATGCGGGCCGTGGCTGTCTGAGTGTCTGCGGAGCGGACCGCATGCAAATGTCAAGACATTGTTCACTCCAGGAAGTTGCCGCTTTCACTGCAATTATAGTCTAACTAGCAGCGTCCCGCGGTTACCCCCGTGTACGGCCGTGGGAATTTCAAGAATCCTTTCTTCGTGGATACCTACACATCAAAAAGTCATCCTAGAGACATTCATGGAGTGAATGTCTCTAGGACTTTCTTAAATAGTTTAGTCATTCAGTCAATCAATCAATTAGTCAGGACTTTGAAATTTATAACTCTGCAGCCCTCTCTCATAGTTCCTCTAGATTAGAAGGTTACAGCTATATTAGGAATCTATTCTAATCTTACAGAGGAGTCATTGTAGTACAAAACATGTAGTATATTTATGATACCTACGCAAACTGAACAATAAATAATTCAAATCGATAACTGGTAGTGTTCGTACACAAATAGAAGTTGCTATCGGAAATGACATTAGAACTTTGCGGTCCCTCGGGACGGGGTCTATACGCTTGGATTTATTATTCAACTCTTGTACCTACTTTATCTGAGAGCAAAACAAAGGCAACCCGATCAACAAATTACTAGTTAAATTGGCGACAAATGTAAAAGTTTCCAAGTAACCCGACTTTATAATTGAATTAGCAACTTAGCAAGCTTAGTATTGGGAGTAAAATACAATATTAATTGGTTTTCAAGAGTTGAGAATTATTCCAAAAGATCATTGTTGACACGCACAGTGTTGTCTTAGACGAGCTATATTCGAAGAATTCCTGGAATTCCTCGCCGTCTCAACTTTTCAAGGGCTTGGATAGTGTGATCCATTGGGAATCAATTTGAATTGATTTATTTTAGGAACTCAATCTTAATGGGACAAATAGCTCCCATACCTAGATCCTAACCTACACAAGGTGGTGGCATTTTAAAATGTCGATCTGAAAAAATATGGTCAATTATAATAAAGATTTGGACTTATTTCGAGGCTTTTTTCTTCTTATAATTAATCACAAGATAATCTTGCTTTACTTACGTACCTTTCGAACAAACTTGCAAATTGAAATTCTTTGTCTGTCAGAAAAATGTCTAAGTCGGTATACTTTGTAATTTCCAACAGAAGGAACCCGAAATTGCTCGTTACATTTCTAACTTACAAGAAAAAGGTCTGTTTGTTCGTGAAATATCAACTTATTAAACTGAAACTCAACAAAAAACAGAAAAGTTTAAGAAAAGTAATTTCACGGACGAGATATTTTATAATTACTGTCGTAAATTGATCCTTTGAGACAAATCTGAAACTTCATTATTAATTACATGATTTTTTAAAAGTAATCTTTGAATTCTTTACTGGGAGAGTGTGGCAGAGATAAGGAAAAGAGTTCTTTGCTATATTGTAAGTTAATAACTAAAGAAAAGACATACATTTGACGACAATTCTATTTAAAACTAAAATTTTGCTACCTATCAAATTGAACTATCTTGGTGTGCTATTCTCATCCATGTAATCGTCATAATTATTAGAACGCACTAGAACGTCAGTTTACTGCGTGTTCTTATCTTATTCAAAGAGGGAATTGTTCCCCGACTGTACTCAGATAGTCTTATTAATAAATAAACGTGGAGTAAGGTCGGAGTAATTTTACCACTTTTTGTTTCTGTCTGTCAACTTTAAAAGTTCTTGTCACGGAAAAAGACAAAGCATGTTCTCACTACCTTACTCCACGTTTATTAATAAGGCTAAGAAGGTATATTCGTACTACAAGTGGCGTCTATGTCATTAGCCAACAAAGACGAGGTCGCGTTTCGACCTCGCGACCTGAGACTGTGGCCTGTGACCTGCATCCTGTCAGATACTACACACAACGCTTACTTATTTAATAAAATAACTAACCCAACTGATAAGGTGTAGGTATTCGATGAAAGAATATGACAAACTTATATTATAACTAGCTGACCCGGCAAACGTTGTTTTGCCTTATAAATTTTAGATAGTAGCCGATTCTCAGACCTACTGAATACGCATATAAAATTTGGTAAAAATCGGTCGCGCCGTTTCGGAGGAGTACGGTAACTAACACTGTGACATGGAAATTTTATATATTAGATTAGATAGATATTGCATTGCCTAGTGGGCAAGTAACTTTTTAACTAAATCGTCTTAACATAGCTTAAATTGTTTAATTTTTTTCGGTAACAGTTTAATATTTATTGGAAATTTTCGCAGATTTTCGCTAAAGCTTTTCATACAATACTTGCAAAATTACCAACAATTGCGAACCGTTCTCGAGATAAATCTAACGATGCTGACGCTATGTTGTAACGATTAAGTTACAGAATAGGTGCCCTGGATACAACCACGTTTAAGGGTAAAATTAATTTCGTTATGTTATTAAAAAGGTAGGTACGAACAGTAAAACAAGCAAGCTTTATATTCCTCCCCTCGAGCTACCCGACACCGACGATCGCGTTTACCCTTTCTGTAAACATTGCGTGTTAATTGTTGCGAAGGTTACGTTCACGGACACAATACGTTTTATTATAAGATTTATAAGTGAGATCTTAATATTAATGTTACAGGTAACTACCTTAAATAATAAACTTTTTAGATTCACACGATTTGTTAATATAGTTACTTTTTTCCGACTTAAATAATATTGGAATTGTACGTACGGATTTTAATAAATCAATAGACGGACAGTAGAACAATCTAACTACTATTATATCCTACTAATATATTTATATACAGGGTGTTTCGACGAGGGCTTTGAAAGTAGTATCCCTAAAAAAACAGCTGTTTTTGTAAAAAAAATGGCAATTAATGTTTATATTGTAATGGTCCAAACTAAATAAAAGGGCACCTTAAGGCCAATGACCTCAAACTATAAAAAACAGCTGATTTTCATGAAAACTTTAAACTCAAATTTTTCGAAAACTACTTCGAATTTCCAAAACTTGTAGAACAAAAGGTGTTCGCCTAGACCTCTAGAACAACCCCCTTTCGGCTTAATACTCCTCGGAGAACCGTGTATACTTCTTCACTAATGTTATAAATGCGAAAGAAAACCGCACAACCGATTTTGATGAATTTTAGTAAGTATAGAGATAGACAGGACATTGGAGTAGGACTACTAATTTTCTACTTTTGCTCCCGATATTCCCACGGGATTAAAACCGCGGGGCGCAAATAGTGTTAAATAAATGCGGACAAAACTCTGTCTGTAACGCTTTCACGCCTAAACCGATTTTGATCAATTTTGGCACAGGAGATTACATGGGACCTTGGAGAAGGACATAAGCTAATTTTGATCGCGATATTCTCGCAGGATCGCGACTTAACGCGGGTAAAACTACGGGGCGCACCTAGTTGCAAATAATTATAACTTGAGACTGGCTTTATGCACCAGTTGTGAGTGGAGTTAAAAATATATTATACTAGGCAATGTAGTGGACTGAAAATAAATAATAATGAAATGCGTAATACTTTGTATAATGCACCGCAGTGCAGCCAATGTTTTAGTTTTCTGGTATGAATTGAGTTTATTTTGAGGTAATCATAAAACGCTGAGACGTGAGAGAATGTGCTTCCATTGCAGACTACCGTTCTACCGTATACCGACCGGTGCGAGCGACTGCGCTGCGCGGGCGCGCTGAGAGCAGTCCAGTAGGAAATGGTTAACTAACTTAAGTATACCGCAAATAACTGCATTCCAATAAATAATGTATTATACTACATTATTTTCATTGGCTGAAAACTATAATAAATTCCTAATAAAAACCCCTATCTTTAAGGACAATAAATTATATAACAAAGTGTTGTGTAAAAAAATGAGCTGAGCCAACAGGATAAATAAGTTCCTGAACAATCTCATAAATCGATGATACAAAACGAAAGTGAGATTTGGGCAGTAAACTTACAACTGACTGCCAAAATAATAAATAATACGACTGTTTTGCGAAATAATAAATGTAAAATATTTTACAATTTCTGTGAAAACGTTAAATCTAGTAGCGATTTTCCAAACAGTCTTTGTTGTTGTTGGGTAGGGACACACAAGCATTGCGAATTCTGTCCGTCAGTCTGTTTGGTAGAGTAAGGCCGGGCGTACTTTTTATACGTTTTCGTCCGAGTTTCATTCGTGCGCTAAACGTACGAACAACACCATCCAACCAAACACTATGAGAGCGCGCACCATACATGCGAATAGGGTCTATATTTCTACATATAAAAATCCCGTGCCATCCCCCCCCCCCCCATCATCGCCCTGACGGGATTCTTTATATGTAGAAATTGTCACGTCCCATCCAGGAAACCTTACGTATGTACGTACGTATGCAGAGACCTTTACTCAGTAAAAGGTCTCTGCATACGCTTTACTGAGCCGGGGGTGACTTGTACTAACGTTCAGGTTTGATGGTTGTCTTTCCATCCATTTGGAAAAGCAGGAGCAAAAATGAACACACGCATGAAAAACTCGTTTGATTTGCATGACGACGTGCTACGCATGAGCCTACAAATCTGTACTAATGTCCAACTTCAAAGTACTTTAACTAAGTTAGGTAAAACCTGTATCAAAAGGGAAGATAGATCTCCTTGAAGCGTTAAGAGGCTGGGTAATGTTCATCAAGGTATCAAATTACTTTCAAAGAGTGTCGTTTGTTTGATCTTTTATGAGTTCAATATTTAAATTACCTATTTCAGTTTTTAATACTTTTATTAAAACATATTTCCTTTTCCCCTTTTTCTAACAACTGAAGAGAAGGAAATCCTTAGAGACAAAAAAAACTCAACTCAATTTGTTAATTAGTCTTAAGTGAAGATCACACTTAAGACTAATTAACAAATTGAGTTGAGTTTTTTGAGGTAAAAAATTTTAGATTACGTTTTCATTCATTTATTTTTGGCTAACGTAGGAAGACGTACGAACAAACAATACCATCCTTCCAAATCTATGAAAGCGCGCAGACTGCATACGAATTAGTCGTACCTACGTATACTGATTCGTACGCAGTATACGCGCTTCCTTAGTACCTACTTGGAAGAATGGGATTGTTCGTTCGTCTTCGTACGTTGATTCGTACTTTTGTAAAGAACCTTAAAAAGTGGTGAAACAGAAAACTCTGTTTATTGATGCGATGGGTAGTTGTAATGCAGAGTACACACTCTGGCCACGATCGTGTGGACCTGCGGAGATATTTCAATTAATTTTATTACAGTCCGCCCTGAGAGGAGTCCGCCCCGCCGCCCCACACCGCCCCACACCGCCCCAGCTGACCGCGGTTGCATTCCAGATGCCTTCGACATCAAGCCACTATATTGCAAATATCTTTCTGTGTCATACATATACGACACAAATATATTGAATGAGAGAATAGAACCAAATATGTAATTTAATTACTAGCCCGCGTAAATCCCGAGTACGTATTAATCCAGATCGCCAACTATCTGCATACCAATTCTCATCGCAGTCGGTTCAGTAGTTTTTGCATGATTGAAACATAAACAAAAAAAAACGTGTGGCACTCGGGGACTGCCGCGGTAAAGCCATTGCATAGATTTTTTAATCAACTTATGCAATTATAATTTTTTATTTTATTTTGTACCACGTTGGCATGGTAGGCGGAGTGGGGGTGTTAGGTTTTTTTTCGTTACGAAATTTCTTCATTCAAAGCTCAAAGCCCGCGATAAAAGCTATGCAATAAGTTAATAATAATAATAATAACAGACAAATGTCTGTCACGTAGACACACGTCTTTTTCTCCGATCTTATAAAAATATCGTAAATTACAATTGAAATACCATGAACAACATGAAAAAAGGAAAAATAAAACAAGTAACATGTTCAAACATGATCACATAATATAATAAAATGATAACGAGATCAGCAAGCAGAAGACAGACAACACAGAACGCACAACCACCACCATGGCAGCCTGTGACCAGCCGCGAGCGCGAGTCGTCGGATGAGGAGGTGTACTTCACACCTCCGGACACTCGCGGCTCCGACAGCAGCAGCGAGTCCGAGCTGTCGTCGCCGCCGCCGCCACCACCACCTGCGCGACGACGAGGGCGACCGCCGCCGTCGGCACGCTTGGGGCCTGTGGGACACCACGTCCCGCGCCCGGCCTCCGCTACCGATGGTGTAGTGCGTCGCATGCGATGGACTCGTACCATGAACGAGAACTGCATGCGCGCCTACTATAGGGCTACAGAGGGAGGGGCCTTCATGACCACGTATCGTGATAGGATGCTGCCTTTGTTTCAGGCTCTTGAACCGACCGTGTCTGTTACTGCCCAACGATTATCGGATCAAGTTAGAGCTATCCAGCGGTGTAAACTGTTGGATGACTCTACGCTTGATCGTCTCCGTACTGAGGCGCTACCTATTGGTGTGACATCGGACTCGCGTCATGACCGACCCGCCCCGCTGCCGCCGCCGCAAGCACCGACCTCGTTGCCGTCGGTTGCGGCGCCCCGGGTCGGTTTGGATACCGAAGAAGTTGATTTCACTAATATGAGCGTAAGTACCCAAACTATTGAGCATTTGAGGAGAACTTTGGAAAATACGATTCAGGAGTACCGGTCTACCACGTGCACTAGGCCACGTCTGCCGCGTTTGCCGACGCATAGACGTAATTTAGCGCTAATGGGTGCCCTGGATGACCTACTAGCCCCCTATTTGGGTGCTAGTGAGGATTTAATTGATACTCACTCTATCTTGTACTGCGGGGCTATTGCGGCATGCCGTGTGGCTCGTGTTAGATTCCCGGACACTGACCGAACCCCGCGGCCGCCGTCATATGTCCCTGCCTGGCAGGTGCGGATAGAGCGACGTATCGATACATTCAGGACACTCATTGCAAAGCTTATCTGTTTCAGAGGGGGTAACACTCGCCCCAGAGTGATGCGTTTCGTGAACCAGGCTTTTGTTGGGACTGGTATCAGACCCCAGCAGTACATGTCTTGTGTCACGGAACGCATTGACTTTCTGAAACAGAAAATCTATGCGTGGGCAAACCGCATTCGACGCTACAGAGAGCGCGTAGATAGGTATCGACTGAATCGTATGTTCCAAAGTGATCAAAGGAGGGTGTACCGAAACTGGGAAGGGCCTAGTCAGTGTGTGGTCGATGGGCAAAGGCCAGATAGTCGTACCATGATTAATTTCTGGCGTGATATCTGGTCGGTGCCCGTCGAACACACCGAGAGCGATTGGATGCGTGTTGTCAATGACGTGTGTGAGCCAATCGAAACCATGGAGGCCATTAGTATTACATCATTAGATGTAAAATGTGCGATCCGGACGGCTCAGAACTGGAAAAGTCCTGGACCGGATGGATTGCATAACTTTTGGCTGAAATGGTTTCGGAGCTCACACGTTAGATTGGCTGCACAATTCCAAGAGGCTCTTGAACTAGGTACTCTTCCTAGTTTTTTAACAACTGGTGTCACCTTCCTGCTCCATAAGTCCGGTAGTACCACGGAAGCTAAGAACTACAGACCTATTACATGCTTGCCTACCATCTACAAGTTCCTTACATCCATTTTGACCGTCAAGATTAATTCGCACATTGTTGCGAATAAAATTTTGGCTCCAGCTCAGAATGGATGTAGGGTAGGGTCCCGTGGTACTAAGGAGCTTCTCCTCATAGACATGGCTGTTTGCCAACAGGTTCGCCGGAGTAGAGGGAGTCTTTCTACTGCCTGGATTGACTACAAGAAGGCCTATGATTCGGTGCCTCATTCATGGTTACGGAGAGTGCTGGAGTTGTATAAAATTGATGCAACTCTAAGAGCTTTCCTAGACTCTTGTATGGGGCAGTGGATCACGGTTCTTCGTCAACCAGGTGGTGGAGATACTTTTTTTGATCCGGAGGACTATATAAGGATTGAGAGGGGTATATTCCAGGGCGATAGTCTGAGTCCCTTGTGGTTTTGTTTAGCTCTGAATCCTCTTAGCACACTGCTGGGGAATTCAGGGTTAGGCTATCGTCTTCGGAGAGGGGGTGAGGTTATTTCTCATTTGCTGTACATGGATGATCTCAAGCTTTTCGCTGCCAAAAAACCGGAATTGGTGTCCTTGTTAGAAATTACGGATAATTTCAGCAAGGCCATCAATATGGAGTTTGGTATCGATAAGTGTGCGGTCTTACATGTGCAGCGAGGGAGAGTTGTGAATTCATCGAATTTGCAGCTCTCAGAGACAATATCACTCAGATCCCTCTCCGAAGGCGAAACATACAAATACCTGGGTGTGTGAGATTATATATTGGGTGTAGCTAAGGTATGATATCCTGCCTATTTCGAGAAACTCCTGATTTCAGCGATGATTAATTAAAAATTCTAGTTAACTTAGATGTTACTTTAATGGCGGTCTCTAGTACAGTGTTCGAGGAGAGGGGGAAAGGGTACAATATTTTGCGTAGCTTCCGTGCGGTACGTTTTCTATTACGAATCTAATAGTTTGAAGAAATTGTAGTTCGTTCTCGTATGCGTGAACATACCCCCGGCCTTGAAAGGTCTCTTCTTTCGAAACAGTGGGCATATTTTTGAATATGCTCGCCTAACTGTGCCTGACGTTGTGTGGATATCAGCCACTCGTGCCACTCCATCCTTGCCAAGGATTGTATGTAGAACTCGACCCATCCTCCATTTAAGCGGCGGCAGATTGTCGTCTTTGATGATGACCATGGTATTCGGCTGCAGGACGTCCTTGTTCTTCCACCATTTGTTTCTGGTCTGCAGCTCTGAAACATATTCTTTGGCCCATCTGGTCCAAAAATGTTGCCTTAATTGTTCGACTCTTTGGAATCGCTTCAGTCGACTGGAAGGTACGTGTGTGAAATCATCACAACAAGGCGCTGTGAGTGGTCGACCAACTAGGAAGTGAGCGGGAGTGAGAGGACAGAGGTCTTGCGGATTAGAGGAGAGAGGGGAGAGAGGTCTAGAGTTTAGGACAGCTTCAATTTGTGATAGCACTGTGCTAAACTCCTCGAAGGTGAGGTGCGCGTTTCCTATCACTCGACGAATATGAAATTTACAGGAACGTACTCCTGCCTCCCACAATCCTCCAAAATGACTAGCGTAAGGTGGAATGAATTTAAATTTAATTTGTTGGCTAGTAGCGTATTCTATAATAGTAAGACTACATTTGGTAAGAAAGTCTTTAAAGTCGTTCATTAGACCTATAAAATTGCGACCATTGTCTGAAAAGATTTCAGCGGGCTTGCCCCTGCGAGATATAAATCTCTTCAATGCTGCTAAGTATGCTTCGCTAGAGAGATCACTGACTAACTCTAAATGCACTGCGCGTGTCACGAAACATATAAAAAGACAAATGTAAGCCTTAGTGCATACAGCACCACGCCCTTTACGGTTCAATATGAGCATTGGTCCGCAGTAATCTACACCGCATCGAATAAAAGGAAAGCCTGGCGTGACGCGTTCCTTAGGTAGATTACCCATGATTGGTTCAAGCGTCTTGCCCTTGAGACGTGTACAGGTTACACATTTATGCACCACCTGCCTCGAAAGGGTCCTACCACCTAGCGGCCACCATGACTCGCGTATATGAAACAGCAGAGCTTGAGGTGCAGCATGAAACAATTGTTCATGCTCGTGGCGGAAAACTAAAATGGAAAAATAATGTTTGGAAGACATAAGGATCGGGTGTTTTTTGTCGTAGCTAAATTCGGAATTATCTAAACGACCACCCACGCGTATAGTCTTATTGTCGTCTAGGAATAAGTTTAATCGTAATAAATTACTTTTGGAAATTAGCGTTTTGTTTTTGGACAATAATTCGTATTCGTTTGGGAAAGACTCTAATTGAGACAACCTAGCTAGTGTTAATTTAGAATAATTTAGTTCATCCACAGTTATATTTCCAAATCGTTTGCTTTGATTGCGAATATTGTGTGTAAATCGTAACACAAAAGCCATAGCGCGTAGAATACGGCGGTATTGTGAAAAGCGATGAAAGGGAAATAGCGGATCGGACGCATCTTGAACTACGAAGAAATTAGCAGTAGATCTAATTTCTGGTAGCTCTTCGTGTGACGTGTCCGACTCGTCTAGGCTGTCTAAGACTAAATTAGGGTCTTTCAAGTAGGCTGGGCCGCTCCACCACAGATCAGAAGAAGAAAGATCTTCCAAAGTAGAACCGCGAGAAGCGAGATCCGCGGGGTTGTCCTTACCACTGACGTGACGCCATGGCAAGCCAGATGTAAGCTCATGTATCTCCGCGGTTCTATTCTGAACGAACGTTTTTAAACGACTCGGTGTCATGCGTAACCATCCGAGTACAATGGTGGAGTCAGTCCAAAATACTACGTTATCGAATTTATAGTGAAGCGAATTACGAATTTTATCATAAAGTCTAGCGCCCAATAAAGCGCCACACAGCTCGAGACGCGGTATACTAATAGTCTTCAAAGGAGCTACTTTAGCCTTCGAAAATAGTAAGCGAATAGAAATCGTTAAATCCTTATTAACTGTGCGAATATAAATACAGCTGGCGTACGATAGCATCGACGCATCCACGTATATATGCAGCTGTACGTTTATAGGCTCGGCGCCTATAACATGACGCGGTATTCGTATCGAATCAAGTGTACTTAGCGAAATAACAAACCGGTTCCAGGAGCGACCGACGTCATCGGGTACTGAATCGTCCCAGCCTAGTTTTAATAGCCATAATTGTTGGATTAATATTTTAATGCGAATTACAACCGGACTTAAAATACCGAGAGGGTCAAATATTTGCGATATATTTGACAAAATTGACCTTTTTGTAATAGGACAGCTATCTGAGGAATTAAATTTAAATTGCGAGTTAAAATAAAATTCATCGGTTGAACTATTCCATCCTATACCTAACGTTTTACAATTTTCATTTAAGCCTAAATCCTTGTTCGTGTCTAAAAATTACGTTTGTAACGAGTCGGATACTTTAAAATTGAACATCCATTTTCGAAGTGGAAAACATCCCGATTGCAATACCTCAGACGTCTTTTTACATAGCTCTAATAGTTTATGTTTATCGTCTAACCCGAAGAAAAAATCATCAACAAATACTCCCTCGTTAATAACCCTCTTTACGTCAGCATCCGACGTTTCTAAGCCTAACTGTTTTATACACCTAACACTAAGAAAAGGCGCGGACGCGGTTCCGTAGGTAACTGTATTAAGTTGGTACATACCGATCGGTAAAGAGGGATCGTCACGCCAGAGTATTAACTGCAAGCTACGTTGATTATGGACGACGCGACATTGACGAAACATACTCTGGACGTCTGCGCATGCGACATATTTGTATTCTCTGAAACGTAGAAGTATTGCAATGAGATCACCCTGTATAGCGGAGCCGATCATCTGTAAATCATTTAGTGATTTTCCGGAGGTGGTCTTAGCGCTTGAATCGAAAACTACTCGAAGCTTAGTAGTAATCCTGTTCTCACGATAAATACCAAAATGCGGCATAAAATAATACGGGGACTCGTATGAATAGACTCGTGACATATGATTCAAACTTAAATATTCATGCATAAATTGTGTATATAAAGTTTTGTACTCGGGTGAGATTTTAAAACGTTTTTCTAAGGTAAGAAAACGACGTTTAGCTTGTTCGTATGAATCACCTAAAGTGTCGGGTGACTGTTGTAAAGGAATCGTGACGCAGAACCTTCCCTCACTGTTGCGCGTAGTAGTGCGGATGAAGTGTTCCTCGCAGGCACGTTCCTCCTCAGTCTGCGCATCACCGACCTTAGGAAGTTCTTCTAGTTCCCAAAACATGCGAAGTTGGGAGTCTAAAGTAGTATTTGACATATTACATTGAATGCGATTTGTAGGCGTAGATTTTAAAATAGGTCCTGAAATGATGTACCCTAACTTAGTTTCTTGTAAATACGGACCGGTAGGTAAGCGTATCCTATCGTTTTGTAACAAGTCCCAGAACCTATCTGCACCTATTAATATGTCTATGGTTTTAGTGTTTAAAAATTGCGGATCGGCCAACCGTATGTTGTCTGGAATACAAAGATGCGTGTATAATTGACATACGGTCGGAATATAATCGCTTATCTGCGATAAAACATAACAATGAAGACGCGTAGAAAATGTTTTATCGCAGCACGATTTAATTTCGAGAGTGCAGGTTTGCGTACACTGTATTACAGAGTTACCAACACCTCTAATTTCGATTGTGGACTGTAATAAATTAGCGTTGATTGTTTTGCAAAATTGTTTTGTAACAAAACATCTTTCACTTCCGTTGTCTAGTAGTACACAGGCCTTATGGTAGGTACCTTGTGCATCGGCTACTTCGACAACAGCTGTGGATAAAAGAACGGTAAAAGACTTGTTTACGCTGATTGAAGGAAGGCTTGCGGAGGCTGAGGGAGGCGAGGGGTCAGGTGCAGTGTGATCCGACTCCGAGCCTGTCATCACCTCAGTCGCAATCGACGCATGGAATGCAGATGATTGATTGCTATCTATTTTACTAGTATCGTTATGAATTAACGTGTTATGTTTCTGGTCGCATTTTCGGCACGGGCCGAGTGTGCAATCAGCCGGAGTATGCCCGGGACGTAAACAGTTCTCACACAGTTTTCTTTCGCGAATAAGTTTTAGTTTTGTTTGTAAACTGCTGTTAATAAATCGATTGCAAGAATATAAAGGATGGTTCCCATTGCACATAAAACAAACTCGTTTTACGCGTGAATTAAACTTACTGTTATCAGTTACGATATTACAATGAGAAGTGTAATTCGATTTATGCGTAGACGTGTTGTGTTTTTTAAGTACATCTACTTGTTGAGTTTGTTTACTGTGCAACGACAACAACATATCCACCTTAGATCTTAGGAATTTAATCAAATCATCCAACTTGGTATTTATGTTTTTAGATTGGGATTCAGTGAATAATAAACCCTTATGGGTTTCCCATTCGCGCTCAGTAGTTTTATCCAATTTAGAGACGATTAGATAAATAATTAGCGTATCCCACGAGTCTGTGGGTTCTCCTAGTATTTTTAGTGACCTTAAGTTTTTGTTAACGGTATCAATGAGTTTATTTAGCGACATATGCGACTCCTTAGTACAGGGACTTAGGGAAAATAAATTCTTAACGTGATTTTGTATTAAAATTCGGTGATTATTGAACCTACTAGTTAACGTCTCCCATGCTACGATATAATTTGTGGAAGATACATCAATCGCATCAATTATAGCTAGGGATTCGCCCTGTAGGGATGCTTTTAGGTAATGGAATTTTTGAATGTTGCTCATATCTTTAGAACGATGAACAAGTGAAATAAACTTATCCCTATACTCGAGCCAGTGCTCATATGAACCGTCAAAGTTTGGTAAAGTAATAATAGGCAATTGAACAGGCTGAACTTTAGGTGAATGTTCATGTTTACATTCTTTACTGTGGTTTAGGTCAGCGGTCTCTCCAGATACTAGCATGGCTTCTGCGCGAGCCAAGACAGGATAGAATACGTTCTGAAATTCCTCACGAGTATCGAGCTGCGAGTCCAACTGATTGTCTTCGACATTCATTTCGATTTTTGTTTGGATTTCATTGTACTCGGAACCTAGACTAGCCGCTGCCTGTATACGAAACTTTAAATCTAACCTATTTTGTAAGTCCAGTTCAAAGTCGCTGTTTTCTAAGGAATTTATATAATTACTGAACTTAGTAACACGGCCTTTGATAATGCCTCGTTTTTTAATTAAGTCTTTGACTATGCCAGAGAAACTAGATTTATCTGTAGTCACTAATATTTGAGGAGATTTAGAGCCATCAGAAGTCATTTTGGTGAATTATGAGTGGAAGAGTACTTACGATTTGGATTTCGGTAGCCCTGAACATGCGTCCCTGATGCTAGCACGTCACCAGGTTGTCCAACTAACTACGTGTCTCCAAATATGTAGCACACTGCTTGCGGATATAACTGAAATCAGTTTAGCACAGGTTTCACAAAGAGAACAGGGAGATGATTAAGGAAGAGGATGGTTGGTCCCACCAGAAGCGTGATTTGGTGATCCAGTCCAGCTCGTTCCTTGAAGCGCTTGGTCTCCGTCTGATTTTCTTCTACCTTGCTTGCGGTATCGTTTCTTGAAACGCCAGAATTTAGATGCCACGTCGTGCACGTGCTTGGTCCATAGGTCGCTCGTCCGAATTTGGTGAGAAGGATCAAAATTATGTGTGAGATTATATATTGGGTGTAGCTAAGGTATGATATCCTGCCTATTTCGAGAAACTCCTGATTTCAGCGATGATTAATTAAAAATTCTAGTTAACTTAGATGTTACTTTAATGGCGGTCTCTAGTACAGTGTTCGAGGAGAGGGGGAAAGGGTACAATATTTTGCGTAGCTTCCGTGCGGTACGTTTTCTATTACGAATCTAATAGTTTGAAGAAATTGTAGTTCGTTCTCGTATGCGTGAACACTGGGTATGTCGCAAGCTTTAGCGATTGATGGAGATGTAAAACAGTCAGTGAAAGAGCGTTTCTTTGGCCGCCTAACAAAAGTTCTCAACAGTCTTTTGTCGGGTGGAAACAAGGTGCGAGCTTTCAATGGCTGGGTTATGCCTCTGCTCATCTATTCTTTCGGTGTACTCAGGTGGACTCAGACTGAACTTGACGCCCTGGATCGGAAGGTACGTTCACAGCTAACAGCCCATCGCATGCTTCATCCCCGCTCTTCGGTGATGAGATTGTACATTCCCCGGAAGTGTGGTGGTCGAGGCTTTTTAAATGCTAAGACTCTACATAACCGGGAAGTGTGCAGTCTCAGAGAATATTTTCTCGGTTCCGAGAGTGGGATGCATCGCGATGTGGTAGCAGTGGACAAGAACCTTACCCCGCTCTCCTTGGCAAAAGAGAACTGGCGCAAACCCTCGATACTCAGCGTCGAGGACCGCAAGGACATATGGAAGAGCAAGGAGCTGCATGGGAGGTTTTATCGGGTCCTTACGGACCCCGATGTAGACCTCCTTGCGTCGGTGAACTGGCTACGTTTCGGTGATCTCTTTGGGGAAACCGAAGGTTTTGTTTGTGCAATTGCCGACGAGGTAATGATGACGAACAATTATAGGAAATATATCCTGAAGGATGGTACGGTCGATATTTGTCGGGCATGCCACCATCCCGGAGAGTCACTCAGGCATATTATTTCCGGTTGTTCTCATCTTGCCAATGGTGAGTACTTGCACAGACATAACTTGGTGGCCAGGATCATCCACCAGCAACTTGCTCTTAAATATGGACTTGTGGACCAAGAGGTGCCATACTACCAATATGCACCCGTTCCAGTTCTCGAAAACGGTCGTGCCACGCTCTATTGGGACCGGTCTATTATCACGGACAGGACTATTATCGCCAATAGACCTGACATCGTGATAGTAGACCGGTCGGAACGACGGGCAATACTCGTCGATATCACCGTTCCGCATGACGTTAATCTCGTAAAGGCTGAAAAGGACAAGGAAACTAAGTACTTGGACTTGGCCCACGAGATTACCGCCATGTGGCACGTTGATTCGACAAGTATTGTTCCGATAGTCGTGTCGGCAAATGGATTAATAGCGAAGAGCCTCGACCAACATCTTAAGAGGCTTTCGCTAGACGGTTGGGTCAAGGGTCAGATTCAGACGGCAGTCGTCCTTGATACGGCACGTATCGTCAGAAGGTTCCTGTCTCTGCGTCCCTAACCATCGGTAGCCTGGGCCCTGCCCCGCTGCCGACGGGCTTCTAGGTTTAGGTTTTTATAGTAATTTACTGTTTTTGTACAAAATTTATACATTGTTTATAGGACTTGTAGATAGAATTTTATATAAGTTTGTTACTTAGATGGAATTTTGTTTATAGGTTTTGTAGTAATGTATATATTTTGTATGTAGTTTATTTTTATAAAAACTTAAATTTAAGAAATAAAATAAATGAGTGAATAATAATAATAATTTTTGTTTTGAAACCTTTGTTGGTTTGTTGCAGAATGTTTCGTCACAATATTGTCAGTACGACAACATAAAGTAAACGTAAAATAAAATAGATCCGTTAAATAATACTCAAACCAGTAATTGTTTAATGAGAACATTAGCGATAGGTGGTCGCAAGTGTTCTTATTTCGCATAATGTTGTTCGATACAAGGTGATTGCGGTGTGAACTCACAACAAGATTTTGTTGGCGAAGTTATATCGAAGTTTAGTCAGAAAACCATGTAATACCTACTCGTAAATATAATGCGTATTTCTAGATAGGTGAAGTATTTGAAGTGTTCTGATGGTAATCACATCTCCACGTAGGTACGGCTGAAGCAACGTTCACGTACAATGATATAATTATGTATCAAAGCACGTGTTTGCCGCCGCCGCCCCGTCCGCCGCCGCCGTCCGCCATGATTCTCGGAACCTAATCATTCCAGAATCGTATGAATTGGTTAACGGGAAGAAGCTGTGACGTAAACACACGTTGGTATATTGAATTTAGATTGGCTACGTCTACTATAGGTACTTTCTAGTTTTAGTTTATATTCTGTAAATAATAATATCATTCAATACGCTCTCTACGTGTGTGCCTTTTTAGGGTTCCGTACTAATCCGTACCCAAAGGGTAAAAACAGCACCCTTTTGGAAAGACTCCACTGTCCATCTGTCTGTCTGTCTGCCCACCTCAGCGTGGTAGCTAAACGCTTAAAATTTTCACAGATAATGCATTTCTGTTACTGCTTTAACAACAAATACTAAAATCAGAATAAAATAACTATGTAACTGGGGCTCACTTACAACAAAGCTCTCTTGGGATCTAACTGGATAGGAAGCGAAAGGTTGCTCTCGCCAGAGGTTACATTCATAATATACCGCGAGTACATTCCTTTTAGTTTCAAACAAAAAAAAAATATGGAGAGTTTCTCATACCACTCGAGAGTTGATAGGAAGCACCGATACCGAGTGAAGTCAGGCAGTGGAACGGGGTCAGTCGACTCATGATGATCCACAGTTTCCACTGCGAATTTGACCGACAGAGGTTGGATGTCGAGTTCCAATGCACGACGATACGACATGACATGACACAAGTCATTTACTTTCGTCACAGAATACATAAATAGTACAAGCTTTCGTACAAAACTATGCGTAGGTTTACACAGGTTTACATAGTTTAATTTTAGATATATACATACAGTCTACATAATATATATGTATAGTAGGTACAGTATTGTACAGTATAATAACTATTTAAATTTTATGAGAAAATATAAAGTCAATATGGATAAATAAAACCAACAGATTGTTTTTCTGTTTTCGCGATGCTTCATCGAAAATAAATTCATTTTCCAGTTTTAATCGCATTTTTTTATTATTGTATTCAGGGTCTACCCTGAAGAAGTGATCTGTAAGTAAAGATTATAGAAACGTGGGGCATTTACAAAATTCTAAAAATATTAAAAGCAAGGCTATTTTAATCGGAAAATGAGTTGAATTCGAGTTTACCATTTTTTTTAAAGTAGGTAAATGCGTAATGATGACATTTTATTAAGAAATGTAACAATGGTATGTAAGAAAACACATTTTCTTGGCGATTTTCAGTGTAAACTTTTTATTTCGAAAAAAATAGACCACTAAAGTGTTACCATTATACCTAATATTAATATTATACGGTTGGTTCGATATTGATTGATGTATCGGTGGTCCATTAAATCCACAACTGGTTCAATAATTTGGGGTCTCACCACTCACCTATCACGACTAATCACGAGGGTTGTCAAAGGGTCGCCCGTCTACTGTCGGGGCCGTCCGTCGTCGTCGGGCGCTTTGTTCTATCAATTTAATTATTACTTTAGTGATTGATGATTACCCGCTGAGTTCAATATGTTGTTAACGATTTGATTAAATATTGTTACGCAAACTATTTCTGCGATAATACTGATCTAGGTATACTAATATTATAAATAGGAAAGAAACAAAACAATAGAAAGCTACGTTATCGGGGAGTAACATAGGCTACTTTGTTCCCGAAAATTAGAGCATCAATGTGCTTTCAATGATCTAAGGTAGCAATATTGTTTGCCACCTTAGATAATTTACCGACATCAGCTATAACTTGTACCTATTATTAAGTGAGCAAATATCTTTTTTATTATTGTTAAGATAGCTGCTTCATTTTCGGCGTTTAAAGCTACAAGACAAGTTGAAAGCTGCCGGATTATGTAAAAAATATAAGCACAAATAAAACATTATGCTTACAAATTATTTTACCTTGTAAAAATACCCCCCCTCATTTACGTCTCTTACCCCAACATTTACCTTGTGAATAAAGCGGTGAACAGTTAACCTATGTTAAATATTCAAATGGCCAATTGTAATAGTGATCGTCTAGATTTAGGACAATATTCTACGTTGTGTTTTTAAGATGTAGTAACTCAAGATCTTTACATGTGGTATGCTTTAGACAAAATTAGATGTGAATCAGGGCGGTGGCAAGTGCTGCTACAGTATCCTATCTTCTAAGAACAGGTAGATAAGTATAGGTATATAAACTCTAAATTATAATAAGGATATTACTTGGAAGGATAGATATATAATGAGAAAATATGCAATGTTATATAAATATAAATAACTATACTTATGAATATGCTTACATGAATGGTTTAGCTTACATTATTAAGTAGGACAGATATAGATATAGGTATGTATCTAGTTGTAATGTGTGTTACCGCAACCCTAAGGGGTTGCGGGAGTCTTCTTCCTCCGTCCCCTCAAGACTCAATCCATCACTCTCCGTTGAATCTAATCTACGCGCTAACAGTGGCGCCATCAACTCCGAAGAGGACATCATCAAACAAAGGTGGTGGAAACACCCAATTTGATTAAATTCAGGTAAGTTAGTTAGTATTGTATCCAATCTAACTCAATGCAGGTCCCATATCAGTGTGACCCGGCCGGATAACAGACATGGATATTTGTGTGGTAACTCAGAGGAACGCCAAAATCGGACATAACCTGATGTTACAGTTGTATGAAGTGCGTACCGGGCTGTAGTAGCCATGGCCGCTTGTGGAGTGTGATATCCCTTTGGTATGGTTAGGAGAACGTGTCGGCCAGAAACCTTTCCTGAGATAGTCTCGCCACATATGGATGTGGGTCAACAACTAAACCTTATTCAGCTCTGTGACACGCAACCATCGCTAAACAACCTTGGGAGATTCTAAGATGGGTGGGGCATTCCCACAATTTTGTACAGAGTATAATGTATGTGTAATATCCACAAATGTCCCGACCAGCGACAACAGCAAACATGAGAGTTCATTAGTAGTAAAACTGGATACTAGATTATGTTATTTGTATAAAATTGATAAAATCAATACAATTAGGTGCTTCCGAAGGCAAGAACCATGGATTGGCAACTAGTTTATCATGAAATGAGAAACATACAATTGCCACTTCATGACTCATTTGTGTAGTCCTGTACCAAAGCATGAGCTACAAGGTACTTTCAGGTATTTGGGTATGTATCCAACATGCGGTTATAGGATTATAGGACACAAGGGGGTTTGGCTTCGCCTTGGTTTACCAAGTGATTTAGGAATCAAAAGGTACCGCAAAATGAGGCTCTAATTCGGTTAGAGTTAACTGGTGTAGCCTTGGCCAGCCAGACTTGGCCTCAATCAAAAGCTAGCTTACCGGAATCATGAGCTGTGAAACTTTTCTCAGTGTGTGTTGGTGGAGTATACCCCCTAACCCAACTAAAGGAAAAGACACAGGTTCAATACCGATTTGGCCTTTCCTTGATCAAGTTACGACCGTCAAGACTCTTAACAAACAATCTCCTTCGATTATTGTTTAACAGGCTTAGACAGTATAATATCTTCTGCACGATTATCCTCACACCAACCATCATAAGGATGATGTGACAACAAGGTGAGACGATACAAGTTGCAAGTACTCTAGTCCAGGGGGGGCAGGTGCCTAAAATGAAACTCGGTGGTTATAATCGCAAATTGGACAATAAACCAAATCTCCATCGATTGAAATGTCCTAAAAGCCAATGAGCTCTGCATCCTCTCTCCCAAGTTACCTCGTTCTGGACTTTTATAGTTAACAAGTTAGCTGCTATATCCATCCCGAACTACAGTAGATGTTATGTCTTGTGTAATATAATAAATAATCTATGTTTGTACATAATACTCTAATAATATAGTAAACAAAGATGATGAGATAAGTTGAATGTTAGGTGGGACACATAATATATCTTTTGTAGATACGTAGATATTTACAATATGAGCTTATATGATATTTAATGCCTGGATTTGATCGTCACATAACATTTACGACTTTAACTTTTAATAGAAAAGAATTAACTAGGTAGTTTAGTTTATGCCAGGCATGGCTCCTGGATTTTCAAGATAGATACGTGACTTTTCTTTGATCAAACTAATTCGCACAGCTGACCTCGAGGGTCCCTACGAGAGTATAATTTAATTCGCACGATAATACCCACTGTTTGACTGAGAGACTGCAAAATTAGCAGCTATTTGTTATGAAAATAAGAACAACCTCAGAGAGTAGTCTCTGCCAGGGGATTTCCCTGGGCTGAGATAAATAGTTTCTCTTCAGCCAAACACTAGGTTATAAGAAGTAGCCCAGAGCTTTCCCCAAGCTACGAGCACACAAAAGAAAGTAAGGAACATCGTACTAGAGACACCTTAACATTTTCCTATCAATTACTGCCAGTTTCTAGTAATCCCGTCCCCGGGCTCTAGTTAGAAAAGTTGGCACCATTTAAATTGGAAGAAAATGGCCCGACGAGGAGACAGAATTCCCCAGAACCTGGCAGCAATTCCTATCAAAGAAAACATGCTTGCTTACCTCGTTGTCTTTCTAGGTAGAAGGACGATCAGATTTCCAATGAGGACCCTATCACCTAAAATAAATCACTTCACTCACAAGACAGGCCATGAACAATAATAATAAATAGGTATCACCTTTTATTCACTTCTCTACCAGTAGACCTCTCACTTTCTGGCTATGCTGAACCTAACTAACCTGGGCTAAGCTGTTAAAATAAAACTGTTCGTATTTGGGCAGAGGTCTCACTTTACTTGTGATTTATTTTATTGGAGCACTGTTGGTTCGCGAACGGCCAGGGATTTTCCTTTTTAGGAGTTCCTGTTTCTCGGAAAAAACTTCCTAGCTATACTGAAACTAATTGACTAAACTGGGCTATACAGTATACTGTTAAAATTAGACGGTTTCGCGTTTGGGTAGCGGTTCCCATCACTTGGAGATTGTTAGTTTGAATTCTTTTAGTTCGCGACCCGGCAGGGATTTCCTTTTCAGGAGCTGTTCGTTATAGCAAAACTTCCCTTAAATGAACGCGGCAGGGCCTTATAAAGCCTCAAAATCTTCCCCTTCTCCCAAAATTCGCTTTTTGAGTTTCGGGATACCAGTTTTTCTTTTCAAAATCGCATTTCTCAATTAGCCAATTTTCCCAAAACTAATCTGCCTTTTTCTTTGGTCTAAAGTATATTTTTTTCTATTTGACCTACCATTGCTTGATTATTGCTTAGGTTTAAGACGTGACCTACAGTATAAACCTCAATCGACCTATTTTCCCAATTTTAGTTTCTTTTTAATCGGCCATATTTTCTCCAAAACTCCCCTAATCTCCTGACTATGGCCACATTTCCTTAAAGATGTTACGGTTGTTGATTGGACTCCCTTCCCATCGGCTTATTAACCAATTAGGAACCTTGAAAATGTTTCTCCTGAAATTTAGGTTATTCACAACGCATGCTTTGACCTCCATTTATCCAACAACCAATGGGGTACCTTGAAAAAGTTCTTCCTGAAAAACCTTCTAAAATGGGCGTGAAAGGGGTTTATTCATAAACCATGCTTTATACCTTCATTTCCTCAGTAGCCAATGGGGAAGCTTGAAAACGTTCCCCTGAAAACGGACTATTCATAAATGCATAGAGAGAGTTCCCATGAACTTCCGGCGGAAACGCGGCGCTGTCTGCACTTTGAGGTGGCCAATGTCAACAGCCTTTGTTGTGGCTTAGAAAGAAGAATTCCTTAATCAGCCGTTCCTTGTCCTCCTCCCGGGTTCGGTTACATGTTTATCCCTACGCTATAATTATTTACAACTATATTTCCATGTATAAACTACAAAAAGATCGAAGATTTAATAGATTTTGAAGATAACCTTGTTTTCTTTACCTCCCTTATCTATTACAGCGCCATCTATTATCAAGCAGTGGGACAATAGACCCCACTTTACCTGGTTCTTTCAACGCGACTCCTACTCTCTCAGAGATGTCGTTATATTAAATATCTTTCATAGCACAACCTAGGGTTAACCCATTTTTACCGCTTATCAGAGAGGTAATTAATCACCTAATCTTAATCTTGGTTAATGTATTTAATCACCTAAAGAATTTTAGTTAGGTTAATTATACCGATTGATTTCTTACTTGAGGTATTTCTATGTTGCTATTCTATTTTAGCAAGGCGTTGCGTCCCAAAAGAGATTAGATTTAGGCACGACTAAGAGGTTGGATTGTTACAACCTACTCTCGAGTAAGTTCCAGCTCTACATTGGTATTACGATCGTTCACAGTCCCTACACAGGAAATAGCATAAATCTTAACGCAGTCGAGTAATGTATTATGTATTTAGCAAGTGTTATTGCAAGACGGAAGAGTTGTGATGAGGTTTTTAATCTCTTATTAATCCGTGTTTACGGACTATTCTGAGTAGGTAAATACTTGAAGAATGGTAGGTAGATACATTCTGATATCATTTATTTTTATAATTTTATTGTAGGATCAATTTGAAATTCGTGTCCTTCCGGGGACTGCAATAAATGTAGGGGAAAAGGGAATTTATCTTCCATTTCCCCTCGATTTTGAATTCTGGGATAAACTACTACGAATCCCACTTACTGTGAGAATGCTCCTGAACTGGGAAATCTTTTCAGGTCCAACGTTCATTTATGTTACCAATGGTATTTTAAAATTGCAGGAATGCCTATCACGGAACACATAATAAATTATCTCTTAGTTAATTCGAGAGAGTTCAATGATTACTATTATGTATTGTTTTACTATGAACAGAAAACGTACCTCCATAAATATTGCAATAACTGTGCGATCGAGTTGATTTGAAATGTTCCTCACATACGACCGCCGAGGAATGGCAGACACGTCACGACTTTCTCACGGGACCATAATCAACGACTATTGCTTATGAAAATGCCATACGCTTTGATACCGTCTTCAATCAACTCGAGGCAAAATGTGTGGGTGATAATATCTATTTTATTTAATATTCGAATTCTAGGTAAGTAAGTTCATGGGATAAAAGTTCCAGACTAGCAACTCATGGTTTACAATACAGATGAAATATATTTATTTAAATTTTCTTCTGTACCTATTCGCTCGATAGGTGTTGGATGTTGGATTGAAATAAAACTTATTTTTTCGATTTTAATCGCGTTGCTTTTATACTTCAAGCATTTTAAAGCCCTACGTTTCGAGATCTTTACAGATCTCTTCCGCAGGGGTAGACAGACTTACATATGTATATTTAGTAGATACCGATTCCTGTCACCAAGTCCGAGATCTACCTATTGAGTTTTCTTTTCGTCTTCAACATCATCAGACCACAAGTGCACCTTCATCACCTTCACAGCCTTTGTGACAAACCATACCAGCAGCATCACCAGGATCAGAAGATCCAAGTACAACTTCTGGAAGATTGGTATCTGGACTGCTGGAGAGACCAGGTGGTACGTCCCCGAATCTATTACCAGATTACTCCAGTAGAGAAGTTCTTTTTGAGGTGACACTAGGTGGTTTTGGAAGATGGTTGATGCTTCTAGGGCTTGTCTTCGATAGCTAAAATATAATTCAAAATTTATTTGCAAGAAACCATTTTTTATTAAATATTGATGGCTAAGATAGAATTCCTTAGATAAGATGATCCTTTCTTTCTATAAAGTTGTATTTACCTGTAATTTGCAAGTATTTCATTGATAGCATGTAACAAATTGTAGGGCAAGTCTTCGTTGAAGTCCACCTTCAGACCTCGACCGCGCGCTGCCACCAATTCTGTTTGGAGGAATTGATCTCCGAACATAGGAATACCAATGATGGGGACTCCGAAATACGCGGCCTCCATACAGGACTTTAAATCTCCTTGTGTGATAAAAATCATCGTATTTGTGTGATCTAAAACATTAATAGGACTATATATGGAACTCACTCACTCACTCGTAAGTTATTCTTTAGTCTAATTTCGTTTTGTAAAACTTACTCAATATACTAATTTGTGGAACCCTCTGTAAAACGTGGATATTTCTCGAATGACCCTGAAGATTTTCTTCAAATTTCCAAATGATTGTTTGCTCTAATTGTCCAAATATATCAAGTAAGCGTCTCTTTGTGCGCTCCGAAATGTCTTTACTTTTTACATTTGGGCCAAGATTAAAAAATATCACACCGTTTTTCGATTTGTCAATGATATCCTGCAAACTCTGCGAAAATGTAACAAAATAATTAAAAAAAAGTATAAGTTACGCGCTTGGAATATAAATTTCAGGTAAAAAAATACTCAAATTCACATTATTCAAACCATTTATTCCTTTCTACCCTATCCTCCAAAACGCCACCGGGTATTAAGGCGTGACCGTTTCACACAATACATTAGAATAATCTACATTCGCCATGATAACTGGCCATTTCTCCTAAAATACTCGCAACATAAAACATTCGAATGCTGTTCCAGTTATTTTACGATGTTATTAAAGGGTTATTGGTCCGATATTACAACCTCGTTTCGCTAATGCACAGTATTACAGTAGGCTGTGGTACCTATTACGTTGCGGAACACAAAATTTAATTTAAGTCCATGGATCTAACGAGTGATTAGAGCGGGAATAAAGCGGGAGCGTATAGAACTAGATCGTAGAAATAAAATACTATTTACTTGTTTTAGTGACTTCGGCTGTAGGGCTTCAATGTGATGTCCTCCTACAAGCTTCACGTTCTGAGGTAAAGGCAAACCTTGGCCCAGCAGAGGATGGGAATTGACAAGCATCATCGATGCGTTGTACACCAGACTTTCGTAGTTAGAGGGTAATTGTTGACGCCGCTCTTGAGCTGGTCGGTACATTTCTTCGTATATAGGAGATTCCACATAGTACGTAGTATAGCTTCACAAAAAAATGTTATGATCACAATTACATTTACACAACAAAATACAATTTCCTATCAAAATATTTTAAATCTACATACTAAAACCAAGCAGTTAGGTGTAATTGTCTCCACAGCCGGATTGTTTTCTCAACGATGTTGTACTCTAATGCTGAAACTCTAGCTTGAGAGTCCACGGAATAAGCAGGATTGGTAGGACCTTCCACCAGCTGCAGATTCATCCAGGACACATCCACAGCACTGTACCAAATCAGAGGACAATTGTACAATGATGCCAGCCTACAAACATACAAAACAACCGGTAGTTTTATCTTCCAAAGTAATGATAACAAATGTATGTGATTACACGGATTAGGTAGATACTTACGGCGCTAGTAGACCTGTATAATACCATTCAGCTACCACCAAATCAAATGTTGCAATAGGATCCAGCAGTAGTTCTTGTGTATTCTTGTGCTCTAAAACTCTTCTGGCAAATGCAGTCCCGACTTCTAGAACCTTCTGCGGAGGTTTAGGCTTCCGGACCAGCTCCATCAGCCTGATCCGTTCTCTCTCTTCAAATTCAAAACGTAAAAACATTAAAAAAAAGGATTTATAATAAAAGTTATTTGAAAAAAAAATACGGTACCTGCTACTGAGTATAGTGATGAGCTGGTGTTTAGGATTTTCAGGTGAACGTCTTGCTTTAATGACGTTACTGGAGTTATGTATGTCACCTACAACAAAATTGGTTACTAACAACTGTATTTTAGGCGCTCTATTTAGCAATGCAACAGGTGGAGTATAGCCTTACATACCTACCTCAGAAATGACTTAAGATAATTTTATAATTAGTTACCTCATGCCCACCATCAAGAAGGGTTGTGACGACAGAGTCTCCAAATAAAGCATGGCTGTAACTTGGCACCGGGAACACCACCAGCACTCTTCCAGCCGCACTAAGCTGTAATACACACAGCACCACTACTATAAACATAATCGCTTCCAAAACCTGGTCTCGGCTAACTGCACTAACTTTTCACTATTTTTTTAAAACTGGATTACAAAAACATTTTTTTGATTCTTTACACGTTTGTGTTTAATTTCTAACTGCGAGTGTTGTAGGGCACGAGTTATCTCGAAATTGTAAAACATGGACCAGCTGTTATCTTCGATGATGGACGTTATCAGCCGTGAGTGAGCCATACCGGTATAGTTGGTACTATAGCAGGTTAACCAGATCCATTAATCATCAGTGTTGTGATCGTCGATTGTTATCTAAGATTTTTCAACAAATACTTGTATTATTAAAAAAAATAATTTAAAAAATTAAAAACCGACTTAAAAAAATCATAAAATAACCTCGCCTACGTACAGTGCCACCGACTTATCTGTTATGTAATCTGAAGTCGGGCAGATTTACTGGGTTGGTTGAGTAGGATTGTAAGTAGTTTGGCTGCCCGACTTAAATAAATAAATAAATAAAGTGGTTTCAGATGTGGAGACTCTGAAACCATATTCTTATTCATCGGTATCTATTCTTTATGGCCTTATTCCACTGGTGAAAATCAAAAACTGAGCACTTTGCTGCACTCTCGAGGTGCAATCCTGTTCATCACTCCGAAGATCCTCATCCGATCTTCACCATTTTTTTATGGGACCAACTGTGATATATCTCCTTTCAAACAAAAAAAGAATTATCCAAATCGGTCTAGGCATCTTCGAGTAATCGGGGAACATACATAAAAAAAAAAGAAATATCCTGACGAATTGAGAACCTCCTCCTTTTTTTTGGAAGTCGGTTAAAAAGCCCAGAGACTTTTACCAATCCTACCGAGTATGGCACTAAGATGCGTCGGATTGTAACGCCATGCAAATAAAGGGATTAGACGATAAGACTATATATAATCACAGATTTACTTACAAAGAGAACAATTAATTGTTAAGTCTGAATTGTTTATTATGGATACAATAAATACAATATTTAGTTAGTTACCTAGTACTGGCTGTCGGTAGCATTCGTCTCGACAAGAGAGCATTGTTAAAATAATTATTAGGTAATTAAGACAATACCTTACCTAGTTCAGACAAAGAGTGGATAGGTACTATAACTAAATAGGCACTACAAGAAGTAGACCTATTGCGACTTAGACCAAACGCTGATTTTAAATGACAGTATGGCACAACGCGAAATTGACAGGCTGCGTTTTAGGTACTTAGAGACTAAACGTATCTATCTATGTAACACACACTAGTTAGTTGTCTAATGAGGATCCTAATTGGATCTGTTGTAAGCTGTTTCCGTTGTAATCCATCTTGTCAATATCTTTGTTATAGAAATCATAAAATAATAACTACTCATTTATTTCTAAACAACTTCATTATTTTCTTTTTGAAAGGAAAATGTCGGGGTTACGAGAAGTTCGTATGAAACATATGAAAATGTCTGTAATTGTGAGAACAAGGGTTTCAGTACTACCAAGTATTGAATAATATTAAAAAGGTAAAAATAATAAGCCGAAAACAAATTTCATGTCTCTGAGTAGGTATGTGGTACCTTACGTTCCCGCGTCGGGGCTGCGGGCATGTATCACAGAAGTTGATGGTAGCCTACCCATACCCGTACCACATACCTACTCAGAGACATGAAATTTGTTTTCGGCTTATTATTTTAACCTTTTTAAAGTTTAGTTTTGTTTTAACTTTGAAGATTTTTTAAGTCGGGGTTTTTTTAAATTTTACATTTATTTTTTTTATTTCACCCTTTTTGTAAGGTCGATTTTGATTAAACATGCATATTGTTGTCACAGAAGTTAAGTCCTTTCATTTGATACCCCACTCGGGCATATTAGAACCAATCGGGTTTTATATCCGAGTTTGACCCGACATATACTTTGAACGGCTAAGCCGATTTTGATTAAACATGCATATTCTTGTCACAAAAGTTATGCTCTTTTATTTGATACCCCACTCGGGCATATTTGAAAACATTCTATTTTTATTGTCGAGCTTCAACCCACATATAGCTAAGAACACTCGCGCAAGAGTCACTTATCAACCAAAAAAAACTAAATTGAAATCGGTCCATCCGTTCGTGAGCTACGATGCCACAGACAGATACACACACCCACAGACAGACACGTCAAACTTATAACACCCCTCTTTTTCCGTCGGGGGTTAAAAACTATGAATCCACGCCTTAGCAACCAACATCTCAGATATCCCCATAAAGGGAACTAGGTTAATGTTCAGGAATGAGTAGCTACATGCCAAAGTAAAACGCCGCAAAGTCGTTGCGTTGTATGCCTGAATTACAATTTATAAAGAGGGATAGGAAAATTAATCAAAGGAAAACAAAGGTGTGAAATCCATATTTACTGAAGATACTTATTAACAAACAACACTTATGAATAAGTTTTTTAAATTTACAAGATTTGTTAACATAAGTAGTTAAAACCCGGTATAATGTTAACACGTTTGGAATCGTTTGCCCTGATTTATGATAAAACTTAGGCATCAGCTACGATAGCATTTAGTCTCCTATCGTCGTCGTCTCTTTAAAAACTAAATGAAGGTTTACGTTCCTTCTTTTTTTTACAGTACGAACTTAGTTGGAATCAATTAAATATTCATCGTATGAACAGATATTACAAGAAAACCCCAAGGAAACATTTTAACATTTCACTTGCAGAATTTCATCAGAAAGTCTTAATGAAAGGAGCTCGATTAGGAACCGGCTAATTTGTGATACCGATCTTAATTAAATTTGTTCAATTTTCACAACTTTATCGTAATTTAATACTGTAATACTCCTTCGTCCTTGGGACAGGATTAATGGAGCATTTGGTTAATTAACGCTCTTGGCTTTAGCGTTGCTTCAGGCGACGCGTCATGCGACGCAATTCGCAATGGTTCTGTGGAAAATTTACTGAAATATACTTATTACGAAGCTAACACACATTTGCAGTAGTTACATTTATTAAATGTCATAAAATTTACATTTATTGTATTCTGACCTCGCCGAAGGATACAAAATATTCTAACGAAGTAATCCGGTTGTTTTGGACCATTTCTCCTTATCCTTTAGTAATATAGGTATCTCACAGAATGGGAATGTTCAGATTATCAGCTAACTTCGGCCGAAAGTAATCTGCAGTAGAGGATAAACGAAATTGATAAAGTTTGTTTTTATTTAACAACGGACAATTTGGGAATTCATAAAGGGTTTCAAAGTTTTTGATGTTTATGATAAGTAGGTACTTAATATATCTATAACAACTCAAATCAACTTATTTAGGTTAGAGTAACCAAACTACTGACTTAATTAGGCCAAGGATAGCCGTCTTAAATAGATGCTGAAGCGTCCATCCTTCGAAGGAGTCCCCGAAGGATGCGCTAATTCTTTGAAAACATCATTTCTGTTGACTCTTTTCATGTGAAAAGAGTTGCTACTCGTAAACTACCTTTGGATACCTTTGGTAGCAAGCAACTCGTGTAAATAAATACTGATGACAATGACATACTATATGTCTATTGCATGTAGTCATACATAATGCTTGCATTACGTGTGCAATACATGCAATAGACGTTAAAGTATGATATAGCTTAATTAATAGAGACCACGCACGACAACTCCAAAATAACACACCTCTATCACCTAGAGCCTCGTTCACAGTCAACAATGAAAGGAGCAAGCACCAAGACCGCGTCATAACGGTGTCGTTTTGCCGCTCAGTGTGTAATTGCCCTTGACCGCAGTGTCACAGATGAGGAGTATCACGGCCTGAGTGCCAGTAGACCGGCACAAGTCGTTGTCAACTGGATCGCTCGCTCGTTGGGGCACGCCAGTACTCCGACGCAACTAGGTCACTCTCCTCGTAAAAGGAACGAATGTTTATTGTTGAACTTTGCTATATTCTGCGGTTTAAGTTGCTATGACTCATCAAAAAGCTTGTAAAACTGTTACGTTTATATTTATAACTAGCTGTGTCCCGCGGTTTCACTCTCGCTAGTCCTAATCCCGTGGGAACTTTCAAGAATCCTTTGTTCTCGGATGCCAATATCAAACAAAGAATACACTTTGCAAATTTCAGCCCTCAACTATCAGCAGTTTAGGCTTTGCGTTGATCAGTCAGGATAAACCCTTTTATAAATATAGATATATCTTTTATCGACATAAAGTCTGCAGTAACTGACTTGGTAGCAAGTTGAAACAAAACTATGTCATAAAGTTCTTGGTATACAGACAATAGAGTAGTAATAGAGTAAAATACAGTAGGTCACAAGTAATGATTGGCATTTTCATCTAATTTTAGATTATTTACACAGCACAAGTTACTTTTAATCCATGCTTTTTATGGCGCTGTAGTGCCCAGGACATTGTAAGGTGGAGTAGGGTTGCCTAACACCTCCACCACCCAAGAACGTTAAGACATTAAGAACATGCGGTATTAACATAATCGCTCTTATGGTGAAGAAAAACAACGTGAGGAAACCCACAGCTTAGTTAGTTCCAGACATATTGACCCGTTCTTTCTTGAGGTCCCAAATATGTAGACTAGAATATGGTGATAGGATAGTAGTGTGGTAAGGCAGCCACTTCTAATTTGTACGCATTTTCTCCCAGAATCGGTCCTAAATCAGTTGAAACGAGCTAGTCCAGTAATAAAATGTGGAGTGTACGCCGTTACTAGACTTTATATATTTCTCATACGAGTATATCTCTTCAATACAATTTTCTCAAAGTAGCTCTAATAAACATGCACGATGTTTTAGAAATCGGTATTTTAACGAATACACAGATAATTTAACGACTCCATCATTTCCTTTATAGCGGTGTAATGTAAAAACAGCAGTCTGCGGTCTATAATCATATTAAATATTGTTATTATTTATGTTCTCATTACGATGTTCGTAGACATGATTACTATCGTCGGATTTACATGATCTGCGTCATTTATCACAATTACTGTTATTTATTTGATGAGTTTCGAGGATTTCACAATTGGCATCCGTTGCAAGTGTAGACTTTAAATTGTAAAATACCTACCTCGTATTTTGTAGTATTATAAATCGGGTAGTGGTATATTTCCCGACTCCTGTACGTACGTCATAGGCAAATATATTATATTTACGTTCAGTAAACGTTGTATAAATGTGATCATAATAAATCTATCCACTGATTTTCTAAGGTAATAAAAATTTCATCAAAATATCGGAGAAGAGTTGAGAGTTTTAGATCAAACTTCAAAAGGTTATTGTTTATAGGTAAAACATTGTATCTATGAGAAATAATTACAACAGTAGCTGGTCATCGATTATACTCTACAGGATTATTAAATAAATACATAATAAGAGGTTATTACAAGGATTTATGTTGATTTATTACAATTGTATAACTATGGATATAGTGACTACATGCAACAGAAGTGAATATAGGTAGCTACAATGTAGAAATATAATTAAATAGATACAATCCGATTAAGTAAATAAAAATAAATAGTATATTTAAATTTAAGCTCACTTGCATAGCTCGACGACGACCTCTGTGGCGCGTCGTGCGAGAGCGCGACTGCAATGCAGGAGGTTGCGGGTTCGATTCCCGCCGGGTGCAAGTATTTATGCTTAAAAATAAATATTTGTGTCTGGTCTGGGTGTCCTTCTATGTATAATATGTATGTATTTACAAAAGAAAAATAAATATAAGTATTATATCCGTTGTCTAGTCACCGTAACACAAGCTTAGTCGCTTACCACGGGGCTAGATGGCGCTGTGTGTTGTTCGTAGAATTTTTTATTTATTTATAGCTTGCAAGTTCGATGGATAACAGTTAGTCATCGGGCTTGCAAACTATGCAAGTGAGCTTAAATTCACTAACTAATTAATTCCCCTGCCAACTGTACAGATTTTGACGTTAATTGTCGAATTAGTGCGGGACCATAGTTACTAAGTCCTCAGACTAGCAAGCTGTGCAAGTAAGCCCAGGGCTCAATTATGATACTGATATTATATCTATTGATGCGTCGCCGATGATGTCGCCAAACTCGCAGCTGAAATGTTTTAATGTAAATGTATTATTTACTATAATAAATGTTCTCACAAAGGAGCTTACAGTGAAATAAATCAAAAAGGAAATTAAAGGAGACGAGAAAGCGTCGACGAACTTTTAACAAAGTTGATTCGTATTTCATTATAAATGTTCTTTCTAGAAACTTCGTCTAATCAAAATGTAGAATGAATTCCTGAAAGGGGCCTAAAATATGATGTCTTGTTGTCATACTCGTATACCAGCAGCCCATGGTTCACTCGTACAAAATATTTTGATAAGTAGAATATAAAATATTTTCTCGACTTTTCTCTTTTTGAAAATTTTCAAACAATAATTTACTTGCTTGATTGATATACATAAAGGAAGGTCAGCAAATTAAACTATGTTATTTGTCCATCATAATATCTACGACAACACAAGTGGTCCAACTCAACCTCTAACTCTAGTTTACCAACAAACACAACTTCACCTATTTTCTCGCGTGTTTGGTTAGGATGAATAGTATTTGACTTCATTTGATCTATGGCTGAACTTATATTTACTCATTTGTTGACAGTAGCAGGTTGTATTTGGATTTAATCTGTGGAGTGAATGGTCAAAGTAAGTGTGTTTTGATGCAGTAGTCAAAGTAGTAGCTGTTTATTTAGGTTCTTTTATTCACTATTTTATCAAAGATCACCTTTGGGCAGTTGCTATAGCGCTAAAATATAAAAATACCTAGGTACAATCTTCTTCTTTTCGTATAGAAGAAGAATACAATATTAAACTAAAACCAAAACATATTCAGTACAACTATCCAAAATTAATCTTAATTACTTATACTTAAAAGTAAATAAGAAACTAATAAAATATATCAAATTTAATATAATGTAAGAGACTTCATCGACAAACACACAAAGCAGTATAAAATAAAGACACGACTTATTACTGAATGAGCCAAATGACAAACGTTCCGAAGACAGATTTCGAGCCGAAAATAAAAAGGCGATATTATGAACTGAAAGTGTATTAACCGCAACAGACAGACGAGACGAGCGCGCTCTCTCTACCCGATGAGGGACGAGGGACGAGAAACGAGCGTCAGACGGAGACGGCAGAATGAAAACATTATAATTTGTTTACACTGTAATTAAGTGGCCGTGTAACGAGCTAAGGAAGCAGTCGAGAGAGTCCCACACACGCCCGCGCCGGCAGATGTCACCTAAGATAAATGTTTAAAACAAACACATTTTATAGGTCACTAGTTGACTAAGTAGGTTTTGAGAATATCTAAAATCGATATGCATATATTACAAAATAAACTATTGTATGTAGGTACTTAATGTAAGCTGAAAAAGCTATAAATATAATATGTTCGCTGTCGTTTGGTGCTCGTTCCTTTGTGAGTGTTATAAAAAGCCCTGTACTGCAAATCATTCTATATGCTTTCAAAATATATGACGCAATAATCGTAAATAAACCTGACACGTTTTCATATTAATCTTTGAATTAAGATACAAAGGGCAACTGTCGCCGGATTATCTCCATAGATTTATCTTTTTCGCTGAAAAGAATTCACAACAATATTATTATTGTGGGTGGTTTCAAGAATAATAGAATTAGCAGCCTTCAGGGACAAGTCAAAAAAATACGTCATATTTATTTACGATCAAGTTTTACCTCACGAAAAATACTAAAAAGCCAAATTATTGTACCTACTTTGTGTATCGTCGAAAACCTATTTATCAGAGATACGTCCATATAAAATAGTCAATAAAAATTGGCGGGTGTAACCAGGAAGTTCAGCAAATTTACATTCATTTCTAAGGACCCAAACTATCTAATTTCATCATCTGCAGACAGATAGCCACTTATCAATAAACTGAATTTATTAAAAGTTTGTTAATAAATGATAATCTACCGCGACCGACTCTTTACCATTTTCCACCAACTCGCAGATCAATAGTTACTTATTGAGTATTTTGTACGAATGTATCTAAATAGATATTCCACCAACGAGATGGACGGACGACTTAGTTAAGGCCGCGGGTTCACGATGGATGCAGGCCACTTATGACCGAAGCATCTGGAAATCTATGAGGGAGGCTTATGTCCAGCAGTGCACTTCTTACAGCTGAAATGATGATGATGATCTAAATAGAAATATTATTATGGTACTAAAGTTTTATAAACAGTATCCCGGACTTTAAAATGTTTATACTTACACAAACCGACTTCTGTTTTGTATCAATGTACTTACGATCACTCCTCAGCTCCTCACTTTGTAGCACTGTTTTACTACAAACTGAGTGAACGTGTAAATAAGACATAAAACACTGATACTTGGTTATAAATGGTCATTCTGAATTCCCTGTATTTGTTGTACATTTGTGTATTTTAAAGTAATAAACTCTAGCTTAGAGAAATTTACTTAAGAGCTCCTGGTTTTTGTTCTAATTTGTTAAGAAAGTAACACTTAATTTTAAAGTAAAAAGCAGTTTGCGGAAACAAACAGGATGATACGTTTGTATGGGAAAGCGCGAGGCCGTATACGGTCTCAATATACGAGTCGTGAGGGATACGCCGAAATACATTTTTCGTTCATAAGTTTTTGGCGAGAAAGTCATAAACACAGTATCCGACTACCAACTTATCAAATAGTTTCTTAATAGTTCCTAATAAAAACTTTCCGAGTGGGAACAAAGAAGAAGAATTCCAGCAAGCTTCTTTTCCAGGAGCAACGAAGACTCAATCGTGTCGATTTTACGACCAAACTTGTTGTGTAACAATTTATTTCAATAAACAGACGTACGGTACATACAACACGTTTATTTTTATATGCTAATGTATTCCGTGTTTACAATATACGCCCTTACGAAATTCACAAACGATTCTCGTTATAATATTATTTATAGTTTGGTGCAAATATGTCGGGCAGATCGGGCGCCATTGCATCGCATCGGTCCGCCAGAAACTAACTGGGTATATGGAACGAAACAGAAGCTAATTTTAATCGACTATTTGAGGGTTATGCGTTTAGTTTGATGTACCTTTGACATCGGTGCAAAATCAAAGTAGCGAGTCCATGAAGCAAACACCATAGGGTATAAACATTTTACAAGGAGAAATGCATAAAAAAACATACGGTATTTGATAAGGTTACAAATAGAGACACCAACCAAGCATCACAAGACCTGACGTTATACAGACCTTATATAACGTCAGTTTTTTATTTGCATGCGACAAACTTACTTACCCTTATGTCACTCATTCATTATGTTACCATTGCTTTCAAGTTTACTGTTGCTATTATAAATCACTAAAAGCTATATTGTGTACAACTTTTCAGAGTTTTATAAATAAAACTTTTTACTTGATGGTAACGAGATGGTCCATTGAGACCGATCTCGTTGCAATCTATCATTATTATACCTCTTATCAATAACCTATACAGTAGCAATGTCATGTCAGCATCAATCTATTTCAGATTAATATTTTGATAAATGACTGGTCACACCGCGCCGGAAGTGTTGGGTTTGTACAAGGATTTCTTATAAATGTAATTTTGAAAATTTCAACAGAACCTTTTTGAGCATATTATAATAGATCATAGAAATGACTAAGAACGTGCTAGCCTCGGACTGTGCAACACCTCACCGCAAACGGCTTCCTGCACACATCCTGGCTCCGAAGCCGCGGGAATGTTGCCACTCAGCTAAATAAACCAATAATATTTACTGCGGTCATTACCGGTCTGCTTGTTATTAGAGAACTCGATTGCGTCAATTGAGAACTTCAACTGACTGACCTATAACACGTAGGTACCTAAAAGTACTCAACATCGAATGCTACTTCAGTTTCATAATATTTTGTTGGTTAAGAATATTGGTTACTAGGTAGGTACTTACTTAGGTACCTACTTGAAAAAATGTGTTGAAACCTAGTCTTTTTTTTTTACGAGGGGAATCTCCTCCTCCTCCTTGCCGTGTGGTGTTCGGCTGAGTAGAATAGCACCAACCCTTACACTGATGGGTGTCGTAAAAGGCGACTAATGTTACTGAGATAAAGCACCTAGGACCTCTCATATCGGGAAATGGGCAGCAGCGTTTCCTGTTATATACTAACAACACTGCGATCACCAATCCGCCTGCCCAGCGTGGTGATTATGGGCAAAACCCTTAATGATAGCTACAAGAAAACGGCCCCCAGTTCCCGGTAGTCCCGCCATTCCGGGTTACGGTAGCGGCCAAGGAAATGGTGGGATGGGGGGTGCGAAGAATCCCCGGGTTACGGATTGTGGCTACCATAACCGACTACACTTGGCAACGTACAACGGACGTACCCTAAGGCTTCCCGAACACCTCCAGGAACTCGAAGTGGAACTTAGCAAGATCAACTGGCATATTCTGGGGTTATCAGAGGTTCGAAGACAGGGGGAGGACACAATAACCCTAGAATCAGGCGATCTCTTCTACTATCGAGAGGGAGATGAACCATCCGTAGGCGGAATTGGCTTTCTCGTCAATAAGTGTCTCATGAACAACGTGTTGGAGATCAATAGTGTGTCGACCAGAGTAGCATACCTCGTTCTAAAACTAAACCGGAGATATTCTCTCAAGGTTGTACAGGTATATGCGCCGACCTCGACACACTCTGATGCTGAGGTGGAGGCCCTTTATGAGGACATCTCAAAGGCCCTTAACTCAACCACCTGTACACATTTCTCCGTTGTCATGGGAGACTTCAACGCCAAAGTGGGAGCACAAGAACGCAACGAATCGAAGATCGGACCACATGGGTTTGGATGCCGAAATCACCGGGGCCAAATGCTGGTCAACTTTCTGGAATCGCAGGGGTTATTTCTGATGAACTCCTTCTTCAAAAAGAAGCCCCAAAGAAAGTGGACCTGGCGAAGCCCAGACAATGTGACAAGGAATGAGATAGACTTTATCATGACGGACAAGCGGCACGTATTTAGAGATGTTTCAGTGATAAACAGGTTTAATACCGGCAGCGATCACCGAATTGTACGAGGCACTTTAGATATTTCATACAAGCTAGAACGCCGACGTCTGATGAGATCTACTCTGCGCCCAACACTGCTCCAAGCTGCCGCTGGATCCGAATGCTTCCAGATCGAGCTGAAGAACCGATTCGATTCGTTGGAAACCACGGCTGATGTTGACAAGATTGCCAAAAATGTGGCAAATACTCTCCAAATCGTGGCTCACAGATATCTTCGAAGGCAAAAGAGAGACAAGGTATCGAAACTCTCCGCTGAGACTCTGGATAAAATGACGAGAAGACGTGAAATGGTGGTAACGCAGTCCAATACAGTGGAATACCGAGCTCTGAACTCTCAGACCAAGCAGCTGATTAGACGCGATCTCCGGCGATCCAATACACGCGCCATTGCGGACGCTATTGAACGCAACAGGGGATCGAAAGTGTTCAATCAACGGCTTGGGAGAAGTCACCTAACAAAGCTCAAGACTGCGGATGGCCGATACGTCACGTCGAAACCAGAGGTTCTCGCGGAAGTCGAAAAATTTTATAGTACCCTCTATACCTCGCACGCCCCGAAACCTGTGAGCCACGATGTCGGGGATGAAAGAGCCACTCTGATCCGTCACTACACGGAGGACCTTCCCGAAATTGACGCCGGCGAGATTAGAATGGCTCTTGAACAACTTAAGAATAACAAAGCTCCGGGTGAGGACGGTATTACAACCGAATTACTACGGGCTGGCGGGACAGTAGTCCTGAATGAACTTCAAAAGCTGTTTGATGCCGTCCTCCAAAACGGAATAACTCCGGATACGTGGAACAAGAGCGTGGTCATACTGTTCCATAAAAAAGGAGACACATCACTCCTAAAGAACTATCGACCGATTTCGCTCTTGAGTCACGTTTATAAGTTGTTTTCAAGAGTTATTACGAATCGTCTCGCCCGAAGATTTGACGACTTCCAGCCACCAGAGCAAGCCGGGTTTCGAAAAGGCTACAGCACCGTAGATCACATACACACAGTGCGGCAGATAGTACAGAAGACAGAAGAGTACAATCAGCCCCTGTGTCTTGCATTTGTGGACTACGAAAAAGCCTTCGACTCAATCGAAACTTGGGCGGTTCTGGAATCCCTGCAGCGATGCCAAGTCGACTGGCGATACATCGAAGTGCTGAGATGTCTGTATGACGCCGCAATCATGACCGTCCAAGTACAGGACCAGGAAAGCGGACCTATCCAGTTGCGTCGAGGAGTGAGACAAGGGGATGTTATATCCCCGAAACTGTTCACAAACGCACTGGAAGATGCTTTCAAAACCCTGGAATGGAAAGGACGTGGCATAAATGTCAACGGCGAGTACATCTCACACCTTCGATTCGCTGATGACATAGTCGTTATGGCAGAATCGTTGCAGGAGTTGGGGGAAATGCTGAACAGCCTTAATAATGCCTCTAGACGTGTGGGGCTCGGGATGAATTTGGACAAGACGAAAGTCATGTTCAACACACATGTCGTCCCTGAGCCTCTGTTTGTCGAAGATTCGGCCCTCGAAGTTGTTCAGGAGTATATCTACCTAGGGCAAGTAATACAGCTTGGTAGAAACAACTTCGAGAAAGAAGCCAATAGGAGGATTCAGTTGGGCTGGGCAGCATTTGGGAAGCTGCGTCAAATCTTCACGTCACCCCTGCCGCAATGCCTGAAAACTAAGGTGTTTAACCAATGCGTCCTACCAGTTATGACCTACGCTGCAGAAACGTGGACACTTACCGGACGACTAGTCCACAAATTCAAAGTCGCTCAGCGTGCTATGGAGAGGGCTATGCTCGGTATCTCGTTGCGAGATAGGATACGCAACGAGCATATACGTCAGAGGACGAAAGTCACCGATATAGCACGAAAGATTAGCACGCTGAAGTGGCAATGGGCTGGTCACGTCTGCCGTGGAACCGACGATCGTTGGAGCAGACGAGTTCTGGAGTGGAGACCGCGGTTGGGTAAACGTAGCGTGGGACGGCCTGCGACCCGATGGACCGATGACCTTAGGAGGACTGTTGGCAGGGGCTGGATGAGGGAAGCCCTGGATCGAGAGATGTGGCGAAACATGAAGGAGGCCTACGTTCAGCAGTGGACGGACTATGGCTGATGATGAATCTCCTTAAGACCGTCAGGCCGCTCCCGGGAGAGCGGCCCGGTGTGTGGGGGTCCCCCCGGCCAAGATGGTGTGCGGCCAGGGTATACCCACTAAACCCCTCGGTGTCCGTCTTCTCCGCTAAGTGTGAGCTAAGCGCTAAGAGTCGTTTAGGGGAACCAGGGATGTCTGGACACCCCTGGTTCCCCTGCAACGGGTGAGGTCTGTGGCCCCGTCGCCGACCACTTTTCGGCTGCAGGGGAAAGGACGAGTGGCAACGACACACCGACACGCCTCTTCCCCTACAGCCCCACCGCGTCCGCCATCTAACGGTGGCGACCCCGCCGAGGCCGCGGCAGATAGGGAGAGCGGCAACGAAACACCGACACTCCTCTCCTGCCGCGGCCCCGAAACCTCCTCCAGCCGCAAGCCGAAGCTCAAGTGGCTCCTCCTCGGGTGGGTTCCTCTTCGCTTCACCGTGGGTGACCAAGCCACGGTTACTAAGCCCCCCCGCCACGACAAGGCGGGAACCCTTCGGGGGGGTGAAACCTAGTCTTGGAGTGATATGAACTAAATACGTCCAGAAATTCTCACCAAGTGTAACTACAGGACGCAGATGGAATATTTGTACTTAATATTTGGTAAATTTTCAAAGCTGTTAGCATTTCGAGTGAACTGTTCCTGTGGGGCATCATCCAGAGTTTCCCTACAACAAGTGTCTAATGTTATTAACAAGCTTTAATAACATCAAGTAAGTAAGGCGCCATTATTGAAAGAATTGTACATTTTTTTAGATCAGATTGTATATTCAGACTGCAGATTAATTGGACAAATTGTCTTACATACCAATAGTTTTACGAAACTACTAGATACCTACATAATGTTTCCTACGATAATAATATGTGAGTGTGACTTCTACCGTCTACAGCGCAGCGAACGGTGAGGTAATAATCACTAATCGTTCGACGCATCTGACGCTTTATTAGCCGGCTAAATAGCACCTAATTAACATCTCCAGCCTCAACGTATCATTCAGTCAACTGCGCAATCTTTGCCAGTCTGTGCAGATACAGGTGCATGAATCTCGGACCGTTGGGCGATCCCACTTATCTTAAAAATGCGAAAGTTTAGTTACATATAATGTTTGGATGTTTGTAATTCAATCACGCAAAAACTACCAAACCCATTGCAAATAAACTTGGTATGCAGACAGCTGGAGATCTATATTAACACTTAGGCTACTTTTTATCCCGATATTCCACTTTTTATCTCGATATTCCCACAGGACACTGCTATGTTCCAAACATAAAATAGTAAGTATAATGTAGAGCGACGTAAAACACGGTAAATTAATAATATTACCATAAGAGCGCTAGCGGGCCGAGTTCATGATCAAGTTTTCCAATAATAATTAATTTACCTGTGGAACGTCCAGTGATTGCTTGTTAAATACCCATTACAAATTCGATAAGTATCCATTAGCGTATAGTATAGCACGATTGGTTTGCTGGGCTCGTGTAGAAACTCAGGCTTCAGCCTAGTTTCTGAATCTAATATCGTCAGATCTTTCATAAAACAGAAACTTTGTAAGTACCTTCCTATTAATTAACTTTTATAATATATTTTTTTGTTACCGACAAAATGCCTAAAATATCTTCAAGAGGTTGTTGCCAAGAGCTTCCAACATACAACTAGCGACATCTAGCAAAATGTTACTGCACTAGATCACAATAAAATAAGATTACTAGCTTCTCGTGGATGGTTCATTTGTTACGAGGGTATTGTTCAAAAAAATACGCATCTATAGGCAGAGATGTCGCAGTGTGTCTAAAATCTTTAATATATAAAATTTCCATGTCACAGTTTTAGTTACCGTTCTCCTCCGAAACGGCTTGACCGATTTTTATGAAATTTTGTATACGTATTCAGTAGGTCTGAGAATCGGCTATTATCTATAATTTATAAGGCAAAACAACGTTTGCCGGGTCAGCTAGTAATTAATAAACCGCGATTTCAAACTTTGTTCATTCATACTCAAGATTACCCAAAGATTTGGCCAAGTGCAAGTCATACTCGCGCACGACCGGGTCCATACCATTATCACAATTTATCACACAAAAATCACTTTGTTGTTTATTTGACTGCTGTAATATTTATTTTATTTGTTTTTTAGTATTTGTTATAAAAGTGGCAACAGAAATTACATTATATGTAAAAAAAACAACTGTCTAGTTATCACGGTAAATGAGATACATTCTTCGTGACAGACAGATAAATAGGCGGACTGGAGTCTTGATAATAGGGTCCTGTTTCCCGGTTCCCGGTTCCCGGTTGCATCTCTCACGAGAGCCCGGGGTCCGCTTTCCTACTTTTACGTCTCCACTTCGCACGATCTTCGGCATCCCGTGTAGTGAGGCCATTTGCACGCATATCCGATCTTACAACGTCAAGCCAGAACTTCTTGGGTCTTCCCAATCTGCCGCGGCCGGGCGGAGGCGCCATGGCAAGACATTTGTTTCCCACGTTACTAGCCGGTTTTCGTAGAACGTGTCCGTACCACCGTAAGCGGCATTCTTGCAGTTTGTCTGCAATGTCTCGGACATGAAGGCTGCCCCTGATGCGGGAGTTTCTGACGCGGTCTTTTCGCGTCACTCCACACATCCAGCACAGCATCTTCATCTCCGTGACAGGTACCATTTTACTCTTAAAGATCCAGAAAAAAAATGTGTGATTAAAACCACGACATAATACCTATTATGTGTATGGTGTGTTAAAACGTACATTACTACCTACGTAGATGTTGCTCGTTAACAAAAAAATACCGTTTCTAAGATCTATATTAATTAGAGATGGGCCGACTAGGGGTTCTGCCGACTAGCAGACTAGCCGACTAGTCGGTTCCAAAATTGCCGACTAGTCGGCCAACTAGTCGGCAATGCAGATCATTAAAATTCCGAGATATTTGGGTTAATAATGATCGTTCTGCGATTGTTGCTATCTTTGGATAAATTTGCACTTCGAAAGCTATAATGTAACTTCCGAAAAATGGTTGAAATAAAAATAAAAGTAAAATTAAATAACAATAGGTAAATTTTATTCAATAAACTAAAAACTAATACATACATTACAAGAAATTAAATTAAATAATAACAAAACAAAACTAAATCACACACAAAACAAACCATCACCCAAAGCGTCCTGACCCATAGTCCCAAGCAAGCTCGCGGCGTTACCCCTCTGAATCGCCAAACTGACCCGCTGAGAGAGGAAACCACCGGCCCTGGGGTCCCCAGAGGCCTCGCAAAGACTAGCCGAGAGATCCCTGAAAAATACCTAAAATAAAAGTTGGAAAAAAATGGAGCTGAGGCTTAGTTATGATGACATTATAAATGTTTAGATGATGTATGTAAGCTAAGACGTGTTTTGTTTACGTTTTTGTGACTACCCACCTTTTAAACTGTACTACTAATTAAATAAATATTGGTTGTATTGCATAATTGTTAGTTGACGACTAGTCGGCATAATTTGCCGACTAGTCGGCACCTGCCGACTAGTCGGTTAAACTGCCGACTAGTCGGCGACTAGTCGGCCCATCTCTAATATTAATAATTAATTTAGTAATTAATTGTAAATAGGAATCTAGGTAAGTGGTTAAAAGGCATGAAGTGTCCGGTTGGAAACAGAACCGCCTCTCGTAGCCGCGCCGCCGTCTGACCGCAGACGGCGGAGGACAGAGGGCAGCCCACTGCAGACTGCAGCCTTGACCGACACGTGCATTGCACCCACAGCTGCTCATAGAATATTTATTGTTAACTTACGGAGAAACGATATTCACAACAATGAAGATATTTAACGCAAGAAACTGAAAAGGTTGGCCCAAACCAAAATAATCAAATTGAATGATGTGTTACCCAAAACATTTGAAGGTGTCGGTTCGCACGGGCTAATTAACTTGCTATCTTATTATAATGCTTTTTTATTTACGTCAGCCTGTGTGACGCGGTGGACAAACCTCCGGCTGCAACGCAGAAGGTTGCGAATTCGATTCACAATGATTTTTGCTGACGATAAATTTTTGCTTCTGGTTCTGGGTGTGTCTATATGTGTACCATAATGTAGGTATGTATCCCAGATTACTTTTAGAACTATGCGTAGTAGAGTTCGTAAAAAAAAATAGGAATGGCAGATAAATGGACTTATTCACTATTCGATCGTCTCTTAGTGCTTTTACATTTAAATAATAATAAAAAATAATAAAATTTGTTTATTTCCACAAAAATGTACAAATACAATTTTAACATTCACTATCCCTCCACACTAGGCTGAGCCTGTCCTGTAGAGGGAATATCTCAAAATAATAGTAGTACATTGGCACATTATTAAAACATTAAACATAAAGATCAAAGAATAAGTAGTGATGTGAAACAAGGACATATCGATAACTATTGTATAATATACTTATATAGATATACAAATATAATAATAAAAATAAAAATAATAATGGTGGTAAAAGAAGGGGTAAGCTGTAGGAATGGAGTAGGGATTAAGGATATGTTAGTTGGTCATTTAGGAGTCGTCATAAGTCGTTCTGAGTCATTATAAGTCAAAGTCATAAGTAATTTAGTCAATAGGGATTTTGCAGAAAACAGGGTACAGTGCCTGAGATCACATTTATTTAAAAGATTGTTGTATATCTTCGGGAAGATGTGTTTTCCAAAACGACCACCGAAGGCAGTTCGTGTCGGCGGCACCTTCATGAAGAATACTCTTTTATTATATCGTCTCATGCGTCTCTGAGCAGCAGCCTCGGATTTATGAACAAAAAGAGCGACTCTCAGGATGTAAAGTCTTCTCACACTAAGCACCTGAGCCTCCTGGTAAAGTGCTGTTGTCGGATATCGTCTCGGCCTCTTCATTGCCACTTTGAGTACACCTCTGTGAGCTCTCTCCAATGTCAAAAGAGTAGAGGTAGAAGCTCCACCCCAGGCCAGTATGCAATAATTTACGACCGACTGACATAAAGCCAAAAAGATGGTTTTGAGTAACGAGGGGTTTACGCAATCTCGAAGGTCTTTAAAAATATGCATCAATCTTCTAACTCTACGCGCTGTCGTCTCCATGTGGCTCCCGAAGCTCAGCCTCTCATCCATAATAATTCCGAGATACTTCACTACATTTGTTCTTTGTATTTTTGCACATATGCATGTATTTCCTATCGAGGTTTGTGTGCACAAGGGCAAATGCAGTGAAATTGCCTTTGGAGCGTCCCCTGAGGGGCGAGAAGCCGCTGTTTTATGGAAGCACAGGAAGTTAGTTTTAGTGGCATTAAGCGTTAGCAAGTTACTGCGCATCCAGCCTGCGATTATAGACATTGCCCTTTCAGTCTTCCGATAAACCCCATTCCAGCTTCTGTCCCAGAGGACAAGCGCTGTGTCGTCGGCATAGCATATGACTTCAGCGTCCAGGGAAGTGATAGATGATATATCATTTATATATAATAAGAACAGGGAGGGCCCTAAGATGCTTCCTTGAGGCACGCCGAAAGAGATAGGCAAGGGATTGATTTTAGCGTAAATGTACTATAATTGTATTTATTGTAACATTCCTACCTTGCATTTCACTAAAATTGATAAATCTATGATTTTATTTTTAAAGTGTTTCCTACACTTGGGTAATTGATTTAATTGAAATTGATTTAAAACGAAGAGATGTGGTTCATAATTTCATCACGATAGAACAAGCACCCTTAGCGCAATTGGTAAGCGCGCGACACGGAATGTCGAGGTTGCGGGTTCAAGTCCTGTCGGGTGCAATTTTTGAAAAACATTGATAAATCTAGTTTTAAATGTCGATACGTCAGCGTTGGTCGGGGGCTAAAAGTTTTTAATGAAAAAAATCAAAGAGTCGTAAAGCCGTATGAAATACCGAATGTCGTATCTACACTTCGTACTTACTCTACACCCAAAAACTGCATTGTAGTCATGACAACGCGCAGCAACACTCGTCCGTTGACCCCGCGTCAGTCGGGCGCGCCCGCCCGCCCTACGCGCGCCTCCGCCCGCCCTACGGACGTAAACAATTACACCTAGAGTATTTACTGTCTGTCTATTGATAAGGTAACGATGTACTTCTGTCGGGGGTGTGTCGAGTGTCGAGGTGTGTTCGAAGTGATAAACAGTGAGATATAACTACTAAAACCGTACTGAAAAGATTACGTACCAATCGAGAAGGAATTCGCGCATTTTTTTTCCTTGTTCAGACAGATGTGAGTAAATCGTCATTGGGAGCAACCCAGTTTAACCAGTCATAGTCTGGTGTACCTTTTTAACTATAATATAAAGTAAACTTTATTGTTATAGGTAGGTACCAACTGTATGTGTGTTTACCTCTACATCGCTAAGTAGACAAGGGCTGCTTCGATGGTGGTGACGGTGCCTGATGGTGCGCAGTAGAGGCCGGACTTGGTGCCGTCATGGTGGTGGTGACATGACGTGTCTGATGTCTGATGCCTGACGCCTGTTGCTGTACGTGAGTGTGCAGTTTTACCTTTATTGACACTTATAGCACAGGATAATCCTAGTTTAAGTGTCAGGGTACCCATGTTTGTAAAGAAAAGTGTTGGAAAGTAAAGAATATTTATTATTATTATACTACAAATATCTAATTGTCAGCTGAATTTATCAAGAACGAGAATAAACAACATGAATTTTTTGAACATGTAGGAGAAATAGTAACATTTTACAGGTTCTCCTTTGCGTATTATTATTTATTTTCTTACCTCGACGTTTTCAGGTAAGAACGTAAAGTATTTACTTACTATTCAGTCTTCTCCCGACTAAGACCATTGTAACATTGTTGAAACGTCGGGGTAAGAAAATAAATAATAATACGCAATTAAGGCCCGAGACTATAAATGATAGCAAATGAATTTAAAAAGTTAACGTAGGGGAAAGTTTTCTATATACTTACTCGTTTCTTGACACTTATAGGACCCTCCTCCTATCCCTCCTTTTCGCATAAACTTTTTTGTCATAAAATTTTATGCATTAGGTACGTTTTATGCCTTCTGAATTTATGACAAATAAGTTTATGCAAGACGGGGGGTCTTGGCAGGGCAGAAAAGTGTATCCTCATAAGGTTTTACACATAGGTACTCGTAGGTAGTACCTACGAGTACCTATGAAAAGTTTGAAAATTGAATAGGTAGGTATAGGAGAAATATGCTTGAAATTAGACTCATTTTCCGGTATTCATTGCGTTGTCTTTATTATGTTTTACAATCCCGTTTTGATGGTTCGAGACCGAGAAACACAACGCGATTATAACCGAAAAATTAGTTTAATTTCAATCCAACATCGCGGAAGAAATTCTAAGTAGGTAATTGTTTCATTAATTTAATAAATAGGTATTATAACTTTCATTAAGGGTCCTATTCTGAAAATCTGAAAATCCATGTCGGGCGCATCGAAAATTGTTGATTATTTCATGACGGAATGTCGTAGAACTTTTTTTTGTGTACAGATTGTAGGCGACATTGTTTCCGATATTTTAGTGCAGTTTCCATACAAATATGTCGAAACGTATTGAAGCCTATCGACATTTTAGCCAAATCAGACATTTTTTGTCTAAAATTTGGATAGGCTTTGCACCAATAGGAGGTTCTTGTCTTAAAACTACACCAAAATGTAGGAAACAATGTCACCTACAATCTGTGCACAAAAAAAGTTCTACGACATTCTGTCATGAAATAATCAACAATTTTCGATGAGCCCGACAGGGATTTTCAGATTCAAGGTCGTTGGCGTATATACTCCTCTTAACGTGCACTGGATAAAATTTATATAGCGATGCGAAGCTATAAATAAGTGAAAAAACGTATTAGGCATTTAAAACACGCACCTATGTAAATCATTTCAAAATTTATGATGTATTTTACCATTAAATGTATGTATACCTAAACACCGCAGTATACCTACCTACCTAGCTCCAGCGCCCGCGTTATCGTGTCTATTACCTCAATATAAAACACTATCTTCGACTTAAACTGCTCGTAATAAATAAATCTTTTGATTTATAAAACCATTAAAACATATTATATTGGCCGTTAATGTGAAATGTGATAGATTTATCTGTTTTATATGGAGTTTAACCTATCTTAAATTATTAGCAACGTCTCGCGATTTCACCCACTCACGTTAGTCTTGATCCCGTCGGGGAATTGGTTAGTTAAGTAAATAAGTAAGTTATTGTATCTGAGTTGTCCCACATCGGCTCTTGCGAGTCGGAGTCAGATGGAACCACTCGCCGCTGGTGCTGGACCTCATCAATTTACTCCGCAAAAATACTCGGTTCCAATGAGCTCGACATTTGCAGACCAAGGGCACCGATAGGTTTTTGGTGGGCAAGCCGGTCCACTCTGAGCTGGAGAGTTTCACATACACCTGCCTCCTCCCAGGGGTGGTCTCCCAAAAGAGGCTCAATATTTAGAGTTTCAAGTTTCATTGAAATCATTTCAGGAATTTCAGCATAAATGTTATCGTATCATTCGCATTAGGATAGGCTTTCACGCTACTTCAAGTACCTACCCCAAAAGTTAACGAATAGAACGATACATGCCGCGCTGTGTTCCACTAAATCATCTACAAATCACAGGTTCTGCTTAGAATTACGTCATTTTAACGTGGGTTTTATTTAATGCGAATTTATGTTAAACTTATTATTAAGTCATTATTTCACATGTATCGCAGCATTTGGTGAGGTAGTGGACTGACGCTCAATAAGTGTTAATGAAGCAGCGGTGCGTCCGCCGTCCGGTACCTACCGTCTGTACTTCCAATGCTCCTTTGTCTGGTAACCGTTTGTAATCAATCTGCTAATCCGCGCCGGTGTTATCGCGGGCGATAACCTGTGACGTCATCTGTTATCGCAATCATTTTTCACAGCACGGCTTTAAACGTGGCTGCAGATAAATACATTTTAATGCCGTCCCCGTTGGTATCTTTATTCTGTATCAGCTGTGCTGTGTTCCATCTTTACCGTAGGAACCTGGAAACTAGCTAGAATGCTAGGACTCTTATCAATCTATTTACCTAGATTCATAGCAATTGTCTGAAACAAAGAAAATTATATTCACTAAGTTAATGAGTGAAGGAGTTACAAACAGTAACTTAATACATCTAAAGTCAGAATTTTATTATGACAGAAAAGAGATCTTGGGTGGTTTGAAGTTCCACCTAAGATCTACACTACATAATTTATCGAGATCATTACAAGGTAAAAAAAAGCGGTGTTGGTCTAGTGGTAGATCACCCGACTTTCATTCCGAGGGTCGTGGTTTCGAATCCAGGCCGACCGCGGACCAATGTCAAATGTTAATAACATCGCTTTTACGGTGAAGGAAAACATCGTGAGGAAACTGACATGTCCTAGGACTCACCATAGTCCATAGCATGGGACATTCGCCAATCCGGAGTAGGCTCCCGTGGCGTCTTAGGTACTGCCTAACCCCTCTAAGAGGAGGCTCTTGCCCTGCAGTGGGACAAAATAACGGGCTAATTACTTATTTATTACGAGGGAATGGGATACAGCACCGAATTCTGATCTTGCTTATAATTTGACGAATTCTGATTACAATTAGCTATTAGTTAACAACTTAGATAATTAGTCTGTTTGTCGTTCCCCGCCGGACGGGCTACGGCTACGAGGCGAGCGGTCGGTCGGCGCGGCGCTCTCTGGGCGCGTCGCGTGTTATCGCCACTCAGCTGTTTACAATCTGTTAAAACTGACGTTCATTACTGAACTGAAACCACGAAACAAATGAACAATTCTCAATAAAACATTTTTTTTATTATTGTTAATTTTTCAAAGTGATCGTACGGTTTTTTTTCTGATTTCGTGTGTGCATCCGGATAAATGGAGTCGAAATAATATTCGTAGCATATGCTATAAATAAGGTAGGTAATATAATTTCGCGGATTAAACGCATTGTTCTAACAAATATTCTAGAGTCTAATAATAGAGTGTGGTTTTCCCTGTGTCTTTGTCGACTGTCAAGGCTATTTTAAGATCATATTTGTTATAGAAATATCTATCTACATACTAACTAACTAACTTTCCTCATCAAATAAAATTATATGTTCTAACTCCGATTATGGCATTATTGTGGGTGACAGACGGACAGACAATGGCTACGATAGGTACCTATATCCACTATCCACAGTGTATTTTCCTTTTGTAAATATTTGAACCTATTATAAACTCGTATCTTGTTTAAAACAAATTGGCTTTTCCCGTCTGTTTATCAGGTTATCCGCGTAACAATATATTGTTAAACTCAACTTTTGACCCTAAAGGAAAACTCCTCATAGATTACGAAGCGGATTTTTATGCTACGCTTCGGTTTCGGAATAATAACAAAATGAATCAACATTTGATATTATCTCAGCATTCTGCAAGCGGGTGTTCTTATTACCTATTTGACTTATCATTAACATTTAACTACAAATCTACTAACCTCATTTTCTAGTCTACCGATTACAATAGAATTAACAAACTATTCTTGTAACAGCGGAAACATTTTCTTATTATACCAATATTATAAATGCGAAAGTAGTTCGGTCTGCCTGTAACGCTTTCACGACTTACCCGCTGAACCGATTTTGATAAATTTTAGTATAGAGATAGATGGACCTTGGGGAAGGATAAAGCGTACTTACGCGGCTGAAACCGCTGAAACCGTCTCTTATTATATTAACGTTCTTTTATTTTATTTTTAATACGTAAAAATTAAAACCCTGAGTCAGTCTACCGCTGAGAAAGACATCTGTAAAGATCTCGAAACGTATGGCATTGATAAAATGCCGTAATAAAAGCAACGCGATTAAAACAGGAAAATAAATAAGGGTTAAATTTCAGTTCTTTCATTTACAATTTCTTCTGTTTGTTAATACATAAATGAAATAGAACAAACAGTTTAATTTGCCCATTATCTTAACAACACATAATATTAAACGGGTTATTTGACATCATTAAAGCTACATAAAAACTTATTATCTTCTTTTCTCATATAAACAACTAGATAAACATTGCTAAGTGTAGAGACATGACGACCGACCAGTAGGTACTTACATATACACTCTTACTCTGCAAGAATACGGTTTGTACTATTTATGTATTCTGTGGTAGAGATATAGCCACAAGAAAGTCCTTGATGTCATCTATCAGGCATTATAAATGCATAAGGAAAGCAGCGCTTGCTTTTTGTAATTTAACAGTTTGGTCATTATGGAATTGTATGTAGGTATATCAATCACCAACTATTATAGGTAAACTATGAACTTTCTCAAAAAGTCCTGCGGGGCTTTTGTAGACTTTTTAGTTACGCTGAAACATGCACTTACTACTACTCACTACTAATTTTGTTTTTGTTCTGAATAACTCAAAAAATATATAATTAGCTAGCTTATCTTAATTATTATCATTACAAACAATTACAATTCCATTTGACCAGAATTTTAAGTCGCTAAAATTATTAGCAAATTTAAGTAAGTAATCGATACGACTGAAATAGGCAAATACCTAACTAGCTGTAGGTAGGTACGAGTGTCGAGTATGCGGACGATGACAACAAAGTAAACAATAAAGTTCACTTCCATTATCTGATAATGTGATAATACCGCGCGATACGCCGCGCCGCCCAATTGAGCAATACGCTCGAATTAGGACGATTACAATACAAACGATGACAATTACTTTAGACGACTCATTGAAATACTGTTTCTACAGGTATGGTTGGTTAGGGTGTGTAGTTAATGATCTCGTTACATACTGTCACTACGAGTAAATACAAGCTAACGCTACAATCTACTTACATTTCATCATGCTTTCTATAAAAACTCATTTCATTTGCGTGCTTGCATGTTGTACGTACAATAGATACGAGTAGTATAGGCAGCATAGGTATTTTCGTTCAATTAGGGGTCAGTTAACTGCCACTTAAGGGCGCGCAATATGTGCCGGGCAATACCCCTCAAAAAACCCTAAATTAATAAAAAGCCAAAGGTACCTACTCGGCCGATTAAATAAAGGTCAATATTAAAAAGGTCATCGCTCTTGAATGTGTATGTATTAGGTATTGTAAGAAATTGTTAAGATTTCATGATCCATTACTCCATTACAAACACAAGATTTGGGCAACGATTTAAAGTTGGTCACTGTACTACGAGTGTGTTGTGTGGATGACGCACGCGGCACGCGGCACGCGGCGGGTCAACAACACCCTCGTATTAACAAGATGCCAGACAAACGAGAGCCAACCTTCCTTCCCCCTCTCCCTCTTTGTTCCCAACACCTTCCACTAACAAATCCAATTAATCGGTGTGGTTCGGTAAAGGTGAGCTTTGCGGAAGGCCCGGGAAGAGAGCTCAACCGGCGATAATCAATGTTTGGTCACTGGTGTGAATATGGGACACTAAGCCGAACCGTGTGCGTAGGGAGACATTCGTAAACTGTAAAACATTGTGTGTTGTGTGATATGTATATTGAAAAAACCAGGCGGGTTTTGTCTATCTTTCATAATAATAGTAATACCTAAGTGGTTTAATACAATTTGACCAGGGTTTGTAGGGTAAAGCTAGATACCAATAGTTGGCAATCCATTCCAATTGGCATAGGTAGTTCATTTTCCTACAAAATACAATTTTAGTAGTACACTGATGTCTACAATTTTAGGGAATCAGCTGAAAATCAGTGTGCTGTACACAAATTGATTGCTGAGACAATTTTTCACTAGTGAAGCTAGTTTATTATGTTTAACGTATAGTACCTAAATAATAAATTGTTTTTTCTGTTGTTGCAAATAAACGTTTAATTAATTCCTTCCTTCGCATGCTAATCCATATTGTTTCTCGATTCCTCATATTCCAAGACCTGTGTCTTATTCTGGTTTCGTGTTGAATTAAGAACTGTAAGACAGATTATATTAAACTGAACGAACATACCTACTGTAAAAGATATGATTTTGCACGAAAGTATTGTATATTCTAGAGGTACCAAACATTCCATTGAAGAATGCTTTGGTAAAACAAATAAACACATATCCTCTCGCAGTGACGAGTGCAAGCTCACGGTCTCCCGGCTGGCATGATGAGATGGCCTACTTTATGGGCCTCAACCATCATACAAATATTTATCCCGAATTTGTCGGCTATTTTCGGATTCCCCCGCGGCTTATCTGTCTCGATCGTGTAGATCGTTCCTAAATATCCAAATTATTCATCTCGGTAATTTTAAGAAAAATCTTTGTTTATTAGAGAGAAAGTGTAAATCCACCGACCTAAAAAAAGACTTTTGGGTCGGCTTTTATTGAAACTTTATCTTATAAATTGACGATTCTTAAACTTGCTATAAATCCACTTGTATTGTTACACTGTATAAGCATAGAATACAAAATAATACGTATAAGAACAGATCACATATTACTAACGTAGTTTAAGTCAATCTTCCTTCTGTTTTCGCGATGTTGTCAATCCTAAAGAAGACACCTGTAAAGGTCTCGAAATTTTGAGCATTAAGGGCCCTATACTGAAAAACTGAAAATCCATGTCGGGCGCATCGAAAATTGTTGATTATTTCACGACGGAATGTCGTAGAACTTTTTTTTGTGTACAGATTGTAGGCGACATTGTTTCCGATATTTTAGTGCAGTTTCCATACAAATATGTCGAAACGTATTGAAGCCTATCGACATTTTAGCCAAATCAGACATTTTTTGTCTAAAATTTGGATAGGCCTTGCACCAATAGGAGGTTCTTGTCTTAAAACTATACCAAAATGTAGGAAACAATGTCACCTATAATCTGTACACAAAAAAAAGTTCTACGACATTCCGTCATGAAATAATCAACAATTTTCGATGAGCCCGACAGGGATTTTCAGTTTCAAGGTCGTTGGCGTTGTTAATCCTCTTAAAGCAATGCTAAAAGTAATAAACACCACGCGATTTACACCAAAAGATGATGAATTTCTGTATTACAAGTGGGTAAGTTTATTAATAGACCGGTATAATACATTTAACACAAACATTATATAATTAAATGTAACTAAAATAAGTACGTTAATAATGCGAGTTAGTTTGAAATCAGGTCATAAGAGTTATCTAAATAATCCCTAATTCAACTTTAACACACATATTTACAATAACACGCGTAAATTCCACATTTATACATAGTTGTATATAAAGCTAAGTAATTAGGTAAGTAGAATCTAATCAGCTGTGGATTCCCGTGAATCCGACTCGAGGGAGGTTTTCCTTAATATCTGCGTCGGTACTTCCAGACACCAGGACAATACCAATAATTATAGCACTTATCTTATATGTATTCGTCATTGTTTTGTTGGTTCATTGACTAAAATTTACAGCTAATTTAGTGTAGCATAATATTGATATAGGTAACGAGAACCTGATGTTATTGTTACTACTGAGTACTTCCCTTGTTTTATTATTAACCATCTAACTTCTCGTCTATGCATTGTGTAAATATTCAGTTATAGTCGTGAGTTCATATCTTATCAAAATTCCAAACTTATAAAAATTATTTCAGTCTTACTGAATACGAAACTCTACAAATTTTTCTTTCCATGAAAACATTACACTAAAAACCAAGCACCACGAGCTGACGGACGCCACCACGAGCGTAACTCAAAAATTAAGAAAATGAGTTTCCTATTTTCAACCTCACTTGACGGAGATGGTTAGCGCTCCCCATAGAAAAAGGGAGGTCGTAGGTTCAAGTACCGCAGGGAGCATTGGATTTTGGAACAAAAAGTCCTTTTTTCTAAATACAACTTTTCCCAAAAGCATCGGTAAATCTAAAAAATAAAATCTTCGAAAATTAGACTAGATTTATTCTGGTGATAAACAATTTGTTATAAATAGATATTAATTTACACTTTTTTAAACTAAAAGAACTATCTCTACTTGGAACAGCTTCTTTTTACCGACATACTTAACAATTAACGACTATACTAAATACCTCAGGAAAGCGATAAGATACGTTTTGTTGCAAATTCCATTATAATAACAAAACATTAGATAATCACGAGCAAGGTGGATAGATGTTCCCATGCTGTCGCTTTAAGTAAATCCTTGCAAAAAGGGAGGAATGTCCCAGATGTCACAAACAGCTGTTCTGTAAAATAAACACCACGTGGGTTTCTGTGCTTGAGTGTTTTAGGCCGAATACAGACCCACAGAATATCTTGACTCGAGCTAAATAAATAACTTATTTTCATTTATTTATTTATTTTATTTAAGAACTATGAGTACCTGTGTGGTAGACACAAGTTGGTAAAACATTGTTTCATACTTATACCTATGACTTAAAGACTGCACGGGCGGCACAATATTAACCAATAGTTTACATGACAGAGAAAAACTGTATTGTACTATATTAAAACACAGTCAACCATAAACCGATTTTGATAGGTGTTTTTTTAAATGGGATAGGCTAGCATTAGACCTCGCCTCATCTGATGGGAAGCGACGCGAAGCGATTTCTACTGAGTGATACACATAATACATTCAAAAATATCCCGGCTTCTCGTCTGTGGCGAGCCTTTTCGATGCGCAGTCGCAGGTAGCGCCGGCATGCGGCAGGTAGCTAATGCACACCCCATCTCCTGCTCATTCAGTGTTCAACTCTCTACCTGTCAACATCTCTCTACTTAGTTTAGTTTATAGGTAACTTTCGTCTAAATATAGTTGTGCTTAGGCTGTGGCTTAGGTATTGCGGTCAGATTCCAGTTGCCTAGGTGACTTTTCCTTGGTGGTGAGTGACACTAAATACCTACCTATAGGATATAATAATTATATTTAATATAAATGTCACTTATTTAGGATAGCAACTGAAGTCCTCATTTCATGGAATACAGTTGCTATCCTGTGGTCTGTGGCAAGTTGGAAACAGGCTATAAAATGTACTAACACTTTCCGATATATGTAGTCTAGTTAAGTGATATTGTGTAGGTATATCCGTCTGTCATACCTATAATTTCTGAATTTAAATATAAACTCGGTTCATTCGGTGAAAAAGTCCTATTCTAATAAAAGATAATGTAGAAAAGAAAGTGACCAAAAGAAAAGGCTTTGTGCCAAACTTCTGAATATTTTCACTCTTGTTTTATTCGAGTATATTATAATAACATATATTACGACGAATCAAAGAATTTTAAAATATTTAATTATATTTGACGGCGCCGCCGATGTAAAGCATCAGGTTGATGGACTGTCACAGTCATCAGTCAACCTAGCGAAGCGTCATCGTCGATGGTTGTTCGGGGCTGCCATCTTGTCATATTCTGTGATGGAGACGGAGACCGTGCACCACGCACTTGACGAATCGCTTTGTATTTCCGCCATCACGTCTTTCCTAACATAATTGAGTTGATTCCTACTTAGTAACCATTATAAATTAAGCGATGTAATAGTTATTTTGTGAATATAGACAGCAATTGTTAATAAAACTACGATGATTGTAAATGGACACCATTATTTTATATCCCGCGCCCATCTACCTACTTAGTTCTACTGTATGAGTTCTGATGAAGGCCATCCAAGGCCATCCTGGCTCTTCATATTCATAATTTAGATGTGTCAAGTCAACAATAAAGTCCCGGTCCAACAATAAAGTCCCCATCTATCTCTATCTAATTTATTAAAATAAATAAATAAATATCTTTATTGAATATTAAAATCGGTTCAGCGGTTTAGGCGTGATAGCGTAACAGACAGAGTTACTTAATTTCGCTTAAAAATATTGGTATAAATAAGTCTATAATAAGTAATACATCGTTTCAGTGTAAGTGGAGACTTTATATGTTGCCCATTAAATTGTTAAGTGTTGTAACATAAGAGTGTCTGTTCGTAAATGTACTGTAATGTAGAATAGTTACCACGTGTGCGCACACCATCTGTTTACAACCAGACAGATCATAATATTCGTAAATAGATAAACATGTAATCGTAAATAGAATGGTGTGTTAATTTATAAAGTTTCATAAAGCAGCACACTTTTGACCATGTTTATAAAGAACTAGCTGCGACCCGCGGTTTCACCCACGTAAGCCCGATCCCGTAAGAATATCGGGATCAAAAGTAGCCTCTGTTACTCAGGGTGAATGTAGCTTTTTAATGGAGAAAGAATTTTTGAAATCAGTACAGAAGTTTTTGATTTTATTCATAACAAACATACAGACTAACACACACACACACACAAATACAAATCTTTCCTCTTTATAATATTAGTGTAGATGTAGATAGGCCTGTGTTTTAACACACCTGATAGTAAGCATAAAAGATCTAAGATGAAGCACGTTGACTTAGAAGCTACTTGTACGATACCTTATGGTGTCTGTGAAAGGTAATTAATTTGCAAAACTGTGCAAATGGATCATTCTTTATATACTCTATGACCTCTATGATATTTATATACCTTTAGCATAATAATATGAATGTATTTAAAAAAATAAATATTAGTTGTATCCGTTGCCTACCCACCATAGCACAAGCTTACCATGGGAGTAGATTGCGCTGTGTGATGTTCACAGCATTTATTTATTTTTATTTACTGTAAAAAACGTCATTGCACCGAAGTCCAAGGTCTCTAATAAAACAATCTACGAACATGGCAGTCTTGGCAGAACCTTATCAGCTTCATGCCATGAATGCTTCATTGGACAGGCAAGAGACACGTCGCCATTCGGTGAGACTTTAGCTTTAGATACTGTGTGCATAATAACGACTCCTGAGATAACTCTACATAATATAAAAATGATGGCCTATTTTTCTTTTCTGTCGTTCAACTATTTTTTCACTTACGAGAATAAAATAACTTTTCATATAGGTAAAACGACTGTTTTTCTCATTGCTTATATTGTTTCTTTAGATACTTCTAGGGTTTAGTTATATTTTTGTTTGGTTAATTGATTAGGACATTATGTATTCGTAATTATTAAGATTTATAAATAATCAAAGTCTTAAACATAAAGGTTTAAATATAGTTTAGAACAGAAACAGAAACAAAATCATAGAAAAGAAAACACAGAATTAACAAACACAAACAAAAAATTAAAATACAATAGAAACCTAAAAACAAATACATGATTATTAAATCCAGCACCAATCTAGCACAGATATAAGAGAATGAGTTACTACATACATCAAAATCCAAACTTTATTATTTGGCCTGTACGGTTATCGGTTTACGGCAATGACACAAATGAAGTATGTTCAAATGCCAGTTGCCATATCATTAAGTATTTGTCAATTAAAAAAATATTTTAAGTTTTAAAAGTGAAAAATGTAATAATATGGATAAATGATTATACTAATAATTTATGCATTGCACAATTAATTACCGTCAAGTGACCGCAGAATATTATCCGTTATCTGCACTATTATACTTGACATTGTGCACGTGTCCCGTGTCCTTATACAGAGACCAACAAATACAAATAAAAATATAGATACATCCATCCACACATCGCAAATTAAATGGGATGAGCATTATTGCATAAGAGCGTTTTCCGGTTTCTATTAATATCGTAAAAGATACACGAGGTAAATCTGTTTTACTAACATCTGGCTCGAAACCGCAGACTAATTATGATAGCGTCCCATATCCCATAATTCTTGGGATTTCCTAATATAATAATTCCCTTATAAGCTGAGTTTGCGGAAATTGTGTTTAATAAATCGTCGTCCGCTTCAGGAGTACGACGTGTAGTATGAAGCCGTCCGTCTGACGGAGCATGGATGCCGGTCATGGCTCCGAATGCTGAAGACTGCGAGACTGCTCGACTCAACGATGGAGTTCCTCCGAGGAGAGTGCTTCCTGAGCGGCCGCAGCCGGCCCACGCCTGGACCGAGAACGAGGACAAGAGCCCCGGGGAGAACAAACGCCTGCTCCCCGCTACCCACAAACCATCTCCGAAAGGCTCTCGGCTTCAGGCTGGCCTCACTCTCGGAGTACATTCCAAATACCCGACGAAACCGATCAACACGAAAACGTTGCAGAAGACTAAATTTCAAAAGAGGAAGGAGAAGTTGATAGAAGTACTTAAGCCGCCGTATTTTATCCTGTCTATGATATTAATCATCGTAAGTTATATTTGGAGATGATTCACATTTATCTGATAGCGAATAGTTATTTGTAGAATTTACAGTATTAACGTTATTTCTATTGTTGTTAGATATGCGTTCACCTGTTCGGTTCGGAAGGTCTCCGCACCTCGCTGGAGTGGTCACCGGCGGTGTGGCGGCACGAGCCCTGGCGGCTGCTCACGTACGGCATGGTGCATGCTAGTCCTGCACATTTAGCTCTTAACGCCCTCGTTTCTCTTGCTGTAAGTACCATTCATTTAAAGTAATTTCTGTTCAATAATTTTATCATATTTTGGGTCATGTTAATAATGTTTTGTGTTTTGCGACAGGTGGGTTGGCGGTTAGAGCGAGAGCAAGGTTGGTGGCGGACTGCCTGTATTTGGTGGTGCGGCGTCTGCGCAGGCGCGCTGGGTTCAGGTGCGCTGCAGTCTCACGTCCGAGTGGTCGGCGCTAGTGCGGCTGTTTATGCCCTGCTTACTGCACATTTACCGAATGTTTGCCTAAGGTAAGAGTACCGCCACATCTGCATTACCTATAACCTGTGTTTTATATTACAACAAAATGTTTCAAAAGCTAAAATTTCGTTTTATTAATTTTCAGATTCGGTCACATTCCTCTGTGGTGGTTTCGTCCACTGAGCGTGGTAGTCCTGGGCGCTTCAGAAGGCTGCTGGGCTCTAGTCCGGTCTTCGCCGATGTCTGTCGAGGGCGGTCTGGCGACGGCGCGTGCGCACGATACGTTTGAACACGTCGCTTGGTCGGCACATGTCCTCGGGGCCGCTATCGGGGTGCCTCTCGCCTTCCTTGTCTTCACTGGTAACATTTCTATAAATTTATATTTCGCTAATTCATCATTGTTTGAAAAAAAAGCATCCTCATAAATATACCTACCGTTTCAAAAGTACAGTTTTATCATTAACTCAAGTAAATTGTCAGAGGTATTTAAAATGTTAGTACTCTTCTTTACTTTATTTATCTTATAATTTTCAACTGGCAACAAACTTAGGTGTGTATTTTTTATTACAGGTGAAAATGACAAGATGCCAGTGATAATTGGCGCGAGAATCGTCTCCGGCTTGGTGCTGCTGGCTGGAGTAGCCCTCGCCGTCCTTCATTACGCCGATGACGACACTTGAACGAGAACGCGCCACCGTCTTCTGATAAAAGACCAAGGCAATATTGAAGTTTTTCATGATGGTTCCGTAGAACGTTTACAGAATATTTTATAAAGTAGCACTGTTGAACCCAAGTGCCATTCTGTAAGACCGTCCGTCGTCCTAAGGTTTCGATGGATTTACACTTTTTACTTACATTTAAGAGAATAGAGTACAAAGTCGACTGATATATGATGCACCGATATTACACCAAAAATACGTATAAGTTTAGTCTTTGTTAGCACGGCTTCAATGTGATATGTAAAGTTTAAGTGGCTCAGTGTATCCTAACATTTAAAGTAGGTATTTAGGTATTTTCTTAATACTTTTGAGGTAAATTTGAAAAATATTACCTGCTGTACATAATTTTATACCTGTCTGCTTTATAATCGATCGAATCTCATTTAAAATTCGAAACATAATTTGTACAAAATGCAAAATGTTTTAAAATTTTAGCAACATATTATATTAATGAAACTAAATTTACGTCACCACTTATTTTTCCACGTTGGGTTAGGTTTTAGTTGAAACTATTATCGTATTATTGACCCCAATTCGGGAAATATGACGTCAGGATTTCTATGAAATCGATTTTATTTGTTTTGAATCAAAACATCGCTTCGTAGGCGAGGTTATTTTTATATTAATTGCCATTATTTCCAAATTATTATAGTTAACATATCATTATGAATTAAGTAAATATAAACTTATGATAATATTTTCAGTGCACTAGCATAATTTAAAAAAATATTCCGGAATTTTCCTTTATCATTCACAACATCAATTAAAACACATGTAAGTCAATCATTTTCTTTACCTACATTGACATAAGAGTACCTAATGGAAAACATGTAGCCACGCCACGTAACCATGATTTAAAAAAAGTTTTTGACGAGAAAAATATATTACATCTAGTCAGCAATGTGTTCCAAATTGTGTCTTAAAATTGTAATCCATTTTGTCTTTTTTATATGATAGATAATTAAAGTTAACTCAGGCTACACTAGCCTACAACTATAATGTAAATATTCTAGTAATAAATGCAAAGAATTTTGCGCACAAATAACTGATAAACTGTTCGCTTTTGTAAAACTGTGATGATATTAAAATAATACCTAATTGAATTATTATATTTCATTTTCACCTTCAAATTACAATATAAAATAAGGATTATAATACTTACCAGAAAAAAATAAGTTTTGGTAAATTATTATTTTTATTAATTCTTAGTCTAAGTCTTCATCATCTAAAACTTTCCTAAATTCGTACTAAATATGTGGAAACAGTATATTCTGCCGTTTAAGTTACACAATATGCATGGCGTCCTTACATGTTACTAAAGGTGGCTATTCCATACGTACTAAATATTAAATTGATGAAAATTAGCAAAACTTAAACAATAAATGCACCTTTCCGAAAAGCAAGGACTGAGACAGGATGATAATAAATTATTTGTTGCGATTAAATACTGCTTCTATGGTATTTCGTGTCTGAGATCATTTTCTGTCTTTTAGATTAAAAACTAAACTTACTTGAAATGTACAATTATAAATATTAATACATACGAGACGTAGGGGTTAATTTGAAATGGATTAGTATCGTTTCACTGTACACCATAGAGAGTCTGTAAACGTTTAACACTTGAGTTGTTTGCATTGTACCCCGAACTCCGTGCACCAACACTCCTGGCAGGGTGTGGACAGCTCCGCGATGATCCTGCCCACTCTATACATCCTCCCGTATATATTACATCCTGCTAGTTTCAGTAGACCATGCCCCAGGCCCCCAGGTGGCCTCGGACTCTCCTGTGTCGTGTATATTTCTTCGTCCTTTTTCGTTACTTCTTGCTTTGTCACTATTCTCTGTGTAGTCATCTTTGTCGTTGGCCGGTTCGTAAGGGGAGGCCTAGAAGTCGCCGATGTTGGTCGAGGAGTGTTTTTCTTGATAGCAGTCGATTCACCGAGAACTAAGTGATCTATTCTGTTGATTGGACTATGAGATATCTTTGGAGGTGTAAATGGATGAATTGGAAGCGGAACAAATGCATTTATGTTAGGTTTTGGATCCGGGGCTGGAGGCCGTGGCCTTTTCGTAGTAGGCTGTTGTTTCGGTGGCGGTGGTAGTCTAGTGGTCGTCGGTCTCTTCGGAGGTGTAGTAGTTGTCTCATAGCTGTCGCTGAGGAGTAGTTTCAGAACACTTCCAAATGAAAAACCCTCATCTTCTTCGTCTTCGTATTCTAGTGATTGGTTGTTAATTTGTTCTGTTTCCTTTGGTTTGATTGTAGACGTTGTTATTGCTGACGTACTTAGTTTCGTTGCAATCTGCTCATTTGTCGGTGTTGAAATAGTTGATGTTTTGTTGTCAGCGGTCTTAATGGTGCTATTATTACTAAAATTGTCCGATTTAATTTTAATATTTGTAACTGGACTGTCTATTTGAATCTGTATTTCAGATAATGTATTATTTTGATGTTCAGTTTTTACTGCATCTACATTTTTAGTTGTGAGTTCCGGTTTTGATGTAGTTTTATAATCTGGAAATTAAAAATCCAAATTGAAATATAATAATATCTGAGGAATATTTTCCCACACTGAATTATCTTCATAAATATTACCTTTTTCACAGATGATATCTCCACAGCACAAATCACCGGCATTGCTCGAAGCTGGTCGTCTCTTACAGCCTGACGGAGTGTGACAGGGACGAGGAGAACAATGCAGTTCACCCCACGCACAAGTACACTCTGAACAAGCTATGGTTATGGAATCTCCTTCGGGAATACGACGCCCGTCACTCGACGTGCATTCTCCTACAATTCAAATTTGAAAATTGGTTAATATTTTGTTATAATTTCTTCTAGTTGAAGTTAATCGTATTGTGTTATAGTCAATATTAATTTACCTTTATCCATATCAAGTTGCATTGACGTCGTAAGATGAGGAATATTTGAACCTGCAGGTGTACTCGGGAACGCAGCGTAGTAGTCATCCATGATTCCTGGACCCTTCGGTATAAAACCACCTGAAATTAAAATGACGCCATAAAATTAGAAGATGCCAAGTGTTGCCTACAAACATTTAAAAAATGTATAGATAAGAGACAAGCTCAAATTACCTTCAGTTTGAACAGGTGGAGAAAACAAATTAATAGCAGGCGTTTCAATTTTAAATGTGGTGCTTGTCAACGGTGCTTGAGTGACGGCTTTTTTTGGTTCTTTTATATGATTACCAAAACTGGCAGACACTGTATATTCATTCAGTGCAGTACCCAACTCTGATGGAAGGTTCGAATAATCTGCACCACTAGGATCATCATCTTGTGCTATCGACGACGGGTACTCGTGCGCCATTTTATCGGTTATGAAGACAGGGTATTGAGTAGGATGATATGAATCTTTTCTGTTTTGGTAGACGGTCTCTTTAGTTTCAACAGTTGGGTAGTAAACTGGGAATTTATCTTCTCGTTCTAACATAGGATACGTGAGTGTCTCTTTCGTTGGTTCGTCATCGACTACTGCGTCTGCTGCCACAAATGGAATTATTCTGAAATCACATGAAAAGCCTGGTTTAGCATAGAAATTTAATGACGTTAATAATAAAAATTACATAAATGAAATTGTATAGTTACTTACTTGAGATTAGGAAGAGATGGTGGCAACGTGGGTTGTGAATAATCAAAGTCATAATCTCCCTTTGTTTTCTTAGAACTATTCATTGCTTCAGCAATATCGGTCGCTAACGATACCATCGAAATAGTTGCTGCAGGAGGCTTCGGTGAAGTCTTGGTGTTGTTAGTCAATAGCGAACTAGTCACATTGATTACGAAAGATTCATTCTCATCGAAATTACCATTAGCAGTTCGATCTGTAATTATATCGTTCGGTGAAAATGTGTGGTCTTCGAGCTTGCTGACATCTATGAGAGGTATACGCGGAAGGGATTCCATTTTGATCGTTTCTGTATCGTTTGTTGTAATGTTCAGAGGGAGAGACGTTGACGATAGTTCTGCCGTACAGTTGATCGTTCCATTAACCGTTATTCTCACGGAACCCTCTGGTTGCTCCGTCGACGTTATTTCTGTCGTGATTTCTGTAGAAGAGCTAACTTCTTCAGTTGTAGCGATCAGTTTAGTAGTAGTAGCTGTAGTTTTAGTTGCTATTGTTTTGGCTGCTGTTGACGGTTCCTGTGTTATTCTGGCCGTTGTTGTTGATTTTGTTGTTGTTGTAACAGTAACGTTTTCAGGAGGAGGATCGCTAGTTTTTCTTTTAACTTTAGTTGTACTAATTAGATGATTTTTCGTTGGTGAGGTTATGTTCTTGATATTGTAAACACTCGCTAGAGTGGTTTTAGTTGTGGAATCAGTTTCAATTTTAGTATTTTTATTATTGTTTCTTGCCGATGTTAAAGTATTGCTTGATAACGCTAGTAGCTGAGATTCATATGAATCTGAAAATTTAAATGAATCTGTTAAAGATTTTTTTTAATTATGCATAAAAATGTCCTTTAAGAAAACTTACCATGGTGTTCCCTATGGCATTCGTACTGATGTGCACAGCATTCTCCTGGCCTCAACAAGGGTCTGCAGCCGAGGAGTGGCGGTGCACAGGACAGAGGTTGACACTGCACTGCACCCCGTAGACAAAAGCACTGGCTGCACTCCGAATTAGACTTAGAAACTACCTTCTCTCCTTCGGTTATCCACTTGCCTTCCACTTTACAATCTGGGAAACCATAACGATAGTTTTAATTAAAAAAGTACACAATACCTAACCTAATCTATTAACGTTATTAAACGTACAGTTCCTAAACGATCGATGACTTAATTTTTACCATGAGGATGCTTTTTCTCTGGTGGCTTCGTGGTTCGATGTTCGCAGTAGTATCTCTGAGGGCAACAAGCGCCGGACGCAGGCCGGGGTCTGCAGCCAGGCGGAGGGGGAAGGCATCGAGGTCTGACACATCTACGAGTACCGCCGAGGCAGAAGCACTGCTCGCAGGCCATCGTCGACCTCATCGCCGACCCAGCAGCGTACACCGTCCCGCCTTCCACGCACGCTGGAAATACTCAAGTTACATGAGTTGTCAGCTAAACGAGCAATGGCTAACTATTGACATACATGAAACGGAGTTATGGTATGTAACTTACCATGAGAGAGGGAAGAAGGGCTCGCAATATTTAGGTCTTCATTTTCAAATCTAGCTGAAGCACCGTGTTCCATCAATCTTATGCCATCTAAAGATAAAACAGTTTATTAACATTAACTCCTGTCTCCAGGGATATTAAAATTTAGTTATTTAGTGTACAGTGTCCATAGATCTAACCTGGACAATGTAATTCAGGACAGCAGGATCCCCTGCGATGCAGGATATGGCAGCGGTGCGGTGGCGGGTCCGGCAGCGCTGCGCAGGCGCGGCGGCGGCACGTGAGCGCTCCGTGTGCGCACGCGCAGTGCAGGCACGCCTCGCCAGTAGACACCGTCGACGAGTCGCCGTACCAACTACCTTCGTACAGGCATCCCGAAGGCAGAGATGGATCTGAGGACATGAGATTGGTACCTTTAAAATATACACTTGTATTTACATAGGTTGAAAGGATTAGAAATGTCTCACAAGTGTTACTGAAAACTTACTCAGAGTTCTGTAGTTGCGTCCGTATCCTGGCTGACGAAAACTCTCGTCGATTATTTCTGAAAAATCGTAAATCATTACATAAAGTTACAATATGCATACCAATTGCCTCATTCGTATTTTATGTTCTCTACAAAGCGCTTGGTGTGCCGCGCGCCGAACCCAGTTTCTTTTGATTTCGTTTCAAATTATTATTTTATTATTTTTGTTGACGACCGTTTATTAGAAAGGATTTTACTGCATCCGATTTTTAAAATAATTGTTACGGTGTCTGCATACAACAAGAGAGCTATGAAATGAACTTAAAACACATACAAGTTCTGATTCCTATAAAATCCATCGAAACACGACTTGGGATCGCACCAAGCAACTGATCTCCCGCTTTGTAAGCTCTCGCGACCGACAATTGCAATAAAAACCGCACAAGACCAGTTTACTTGAAGAACTACGGAATATCGGCGAAGATGAGACTGGACTCTGAACCGGTTTCTCCAAATTGCATTCGAAGAGCGTATCTGATGCGATGTAATTAAGTACTTCCTTTGTGTTCAGGCCTAGTAACGTAAGACAAAAATAACTTAAACCTACCTACGTGAAATTTTGCAGCCACTAGCTATAAAATGTTATTTATAGCTAGTGAAATATCTTGCAAAAAATGCTGCAATATACCGCGACTGTAATTGGGCAGTTTTATTGAAAACGTCCATTAAACTTGTGTGTAATTTCATTTAAGTGTAATTTACTTTTAAAAGAAATTGTGGCAACCATTTTAATAATCCAATAAAGGCTCTCTCACACATGCGCTTAATTATCGGCCGTTAATACAGTATGCGTTATTGCGATAAAGCGTCCCAATACCTTGCACGCAACACTGTTTTTCTATCGATTATTCTATTTCACTTTCGAGGTTTGGCAGGTTTTTCCTCAATGTCGGGCAGGTTCGCCATTTTTGTAATGGTCCTTTCAAGTGACCTTCGTTTTTGGCATCTTCGTCGTTCAACTTTTAGTAATCAAAACTCTTAGTCTGATGATAAATCAATATCCATATTATTGATTTTTAGAACACTCGTAACTGTGGGTAAAATCAAATTTCATCCTTGACGTACTAACAATCTCGCAGCTGCGTGTGGGATCGCATGCGTCACACACAACACCAATGTTTTAAGAACTCATATCGGATTATCGCAGGACGGAGGAACGGAAGCGTACTACTTCTTTACTCGTTATTATCGCAGCAGAGTGTAACTTCGTAGCTGTCCCAATATAAAATGTACTAAAATAAACAACGCAGGCGGTATTATCGACCAATAATAACGCGTCATTGTAGTAGAGCTTTTCCCACGTGAAAGCAATACTTAAATGTTATTATGGAACTTAAAAGTATAATCATCATGTAGCAATTAACACACAAAAACACACCATTATTGTATTGAAACAATACATTTTGCGTTCATTTAACATTTTTATGATGTTAAAAATATTAGAAACTAGTTGACCCGGCAAACGTTGTTTTGCCTTATAAATTATAGATAATTAAATTTTTCCTGAATTTTCTTTGCTATAAACCTCACGGAGCCCGAGACCTTTCCAACGAATGCAAAACCGTGGAAATCGGTTCGTGCGTTCTGGAGTTATAGCGTCAGGAAGGAAAACCCGACTTATTTTTATATAGTAGATATTAGTTAAGAGAAACGGCAAATGAATGAATAAAATAATTATTTTTTGTCACACATTTTGTCCAAAACAGAAGAGTTCACCGGTGAACTCTTCTGAGAGCCCGGGCTCTTCTCTTTTAAGAGCTCGGGCTCTTAGTTACCACAGAAGCTTTTTTTTAAAGAAGTGTCGTCGTTGAGGACACTGAAAGTTAATAACTTTCAGTGTCATTTTTTGATATAACCGATGGCTATAAAATATACGAAGTGCGGGGTCAGCTAGTATGAAAATGATAATGAAGGTACCTACGAGACGCACAGAAGTAGCAAAGAAGCGTGGGAGCATGAATGAGCCACCCACAGAGAGTCTCAGCAAATAATGTACATTTATATTGCTTGCGTGGAATCCATTGACCATTGCCCAGGGCGTTGACATACACCCTAGTACAAACAACTTACGTCACGTATATTTACTTTAGATACTACACTTATTTTAAATGAACAGGTACTTTAGAATTTAGTCTTAGAAATATAAGAATACGTAAGAACGTAAAAGTAGGTATGAATATGTTAGCATTCGTCTGCGGAACCGCAGATATAACATATTACCGAATTTTGCAAAAAATTACAACAAAATTTGCACCATTTAATATTTTGACAGTATATTGTCTAGCCATCACAATGTTCAGAGCAAGTAGAACGACAATTACGTCGAGTTTAGTACCGTAATCAAGACAAACAAAGAAAGTTGCCGAACGCTGCCCTCTCACCGATGTAAATGTAAAATAATGCAAATGTTGGAAGAAGTCAGCAGTGGTTAATGCTCACTTTCCCTCATAAGACAATTACTTCAAATTGTAAGAACTTAAGGCGGTTACAAACTAGACAAACTAATTTAAACCGTAATGTCCAGAGTGGAGACACAAAGTTTTGTAAACGTTTTGTTAGCTGTAAAAGAAGCAACGAGTAGGTATTACCTTGTGACTGCAAATATGACATATGATAAACGCGAATTTACTAAATTAAGCAGACTAGGTTAAACTGAATTGACTGTATAAATTAATTAATTGTAGTAAACTAGCAGATACCCGAGGTAACTCCCGATGCCGCGGGATTTTCCAAAATCATTTCTTAGTGAATCCCTAGATACCTAAAAGAACACATCATATCTCTAGGGCCAGTGGTTTGGGCTGTGCGTTGATATATAGTTCAGCCATTCAGTCAATCAGTCAGGACTTTGAATTTTATATATAAAGATTAAATCAATAGTCTCGATAGGTTTCAGTAATCTAACTGTAAGATAATACCAAGAAATATTAAAATAATAATTAAAAATATCCCTATTGTCGGAGTACAGGTCCGCACCGTGACCAGTAGACCAGTAGAATTAGTAACTGTATCCCGGAAACAATGGCAGAATGTTCCCACCGGGTCTGGGAGCTGAGAACGATTCATTTCCGGTCATCTGATGACCTGAAGCCTACTTCTATTGTCTAGCACTCATTTTAATAATTACACTGAGAAAAATATACTAACTCTACTTTTTAGTTAAAATTTCTTTGTAAGCTAAAATAGTAATAATCGACGCTCTTCAAATAGATGGATATAAAGATATAAAGAAATATTTTACACAAGGATTCATGGTGGAAATAGAATATAACAAAAAGCTTTTAGTAACTTAATAAGGCGGATTTCACAGCCGAAAAATGCGAACCAGCGTACCTGGTTAGATGGGTTTTTCTAAGTGATTATGCGCTATGATTCGTCTGATGCACTGATGTTCAATAAAACATATATTATGTAACCCAGTGCAAATGGTAGGCGCGTAAGCAAATACGGTGGGAATTGACCACCGGTGTCAATTACAAGGTCAATAGCATCAGAACTTCAGCTCAGAACGTCTTCTTGAGAAAACATAATGATGTATTTTATATCGGTCGTATATATAATACGCGGCGGAACTTACTTGAGTTATTAAAGTTTTAATAATTATTACATTTTTGGACGTTTTTAATCTGTACCTACGTAGAACATTCAAACGGTTCGTATATGGAATGTTAAATTGAAGTTAAAATGAGAACCATTCGTTTTCAAAGATAGTTAATTTGCATACAGACATATTATTCATACTTCTTAATTATTTAAAAGATTTAGCAAAGTTGACCCTATGGAATGTTGTAAAATTTAATTAATATTTTACAAGAATCAGTATTTTTACAACGCACTACCAAATTTAAAAAAAAACCTTCGAGAGTTGGTTTCTTCTTAAAAGATTGTAATGTTATACTTCGACATTTTATTGTACAGACGTCTTTATCTAGAGATTGGAAAACTTAGCCTAAAACTTCAGAAATGACCACCTGCGATAGTAGATAACGGGCAACACCGTCCGATCAATAAATATCGAAACTATTTCGTATTGGCCGCGGCCACATTACCTATGCTAATGTTTAGGACCCCGCTATCATTCATGGCACCACGATACTCTTACGACTTTAGTTTTCAAATATAGCTTTTAAAATCAGACTTATAGAGGTTATTGGATTCTTTAGAAGTGTTTGTTTTATTTTGTGTGTGTTGTCTATGCCAATGAATGAAGCTACGAGGCTTGTGTGTGTTCGCACGGGTGACCTGCGCGTGCGCCCGCACGGTGAGACTGAATACATAATGAAGGTACTGTGAGCTGTAGAACAAGTGCCATGTACTTTCGTGCAAACATACAGACACATTGACGCTCTTCGCTTTTTTTTACTGGCTTTGATTTATAGATTCATAAGTAAGTAATTTGTTTTTGATAAACAAAGTTGGTACATATTATAAATCAATATACCTGTATATAATTTGGCTGAACTTTGGTGGGGAGGTAACTTAGAACCAGGACAAAGACATAGGATAGATGTCCTACATCCTTCTTCTTCTTTTTTTTATAGAGCGTAGTAGTAGGGTAGGGTAGTAGTAGAATGTTTAAGGTAGTAAGTAGTATGGTAGGGTAGTAGTAAAACCAGGGGAAGGACATAGGATAGATGTCCTATGTCCTTCTTTTTGTTTTTTTTATAGTGCGTAGTAGTAGGGTAGGGTAGTAGTAGTATGTTTAAGGTAGTAAGTAGTAGGGTAGGGTATAGTAGTAGTATGTTTAGGGTAGTAGTAAGTAGTATAGGGTAGTTTAGGGTTCTAGGTTTTTATTAATTTAACGGGCTGGACAACGTGTGTCAGGTCAGCTAGTATACTATATTATTAATATTGGTTTATTTATTGGTTTGCTTTCCATTATTCAACTCTAGATTAATTTAAAAAATAAAATGGATTTTACTTCTGATTTCGCGATGTTGGATTGAAATTAAACTTATTTTTCGGTTTCAATCGCGTGGTGTTTATGACTTTAAGGATTGTTTTAATATTCGCGTTTCGAGACCTTTACATGTCTCTTCTTTAGGATTTCTTATGTCAATCTTTAAAAGTAACCTGTTAAACGTCGGTTTAACGTTTCGTTCTGTAAGACTGTAAAACGGTCTCGGAACGTTCAGCATTAAAACAATGTAAGAAGTAATTAACACCACGCGTTTAAAAAACCCAAAAACTAGTTTAATTTCAACAACATCGCGAAAACCGGAGACAAATATGTTGTTGTTTTTTTATTAATCTACAGTTAAATAATGGCTAGCAAACCGATATAGTATATCTTCTATACATATAATAAAATCGTAACTTAGCGGTGTCTGTTTTTGGAAGATATAAAAAAAATATAAATTGTATGGGTATCTATTAACGCAGTAGAACCTATTTTTCTGTTTTTCTGGTTGTCTGTTTGTCTGTTTTTTGAAGATACTAAAAAAAAAACAAATTTTATGGGTATCTATTAACGCCAAAGAACCTATTAAAAAAAAAAAGGTTGTCTGTTTGTCTGTTTGTGTGTGGCTTTGACTACGCTAATCTCAGAAACGGCTCATACGATTTTAACCAAATTCGGCATGCAGATAGCTTTTGACCCCGATTAGGCTTTAGGCTATTTTTTATCCGGATATCAGGTCCGGTTATCCGGAAAAAGTGATTTTTCTAATTTTCTCTTCATTGATTTCAATGTTGTAGCAAAGAAGTATGTTGTGAGCAATCAACACATAATTTCCGGATATCTGGATATCGAAAAATTCGAACAAAAAAAATCCGGTTATCCGGAAATTCAAAAAAAAACAGATATTGGACCTATCCGTATGTCCAGAAGGCCTACTGCGTTTCTCCAAACGATAATTTGTGACGTTCGAAATTTAAAATTTTTTGAAACTGTTGAAGAAAATTTTTGGTCGGACCGACCGATAATAAAATTCATAAATCTATAGGTACTTAAACTAAAATTGTAAATGTTTTTGAAGAATCTAAATGAAAACAATTTTTATGAGTAGTATCTATTTTTAACCGACTTCAAAAAAGGAGGAGGTTTTTAATTCGGTCCGTATATGGTTTCTATGTATGTATGTATATATGAATGAATGTATTTCCATCAATAGAATATTATGAAGTAGGTACTAGGTACAACTTGATGGACCACCTGAAACCACTTTCTCATCAGAAAACTCCTCAGTGATTAAAGTTACAGTTACAATTTTGATGATTTTTATTGGCAGTCGAGAATGCACTAAAAAGGGTAAAAAAAAAATAAAAAAAATTAAAACCGACTTCAGAAAAAAGGGACAAAATAACTTCTCCTATATACAGTACCACCAACTTATTTGTTATGTAAGCTGAAGTCGGGCAGTTTTTCAGATTGCGTGTAGTTTCCCTCCCGATGTACGTCCACCTTACCGTAGTGGGGGGACTCAGTAGCTGGGCGGCGGGCAGTGAAGCTACTAGGCGCACAAGGTGGGAAGCTGGGCTTGCCTAGCTTCCTTACCGTAGTGGGGGGACTCAGTAGCTGGGCGGCGGGCAGTGAAGCTACTAGGCGCACAAGGTGCCTGGTTTGCCTGGCTTCGTGAAAGAAGAGGGGGCCGCATGGAAGACAACCACTTTAAAAAAAATCGCCTCAGCCCGGGGTGGTGAACGTAGGCTTTCGGAGCATAGGATTATCGCCGGTTTTGAAAGTCTCGAGACGTGGCGTGTCCGTGCCTCTTGGAGAGGGATTGTCCTTTGGGACAGAGATGAGGCCGTCCGGGTAGGTGGATGTAGTTCGCGAGGAATTCCCACTGACCTCGGCACTTGCGGAGCGAGGAACGCCGAAGGGGCTTATTTTCTTCTATTTTTGAAGTCAGGTTATTTTTTTTATATTTTCTACAAAGGCTACTTTGTCGTCACCTACCCTGCTTACAAGTTACCTACCGCTGCGCAAAATCAACACTTAAACAGACTCTGCCATGACTGTCTTCAGCTCAGCAACAATCTTCCCTGGTCGTCCGTTTAAGCATAGATTTTTGCACAGCGATAAGTAGGTGTTCGAAAAACGCGGACGAAGTCGCGTGCACAGCTAGTAAGTAATATGTACTTAGGTACCAACTTTGTTTATCTACATAGTGTTAGTATCTCACAAACACTTTAAACGTGCTCTACATCAAAATGCAATAACCATTGCAAAATCCTTTGTTACACCGTAAAGTCCTTGTACAGATATGACAAAAAGATACGCATTTTCAAACCACTTACCCAAGTCTTTTGACAGTTATTTTAAAGCATGCAAATACCAAAAATATGTTTTTTTACATTGAAAATAATGGCACAAAATATTGATAGACTAAAGCTTCTAACACTAAATAAACAATAAAAATGTTTAATTGAGTGTCGGACGGTCCTCGAGCGCGCGTTGAACTCTTTTGTATGGGAACTCGAAATCATAATTTAGTGATAATATTCTCTCATCATTTAGTATTTCTCAGGTTTTATTTTTTAAACTTTAGTGTTTTACAAGATAAATTTAAGATACGTTTGATAAAAATAACGATTAGGTACTTAAAACAAGTTCGAATATAACGTAAAATAAGACGCATTAGCACAGACAATGGTATTCTCCCACGAGATAAAAGTAACCGAGGCACTTCTTCCATGAAACATTACTTTTCCGGTTCCAGACCGACTCAACCTTTTTGCTAAAGTTGAATCGTAAGACTTTGATTATAACCGGGCGATTTTAAAATAACCTGTTATTATAAATTAGGGTGATCGAAGGTAAAAAACGGCGATGATATAGTTCGCATATATCACTGGGGTCGGCGACCGACGATTTGCATGGCAGACCTGCGCGTGCGGTGGCGGCGAGCGCGAGCGCGACGAGCGGAGCGACGAGCGGAGACATGGTGCGAGCGACGCGCGCGACGACCCACGCCGCACTGACACCTCGCTCGTGTGTGACCACACGCGCGACCGACTGCCTTCTACGATACTCAAACGGCATTATACGAGGCGGCATCGGTAGATACTTACCTACTCTCGTTTTGATACCAGTAGGCATTATCTTTTGATTGTGGATGATCTTGTGCCGTGACGGGAATCTATCAATGCTGATTCGTGACCACATATCGCCAGCTTCAGGCCTCGATCTTGATTCTTACTTACCTCTACCTACACTTTTTTTATTTCATATTGGCTCGCGTTTGACCAAACACTATCACACGTTATGGTCGTGTAGAGTCTAAGATAAAGCACGCTGACCTAGAAGGTACCTGTTCACACGCAAAGTAAGACCCCCAAGTTGTACTCGCCAGGCAATACAGTCTCAGGCAGCTGATTCCAATATCTTGCGGATGAATGAGGAATGACCAAGGGAAACCCTTGGTGCGGTTCTCGGGGACCTCATACATAAATACTTCAAAGTCCTGCAACTTGCAAATATTACAGTAAACATCGCTTACTGTTCTGCATAGATATTACTTTTATGTGTTCGTTTGGACCATATTCGGACAGTCATTGCTCCATTTTTGTACGTAATGTGTCCCCAACGTGCTGTAGTTCTGAAGCCATTGAATATAATGTACTGTTTAAACAGTTATTGACGTTTGATCATAGAATGATTATGGTCAAAGAAGACAAAGTAATATTAATTTTGGTCTAATAATCCTACTGAAACTGAAGGGACAGGTCTATAAAACGATCATTAGACCTGTCCTTTTGTATGGTAGTGAGGCGTGGCCATTGCTTGAGCGACATAAGCAGGAGCTGAGTGTCACGGAGATGAAGATGCTGCGCTGGATGTGTGGAGTGACGCGAAAAGACCGCGTCAGAAACTCCCGCATCAGGGGCAGCCTTCATGTCCGAGACATTGCAGACAAACTGCAAGAATGCCGCTTACGGTGGTACGGCCACGTTCTACGGAAACCGGCTAGTTACGTGGGAAACAAATGTCTTGCTATGGCGCCTCCGCCCGGCCGCGGCAGATTGGGAGGACCCAAGAAGTGCTGGCTTGACGTTGTAAGATCGGATATGCGTGCTAATGGCCACACTACACGGGATGCCGAAGATCGTGCGAAGTGGAGACGTAAAGTAGGAAAGCGGACCCCGGGCTCTCGAGAGAGATGCAACCGGGAACCACGCTCGGATGATGATGATGATGAATCCTACTAATATTATAAACTAGCAGTGCCCCGTGGTTTCAGGAATATCGGAATAATAAATACCCTATGTGTTAATCCAGATCTCCAGCTATCTGCATACCAAGTTTCATCGCAATAAGCTTAGTAGTTTTTGCATGATTAAAACAAAAACATACAAACTAACATCTACAGCATATAGCATATTATACAATATTATTAGTGGGATGTAAAAGTTTGTGTAAGTACTAGATGCCAGCTGTCCGCAAAACTACTGGCATCTAGGAATATAAAAAACAAAAACCGTCTCCTAAGTTTTTAAAATTGAAATGTGAACACAATCTAAAGAATAAAACTGCAAAAGAGGAAGTGGGTATATTAGACTTATAATTACAACTCTATAATAATAACAGCTTCAGCCCTCAAAAGCACACCTCGTGCTATATCAGAGAAGACAGACGCCTGAAGTTTCGTGTTGTTTTGTGTTCAACTATCATGCTCTGTAGACTCATTGTCCCGATCCATCATGGATACTGTTTTTTTACATGTAGTGCTACTGTAAAAAAAACTTTCTAATGGTCATTCTATCGGTACCGATGCACCATGGATGCGTACACGACACGTCGAACGGTCGCATATCGAACAATAGTTTTTGTAATAATTAAGAATCCAACGCAATTAAGGGCGGCGTCACACCGCGTGACCCGTTAGTTTCCGAGAGACGCGCGCTGTCCGAGCGTCGCCCGCGCCGCGCCTGTGCCCGCGCCCGCGCCGCGCCGCCCGGTGGCACCGCCCGCGGAAAAACCACGTACATTTCATACGTGACAGACGATACTTACATTGTTGCACTGTAATTATCCTTAATAGAATTAATTCTAAGTCGCGTTAATTCTGTTGAGCGAAGGATAGAACCGTGTTAATTCTATTAGCGGTACGGTTTGCAGAAACACTGTAAAAATTATTAAATTGCATCATGAAGGGTTGCATGTTGTATCGCATCGCATCATCAAAACCGTAAGTAATCGAAATGTACCGGTATTTTATTATTTACTGCCTTAAGGATCTTGCCTCACTGAATAGCAATGGAGACCGGCGGGCGGCGTGGGGGTTAAGGATTTAGACGTACGAAAGTATTGACATAGAGTAATCAGAAATATAAAAAAAAACTAAATAAAATAGCCTTGAGCTACATACAAAAAATAAAAATAAATTTATAGAGTAATTATTAGAGATGGGCCGACTAGTCGCCGACTAGTCGGGAAAGCCGACTAGTCGGCAGTTCAGCCGACTAGTCGGCAAATAATGACGACTGGTCGTCAACTAACAATTATACAATAAAACCAATATTTATTTAATTAGTTACAGTTTAGAAGGTGTGTAGTCAGAAAAAAGTAAACAAAACACGTCATAGCTTACATACATCACCTAAACATCTAAAATGTCATAACTATGCCTCAGCTAAATTTTTTTCCAACTTTTATTTTTATTTCAACAATTTTTTGGAAGTTTCGCTACAGCTTTCGAAGTGTAAACTTATCCAAAAATACCAACAATCGCAGAGTGATTATGATTAAACCAAATATCTCGGGAATTATAATGATCTGCATTGCCGACTAGTCGGCAATTTTGGAACCGACTAGTCGGCTAGTCTGCTAGTCGGCAGAACCCCTAGTCGGCCCATCTCTAGTAATTATTCAAAATAAAGTTAAAAACTTAAGCAAAATCATCACTTTCAAAGCAACTGGAACCGTTTGCTACACCTATGACGTCTCAGTTTTTGTTGAATCAAACGATTAATGTTAGATACGTTGGTATCATTCTACAGCCTGGATGTACTCAGACCTCCGCCTTGGGCCGTGTTTGCGCGGATGCGTCGTGTAATTGCCGTCAATGAATGTGTTTGAGGCGCACCGCTTGCCGCACAGTGGACTCAAACTTAGTTTTGGATTTAGAAATGTAAAATGGTTAAGAGATTAAAATTATTGTGTAAGTTAGTTGGACGCCGTTAAATATCCAGAATTACTGTTAATAATAAAGTTTTTATAGTATTTCTCCTTACAGACTAGACGCGGCGCTAATAAATCAGTTGCGTATTGTAATTTGTTGACATTTATTTTATTGAAATTCGAATACATCATTTAAAAACGCTTTATTTCCTAATTCAAACTGCTCTAACTACCTCTACCTCCACACTCTTGAATTTTTTCATAAGGTTATCCATTAAATTTAACTTTAACCATAAAAGCACTTAACGAAAATCCATTTAATACAAAACAATCACTGTTGACAACCAGTGCTGTTAATAAGCTCTAAATTACCAATAAAAAAACTTCCTTATGTCAGTAAAAATAGTGTTTCGACCCACAGTGCGCCGCCCGCCTACGACGACTGATGCGTGCATTCCGCCGCCACACTTAAAGCGAACGCAAGCTAATAACATTTCGGTCTGCCGACAGTTTGCCGACCGTTCAACACGAAGGCAGCAAAAAGTACACGTTTGCATTAATCAAACGGTCGGCCAACTGCTCGTATTTGCTAACCAATCGTAAAGTCTTCAGTCTGGTGTCACCCTCGGTGTTAGATTACTTGTAATTCGGGGAAATTCGCGACAAAAACAGTAATATCGATATAAATATCGTAACTAAAGGAAGAGATACCAACTACCAACCCACATCTGATGCCGGACGGCGGACGAGCGCACTTCCTTCTGATTTCCACTTATTATACCTAGTTACTTATCTAATATACACAGTACATTGATAGCTTTTTGTGTTTTATATAGGTACTAGCTAGGTCCCGCGGTTTCACTCGCGTAAGTCCTGATTTATCGGGATAAAAAATAGCATATGTGTTAATCCAGATGTCCAGCTGTCTGCATATCATGTTTCAACGCAATCGGTTCAGTAGTTTATACGCGATTGAAACACAAACATCTTAACTTAGGTACATACAGTAACATGACTTTTGACTTATTCACATTCCGTATTCCATCCGAAAGGGGGTAGTTCTAGACGTCTAAGGGAATAATTTTTGTTCTATGAAGTTTTTTGCAAATTTTGTTGTTGACTAGTCAACACAAGCTTTTTTGACTAGCAAACCATAAAAGGGATTTTCTGATTCTTTAGATAACCTTTACTACTTTACTTATCTATCATACAAAAAAACAACTATATTAAAAGTGCATCATCCGTTCGTAAATTATGCCATGCTCTATGCCACAGCACAGGCAACCCACAGACAGACACAGACACACAGCAAACTTAAACACCCCTCTTTATTACGGGAGTTAGAAAGGATCGGCCCCTACCTTTAAGTGACTGCCATCTATCCATGGTAGAGTGTACCTCTACATGGCCGCCGCCGCGCGCCGGGTCGTGGCTCTCCCTCCACAGTAATGCGCTACAATGTTGCCACGAGACGCATGTGTTAGCTCACAGATTCCGCCACTAGGCTTTTTGACGTTTTAACCTGACCGGCTGTATTCGGCGGTTATGCCTTATAAAATGGTTTATTGTATGTATGCCATTTTGGCCCGATTTGTGTGAGCGTTGATAGTCAGTCACGAAATTTTATAAGATTAAAAGAAACTATAAAAATAAATGACGACCTCTTTGGCCTATGGCACGTCTCGGGCGAACACACCGGGCTGCGACGCAAGAGGATGTGGGTTCGATTCCCGCCGGAAACAAGTAGGGATGATTTAAAAAAAAAATAGATTCAGCAAATAATAGAAACTACATTAAATTAAATTAAATTAACTTAAGTCGATTTATATTTAAATAAAATAAAATTGGTCAAGATTTAAATAAAGTCAACTCATGGGAAATGTTGTCCTGTTAACTGCCATCTCCCAAAAATGCATCTTAAACGGACATATTTAATACGTATCTAATACGTTGATTGCATACTATTCCTTCTTTCTCCTATGGCATTGCCATGTATGTCTGTGGCCTACGCTCTATGTCAACCATCGCTAGAGCAGCTGCACTGTCGTTTGATAACATGTACTTTCTCTATGATTGTGATTCCCGGTGTCTCGCAGGTGACCCTCGCCGCGGTGACGCAACACCACCGTAACACTTGGCTCGCGCAGTCGGGCTACAGTACGTGATCGGCTACACCCTCTTACTAACACATTAGATCGACATAACCACCATTGTATCACGGTTAGAGCAGAATGCATAATTCAATATGAGATTTAGGCCTTTGTTTGGACCAGCTTAAAGACAAATGAATAATGTAAACTTTTACTGTAAGTTAGAAAATGATCTCTAAAATAATTTAGGAAAAAAAACCCATAATTCCTTTATGTTTCGTCCTGAATGAATGAAATAGGTAGGTAATGTCGTAGAAAATCTTTTAAAAAACGTACAGGATGTTTTTCTGAAATTTTATACACGCTCGTAGCAATGACGGATTACGTAGGTAGGTACAAAAAGAAACCAAAATAAATTAACTTCATTTTGAAATCTGGGGTAAAAATATAAATAAAAATAATTAAACTAACTAACCATACTAGAAGCAGAAGGTGATGTATCTGCCTTAACCACATAACTCCAGTACATGTTACCTACTTGTGAACTTGTGAAGATAATCATAAGTGGGTGCTAAATATGATATCCAATTAGGTGTTAACTAGTTGATGATATCTTCAGAACTATTCATATGGAATTGAAAGCCTTTAAAAGTAAGCGTTGACTCTCAATCGGTCCGAAACATGTTTATACAAATAAAAATATAAAACTATTTTCGGCTTGCATTTCTAAATATTACATAACGGTTATGAGATTGACAGCTCTATGTTAATTAATTAATTAGCATTGGTTGTTATGTTATAATATTATGATTACGTTATGAATAATATTTATATTTTTACACTTTGAATAATTAGTTAAGCATTGTTAACTTATGTTTAAGAGAACTCTTTCCTCTGCTTGTATTATTGAATATATGTATAAATTCTGTGAACATCACACAGCGCCATCTAGCCCCATGGTAAGCTTCTAAACTTGTGTTACGGTGACTAGACAACGGATATAGGTATATAATACTTATATTTATTTTTCTTTTGTAAAATACTATACATAGAGACCAGAACCAGACCTGAAACAAATATTTATTTTTAAGCATGAAAACTTGCTCCCAGCGAGAATCGAACCTGCAACTTAGTGTATTGCAGTCGGGACCCGCAACCTTTTGCATTGCAGTCGGGTGACGGGTTCAGACCGTTTGCCCGGAAGAGATCGTCATTAGGCGATAAGGCTGCCCATTGTAAAATTTTACTTGTGTTTTGGTACAATAAAGCGTTAATCATTCAATCGGAAATTCGCCCGACGCGCCACAGAGACAGAGGTTGTCAACATTATTATAGATGATGTGTACTCTGCATTATCATGTGAGTTCGCGGGGCGCAGCAGGCGAAGCAAACACCCCAACACATGGACTGACCGACTATCTCATCAATAACATTAGCTATTTCATATGTCGCATGTCTTGCAGCACTACTACTTGAATCGAGTACTAATAACATGACCTTTGCATAATTTATCAATAACTGTTTTGCAAGAAGTACAATCATGTATATTATAATGAGGCCCCTCGAGTTCCTATTTCTTTGATATTTGTCAACTACACATATTTACATAGGTACAAGTCTGTCCACCCATGCTTGTTCTCGGTTCATCAAAGGCTATTACACCTAACTAATAAATAATCGCCAGGTTCTGAAATAACGGTATTTTAGCTAATTATTTATTTTTTAGTATCCTACTAATTTATATGACATATAATTAATCTCTAAAAAATATGCACAATCTAATTTATTTAAATTACTTTTTTAATCTGTTGAACGAAAGCTTTCTAGCAGGTTTTATAAAACCGAAAATGTGAAATTTAACAAGTCATTAGAACTAGTTTCTCAACTTCAATAATTTGAGCTCAATTAAATTTATATATTAATATATTTGAACGGAAACTACGCGACGTATGCGCATCTTATTACAATGTTATGTCATTCACCGCATCTGATTGTCTGATGCGATTGGATGCAGACTCTTTTGTGATGGGATAAAGTTGGTAACTGCTTGTACGACGATCGCCCTAAGAGTTACGTAAAATAAACCAGTCGGTTGGACATCGTTCGACCATTTTATTAACACCACATTACTTATATTACAAATGTATAAAAGATATTACACAATATCACATTCTCTGTCTTGTACTCTTTTAATAAATAACAAAAATCATCGGAAGTGATGATGAATGCATCATCTAGAACATCCAAATGATCATAACCTAGATCTAAGTCGTCTAATTGTGGCCGACCTGGTCGATCTGACCCTGAAGGTTTTTGATGACTTCGGAGGGGACTTGGTCACCAAGGATCTCGTAAAGGTTGATCCTCTGGTTGCCGGGGATGGATTCGTAGGCGGCCAGCTCGATACCTTCTTGCACCTGGACAGATGGAAAAACAAAGAAATAAGAACACGTCACAGTTTCAGAAAAATAAAGACGATTAGCCCTGTATAATGTCGATTTTTATTCAGTCTTCGCAAAGCTGATAAGATAATAAACATATTTTTAAAATCGAAAAATAATTTAATCTATCTATCTATCTATCTATCTTCTTCTTCTTCTTCTTCTTATATATAAAAATGAAACGTTTTCCGTTGTCACGACATCACGCGTGAACGGCTGGACCGATTTCGATAATTCTTTTTTTGTTGTGTTTGCTATTGTCAGGAGAAGGTTCTTATGAAAGAAAAAATGCTAAACCGATTTTGATGAATTTTATTTTTTTATACTAAACGACAGGACAACGTCTGTCGGGTCAGCTAGTTTCTAATATAATGTCGTCATGAAAAATAAAATATTTTGTATCTACTCTCATATAAACGTAGTCATGAGTTCGTCATGTATATGCCGCACTTAGTTTTAGCGATAATCATCTGCTTAGTAATAGTAATAAAACGTGCTTCTCATTTTAGGATAACGATAGAAAGTACTTTAAAGTATAAGTATTATCAAGAAAGTCATTTTTTCTTCTCCTTAAACTTGGGTTTTTATAAATACTTATAAACTAACACACATACATACATTACAAACAAAAAATAACAAGGAAATCAAATTACAATCAAGAAAGTTATTAATTTTAGCAAATGTTTAAGATTTGATCTGAAATGCCTTTTGTGTTTCTGTCAACAATCTTAATTTCGACTAATATTTTCAACTACCACTGATGATTATTAGTACCTACTCCTAAAAAAGTCTGTAAGTCTCATATCTAATGATGGATATAGTTTGGTTCCCCTACCTTCTGGATGACAGCATCTTGTGGAATGAGGTGTGTGTTCTGGGCCTGCTTGATGGCCTCCTTGGTGTAGGCTGCACCCTCGCGCTGAGGAGCTCCGGCGGCAGCCGCCACGAGCACCAGCATGCAAACTAGGTACGAGTTCATGGTGAGAGGGGCGAGCGAACAACCTGCGGGGGGCAACGTTACATCTTTGAGAAACTTACTTATATGAAAGGAACAGCAAAAAAAATGAGTCGTCACTTAGAATAGTTTGAAGGACAAGAATTTATAACAATGCTAAAAGTAATAAATACCACGCGATTAAAACCGAAAAATGTCTTTAATTTTAAGAATTTGTAGTTTTTAAAATTCATGTTTGTCTGTCTTTCTGTCTGTTTCTATTTTTCTCGGTTACTTGTGCATTCAAAAACTACTGAACTGGTTGAAATTTGGTTATCAGTATCTGATAGCTCTGTTTGAAAAAAGGTTGCGGTATACTTTTTATCGAAATCCAACTAGTGGAACTCTTGTAATCAATGAAAGACTGAGACAGCTACGCCCGTTGAAACTTCTGAGTTTTCCACTGTATCAAGAGTAAATCAACCAGCAGCTCTCTCAACATTTCCCTCTCATCCGTTACTTTGTCAACTATTGACGGACAATAAATGTCCACAGTATGGTCATTAGAATCAATTTAGGCTAAGATTATTTCACAGTTTTTCTTTCATTTATAATTTTATTATAACTATGACATCCAACAGCCTATAAGCTTCAAGAAAATCGATAAAGATCACATATAAAGAAAAAGGACGTTTCTCGATATTTCACTGATGATGAAGTCACGCACGCGACGTCAGGTTACGTAAAGGATCACTTGCACTTGTCACTGATGATGACGGCTGATGTTCTCACCTGTCAGTGCGGTCAGGAGTGGTCCGCGCGCGCGGTCGCCGCGCTCATATAGCCCGCCCCTCCTGCGCGCGCGTGAACTTTCACTGCGAGGAGGCGCTAGGCGCCTGCGCAACTGTCCTGACGAACGCACGCCGCGGGGGGCCATCAACATAGCGAGCTTCGAAGTTCCACTGGATCACCTAAAAACGCTGTGCCTAGGAATTTCAATGTAATTCCTAGGTTCAGCGTATTGTAGGAATTTCATCAGTCTCAGGAAATACAAATTGAAATTTGATCACGAAATATAAAAAGATTCTTTTTGTACAGGATTTAGCAGGAAATAGCAGCAATTTAGCAGGAATCTTACGACTTATCAACAAATTACTGTAAAAAAAATAATAATAACATTTGTAATTATGCCGAATACGTATTCGTTGCATCAAAATGTTAATCAAATTAACACGATTCGAATGGTACTTAGTCTACGTGATTGGTGATTTATTACTTTTTAGTTTATTTTTGCCATGTAGCCCCAGAATAGAATAGGGTTACCCCCATCTCTTCCCGTGGGTGTCGTAAAAGGCAGTAAGAGATCTGAGGGAGATTAGCAAACCATAACTTCTCTCAGCGCGGTGGCAGATAAACTGCTTGATCCCTAAGAGGGTTGGCGTCAGGCAGGCGGCCGGCCGTTAAAAGATTGCCACATCTAATTGCAGAAGGTATGGTCAATGATGACTTACAGACTGCGTCGACCTCAAATAAAAAAAAACATTTGGGGTTTAGCGGACCCCGGGCTCCCAAGAGGGATGCAACCGGGAATATCGCTCGGATGAGAAGAAGAGTCGAGTTAAAACCAAGTCGTAATTCGCTGGTCTCGTGGCTCTATATTTACAGAGGATTAAGAGAGGCACCGGAATGACTCGCAAAAACAACCACTTAGTATCGACAATACAATCGCTACACATCCGGATTGTGACACTTAATGCTTATGTTATGTATCTGAGGCTTGCAGCCGACTGGCCGATGCCAACCTGTTATGTGGAACCAATATCTACAGTCACTATTACACTTTTATTAAGGGGAAAGGATACCTACTCTGTTCTTTCTGAATAAAGACAAGAAAATATGTTTATGTCATAAAACTCATATCTGCATGCCCCTATAATATTTTTTTTTTTTCATATTTTATTTTTTCTTCGTTTAATTTATAGATTTTATGGCATAAACATATTGTTATATTGCTCAAATGTTTTTATCTAGAGAGAAAACGCAGTTGACTAGGTACGTTTGTATGGAGAACGAATAGGTATCCTTTCCTCTTAAGCGACCATCTTACCTAATGGATCAACGAGTTCGAAGCAAAACAAGTGTACAATCATACACAACATAGGTAAGTAGGTATACGTACCTAAGGTCAAAATTAGCTTCATACAACACAGTATTGTGTGATGTGTCAGCTGATTTGAATGGACGTTATTAGACCTTATATATGGAAAAATAGTCATAAGTACATTTGTTTCGAAATTGCAAGTTGTATCGAATACTTCTGTTGACTATAAGGCTATACGCGTATTGAAAAGTCGCGGCGGTGGCTATTGTCGCGGTGTGGTCGCGAAATCGCTTTGTGATTATCGCCTATTCTGTAGTTATGTCAATTTAAATCGCGAGGCTACGGCAGCGCGGAGACGCACACTAGATCTCCGCCATACAAGGTAACACTTAAATGTATTTCTTTTTAACGTGGGTATTGATATACGAGATATGATCATCTCGTTTAAAAATAACATACACCTGAAAATATAATAGATGATGTTATTTTCTTGGAATTCATCACATGATAAACATAAGAGAAGTGATTGTATTTTTGCTAGGTGGTTTAGTAAATAGGTACCAATTTTTTTTGCTTTATTATTTTAGTCAGGAGTTTTTTCTGTGCAATATTCAATGTATAAATCTGGTAATAATGTTTAGTAGGTACCCATTATTTTTTTCCGAATTATTAATAAAGTTTTTACGGATTTCGCAAAAAACAAGAAAATTCCGAATAATTTAGATAGATATACCTACTGTTTTACACGATCGAAGCCGGATAAAATAGTTAATGATTTGTAAAATAAATATGCAACTATGAACATTTATTAACATGTATAATAGTATGGATGATGATAGTATACCAATCGTTCAATTCAACTTCAACATATCATCTTGAGTTTTGAGCGCTACCTTATTATATGAGGGGATCCAGCGTGCAGCGTCTGCTCAGTGTGCGTACAGCCTAACCCGTTGAAATCCCTGCAGAAACCTCAAAGGCGCCTTAATTAACTTTAATGAAGCAATTATAGCCTTACTTCACAGCAATCTCGTAACTACCCCAATCGGTAGAGCTAGCCGGAGCTTCCGCGCAGCTAAATGTTTCCGCACCGACCGGCGACTGAGCGGGCGGACTCGCATGGAAATTACCGCGTTAGAAAAATAAAAGTGACAGTTTAGTCATGCTATCCACGATAAAGTCATCATCGAATACTTCATACAACTCCATACTAAAGTGATGTCCATCACGTGTCCCGTCCATGCACACATTACGGCGTACTGAGTAGCATTTTAAAAACGAATCGTCGTTCTACCGTATGAGGAACTTCGGGAAATAAATAAACAAACTTTCCTTCATCTTAACTCGATGGCATTACTTACTCTTAAGGGGAAAGTTTACCTTCTCTTTCTCCATACAAACGTAGTCGACAGTTTCCTCCCGGGATAAAGACATTATCTTTATCCAGGGAGGAAATAGTCGACTACGTTTGTAAAGTTTGTGTGGAGAACAGAGTAGGTAGACTTTCCCCTTAACTCTAGGCGCAGTTGGTAGTGCAGTGTTACGACGACGGTAACGCCAAAATTGTTGTTTCTGAAAAAGAATTACCTATTATTTAATTGACGTAATTTCAAGTTTCAGACGCAGTTAGCAGATTGTAATCTGAGTTCGCAACTAGTAGCAACTGCATCTCTCAATACCTATCTATGTTTTGTAACAAATGCAAGCAATCTACTCTTACAAGCATTAAGTAGTTACTACGTGCGTCAATTAACTAATCTCAAAGAGTATTCTGTTGTGAAAATGGCAAGCTTCGGCTTTGTGTCTGGTTGCTATTCAACGATTGAGCGTTGATTTTAACTAAATTCTCACTTCGAAAAGCGTCACCAAAACGCATTACCCCTACATGTCAATTTGTATCACGTATTTAATCCATTTCTCCTCCTTACTTTTCCATCCAAAGCTTGCCTGGAAGAGAGAGAGAGATTAATTGTATTTGTTTGTGTGTTTATTTCACATTTTTTTTATTCCATTGTAACACTTCATTTTTATTTTGGTACAATGAACATAAGTATTATCTAAACTTATCTGATTGGATAGACCCTTAGAATTTCATCTCTTTAGATTTCTGTTGACATTTCTGAAACTCAACAAATGTTATACCAACATTTTTCTCACGATATGAGATATTGAGAAACTGCTGACAATAGTTACCACAGCAGCATGGAATTTCGAAAATATTTATTTGTCAACCATGTTGAATTTCATTTTGATTTCATTAGTTTTAAGAGGCTTTCTCTTTGTATCTGTCTGTAAGTCTTGACCGTCTTCACTTTATGTTGATGTTTGTTACTTCGTTGCGATAAAACTTAGTTTTAGACAAAGTAGTAGCTGTAGACGTGATATATCATCAGAATCATAACATATATTACTTTTTTATCTCGATATTTCGAGTTTGGGAGTTTTGTTAGCGGTAAAATACGGTCGCATTGGTAACCGTAAATAAAGTGTAAGTAATTGTCAGAATATAATCATAATGATGTCTTGTTATTTTATTATGTGATGGGTGGCGCCAGCGCGAGCGCACCGGCGCACAGTGGGCTGAAACGGGAAATCAGCGGACTTAGGAATCAAAGTTGATAATTCTATTTTTTTTAAATGGTGATCGATAGAGATAATTAATACAATAAAAAATTGTTCTACAAGAATTCTTAAATATGAATAATTCTCGAGGAAATCGACTTTGTGTGAAAAAAATGTATGAAACGACATATGTTTTGGTCTCTAGCTTCCAACTTATGGTCGATCCCGCACTTTGGGCAGCAATTTATTATAGTATAGGTCTTTACCTTTCACCTGACACCAAAAAGTCCTGCCCCGACCCGCCCTTTCGGAAAATAGAAGCGATTGAAAATGTTGTGTTTTCAAGTTACCATTTACGACCAAATCTTTACAAATTGTATTTTGTATGTTTTTGGATGTGACTAGTATATCATAAAACAATGATATGACACCTATTCTACATAACTTTTTGAAAATCGTACAATTTCGAGTTAAGCTAAATGTTTTTAAACATTGAAAAAAATAACATAGTAATGTAGTAGCAAGGTAAACAACCTCTTCCAAGTATAGATATACTTAGTGAAGTAACAATAGGTAAGTACTTCACTAAATAACAATAGGTAGCCTATCTACCTATTGTATCGTAGTACTTCAGTCTTAATAATAAGACCCACTTATTATTACGTTTCTAGGAAATTGCGGCATCCTTCAAAGACTACCTGTGATAATGAGTGTCCTTGCGGTTTTACTGATGAGTTGTAAAAGGGGATTAGATAGGTACTTTATGAATATGGCATGTTAGGTAGGTTGTTGGGGGTGCGACTATTTAAGGGATGTAATGTAATTGCAACAGTCATTCGGATTTTGTCATTTGTCCCATAAACATTTCAATATTCGTGGTGATAATGGAGAATTTAGTGAACAATATTGACCTGTTTGTGTTGATGAGAACTGAATTAGACTCGTTTTCAGACTCTGCAAAACTTTTTGAACTTTTAAAGGAGAGATTGGGAAAAGAGATCAATGAAGAAGAAAGTGGACAGTTAGTTAAGTTTTGCCAGAAATATTCATCGAAAATAGTTTTGAAGTGGCGGAAGGCAAATAGGACCCTACAAAGATTTTTAAAAATACACCGAGATTGGTTGGAGAGTTCAATAGAGTGGCCGAATGTAGTGTGTTCTCGAGAAAATGTGCATGAAATTCTTCAAGAAATTGACCCGGTTGATGCTCAGAAAGAAAATGTTCAACCTAGCACTTCGGGAGCATCTACTTCGACCTTCACACCCAGAAAGCAGTTTGAAAATTTGGGTGAACGGCAAAAGAGAAGGCGTATAAGTCATTCACTTGACAAATCGCTTTCGTCTGAAGAATCGGGTGCTACTGCAGTGAGGGCCTTTCGTAACAGTGGAGAATTACGAGTAAGCAAAATTTTAGATCACCTTATGAAACACCCAGAAGATGCAGCTAAAGTAGAAGCGAGTTTAAAGGGAAAGAAAAGAGAAGAAGCCTACACTCCCGATAAGGCTTTGGGTCTTCTTGTATCCCTTAAACTATCTAAGTGGCAGTATATAAATTTAAGGGACTCTGCAAGTGAGCAAGGATGCGAAGTTTATCCATCCTATTATGCGATAAAACAAGCAAAAGAAGATTGTTATCCGCCCAAAAAAGACATCAGCATAAGTGAAGATGGCGCTCAAATTAAATTACAGGCACTTTTGAACTTAACCATCACACGAATAATGGAAGCTAATAACATTCAAGCAGATTCCCGTGCAGAGTTGAAGCTTACTAGCAAATGGGGATTCGATGGAGCTTCAGGGCAGAGTAATTATAAACAAAGAGGAGAATTCGACGATTCCAGCATTTTTATGGCTAGTTTGGTGCCTCTTCAGCTGCACAATGAAGAAAATATCGTGATTTGGGAAAACGACAGACCTTCATCTACATTTTACTGCCGTCCAATATCTTTTAAATATATAAGAGAAACCAAAGAAGTGGTAACAACAGAGATGAATAGAATAAAGAAGGAGATCGCAACACTGATGCCCACAATTTACAAAGAGACAACGATTGGCCACAATTTATTACTTACTATGATTGACGGTAAGATTACCTCAATCATATCCGAGACGTCTTCTGCAGCTTGCGATATATGTAGTGCCAGGCCATCGGAGATGAACGATTTAGAAGCGGTAAGGAGGAAACCAAAGAATGAGGATATATACCAGTACGGACTATCTTCATTACACGGCTGGATAAGATGTATGGAATGCCTTCTTCATATAGGTATAAATCATCTACTTTTTGTCAATATAAGAAAGTTGCATTTTTGTTTAGATATTCAATAGTAATTGTGTTTGTTTTGTTGCAGCTTACAGGCTTGATTTTAAAAAATGGAGTGCCAGAGGAGATCTTCGAGCCGTGTTAACACAAAGAAAAGAAGCAATTCAAAAAGAATTTAAGGAAACTTGTGGCCTACATATTGACATCGTGAAGCAGGGAGCGGGTACTACTAATGATGGAAACACGGCGAGAAGATTTTTTAGAGATTTTAAGACAAGTGCACGAATCACAGGTCTTAATGAAGATTTAATTGAAAGGTTTTACGTTATTCTCCAAACCATTGCGTCTGGAGAACACGTGAATGTTTCAAAATTTTCACAGTTTTGCCAAGAGACAGCAGACAATTATGTTCGATTGTACCCATGGTATTATATGCCATCTAGCGTGCATAAATTACTTATGCATGGAGCTAACATTATTGAACATTTTGGTTTGTTGCCTATTGGTAAGCTTTCAGAAGAAGCATCAGAAGCCCGTAATAAAGATTTTAGAAAATTCAGAGAGGGTCATTCTAGAAAAAATAGCAGGGTTGCGACAAATGAGGATATTCTCCATAACCTCCTTTTTTCTTCCGATCCAAAGCTTAGCATTATAAGACCGCGAATGAGCCAGAAAACTAGAATGTCTCTCTCTCCAAAATGTCTTGATCTCCTGATGCCTCTTCTGAATGAAACTCCTGAAACAGAATTTATTGATGTAAGTAATTTCCAAGATAGCGATTCTGAATAGAATAATTTGTTGATTTTAGTTTTCTCATATTGTTATATTTATTGATCTTGTATTTGTATTTCTTATTTTTAGTTTGCATTTATTTATATCTTGTGAATATATTACGGAGGGCGCGTTCCGAAACCACAGTAGTATCGTAGTTGACGTTTTAAATTATCATGTATATGTATACATTGCTCTATATGAATTTGAATTGAATTCAGTGTAAGTTAGCGTTATTTATAAGCATTAATTTAGTTAACTTTGTTCATATATTGTTAATAGATGTCCCTATATATATGTATATTTCTGTTGTAACTTTTTATTATAGACACACAAACATATTTTTCTTTTTCATTATTACACCCCAGTTCCTAATTACCTTAAACTATACTCATCTAAATCACTATAATATTTTATCATGGTATCTTATTAGATACCATTAATATATACGGTATTTCTATTGAAATACCGTATATATTTATTTACCTATACTAGTATCTACTGGATGGTTGGACTCATCAACTCATCAGTAAAACCGCAAGGACACTCATTATCACAGGTAGTCTTTGAAGGATGCCGCAATTTCCTAGAAACGTAATAATAAGTGGGTCTTATTATTAAGACTGAAGTACTACGATACAATAGGTAGATAGGCTACCTATTGTTATTTAGTGAAGTACTTACCTATTGTTACTTCACTAAGTATATCTATACTTGGAAGAGGTTGTTTACCTTGCTACTACATTACTATGTTATTTTTTTCAATGTTTAAAAACATTTAGCTTAACTCGAAATTGTACGATTTTCAAAAAGTTATGTAGAATAGGTGTCATATCATTGTTTTATGATATACTAGTCACATCCAACAACATACAAAATACAAAAAAGAGCGGTGTTTGTCTAGTGGTAGATACCCCGGCTTTCATTCTGAGAGTCGTGGGTTCGAATCCAGACAGACCGCGCACCAATGTCTTTTTCTTTAAGAAAAAGGTATGTGCGCTAATAACATCGCTCTTACGGTGAAGGAAAAACATCGTGAGGAAACCAACATGTCCTAGGACTCACCACGGTCCGAAGACATGGGATATTCAGTGTTTTCTATGTATCATATGTATGTATTTACAAAAAAAAAAAAAGTATAATATGTAGTATATCCGTTGTCTAGTACCCATAGTACAAGCCTAGTGCTTAGTTTGGGGCTAGATTGCGCTGTGTGTAACGTCGTGCAATATTTATTTATTATTTATTTTATTAATTTGTAAAGATTTGGTCGTAAATGGTAACTTGAAAACACAACATTTTCAATCGCTTCTATTTTCCGAAAGGGCGGGTCGGGGCAGGACTTCTTGGTGTCAGGTGAAAGGTAAAGACCTATACTATAATAAATTGCTGCCCAAAGTGCGGGATCGACCATAAGTTGGAAGCTAGAGACCAAAACATATGTCGTTTCATACATTTTTTTCACACAAAGTCGATTTCCTCGAGAATTATTCGTATTTAAGAATTATTGTAGAACAATTTTTTATTGTATTAATTAGCTCTATCGATCACCATTTAAAAAAAATAGAATTATCAACTTTGATTCCTAAGTCCGCTGATTTCCCGTTTCAGCCCACTGTGCGGCGGCCGGGGTCACGTCGCAGGCGCAGCCCCTGTCGCAACGCGCTGCGCCCGCGCACCGCGCCGGGTCGCGGCCGTCGTCGTAGCGTTAGCCAACAGAGCCCACATCATCGGGTGGATACACCTTAATGTTCATCTATTTTTGTAAATACTATAAATTATGTAGGTACATAAAAAGAAAATCAAACTAAGAAAAACTGTCATTTGTAAATGAAAATCCCGGACTTTCGGGATAAAAAAGTAGATAGTAACGTGTTATCCTGGCACTAACAAATTCCAAAGCAGTTCTTTTTTTTCAGTTTCCTCGCGCAGACGAGACAAATAATGTTCCCAAATACAAACATACCTACATATAAACCTACCTACTAATTAAGTCACAAGTTTGCATTACGTTGGCGTGTGTAAAATGTTTCCTTCGCCATAAAACCGAAAAGTTCGCAAGAAAGAGCCATAATTCTCAAAAGATCCAAGTCACTAGCGCTAAGTACTAGTTACGTTGTAGACCTGCCTAGAGATAAACTAACTACTAGTAAAATAGAACACTTTCCCTACTCAAGTAAACTTTTTTATGTTGGTTAGGTTCGCCCATTTAGGTTGACAAAAACTGTCTTTATTTCTCCTTCATTAAAATACCTGCATATATTTATATGCAGGTATAATCTGAACCACTTTGTTTTGTTCTTGTCTTTGTAAATAAGAGATCTTGCAATTATTTTTATTGTTCGTTTTTTTGTTAAAAAAAAATTGTTTCTAGGTGACTCCGCGAACGGTGTTCCGCTTTAGAGGCAAAAAAAAGTATGCTATGTCCGTTGAAAGTCAACTTTCAGCCAAATCGGTCCAGCCGTTCTGGAGTTATAATATTAAATAGTGTAACTAACACGACTTTCTTTAATATACGTATAAAGACAGAATATATACTTAGGTATATGTCTACGGTGATGATAACATAAGTTGGTATTCGCTATTACGATGTTAAAGTTCACTACGAAACGATTTATTGCCGAGACGTGGAATTAAACTGCCAACTGCAATAGGTATTGTTTTAGAACTTATAGTAGGTATGTATCTACATGCTGGATGTCATAACTGTTTCGTAGCATAAGGTCTTAGTATAGTCTTGCAATTATTTTTGTAACGAATATAAGATTAGCGTCATGATGGCGGGACCAACTGTCCGATATAAAAACTTTATATTGTCAGATTTAGTACCAAATTGGTACTATTTGGTACCTCAGTTAAAAAAATTAGTACCTCTTTGGTTTAAAAGATATTCACGAAAAACCCTGGTCCCGTCATCATGACGGACAAAATCTGACAATATAAAGTTTTAATATCGGAGAGTTGGTCCCGCCATCATGACGCTAATAATATAAGAACATCGTTAGGGGGACATTCTACTTATTCGTTTCTCCATTTAAACGGAGTGCGGAACGGGATCGCGAGATTCTTTGTGACCCAACCCACATACCGCGCCCCAGACGGCGCAGGAGAAACGATCTCCTACCACTCCAAATGGCTCTTGGCGGTGGACTCAGGTGAGTCGTCGCCAACAAGAGAACCCGAGATGGTGGCGCCCGCGCCGCTACTCGAGAAGGTTTTTCGGAGTTAGGGTCCGACGGGACCGACGCTAGAGCTCGTCGATGTTCCTCCGAAAGGTTTTTCGACGAGCTTTGGCAATAGCGGAGTGCTGGACACCGAGGGGTTTAGTGGGTAAACCTCTGGCCGCCCACCATCTCAGGCCAGAGGGCCGCTCTCTCCCGGGAGCGGCCTGATGGAGTTAAGGTGATTCCTCTCGATGAAAATCGACTAGGTTTGTATGGAGAAAGAGTAGGTAGACTGTCCTCTTAATCCCCTCATGCCGTACCTACAGTATGTATTAACTATCGACTTACACCATCAATAGTGCAGATAACTTATTGATACTGAAAAGATGAATTATTTAGTTAATTTAGTTGCTGAATCGTGAAATATGTCTAGGTTGACTACTTTGGAGTTAATCTCATTGTATTTGGAATCTTCCGATGAAATGTTGACACCCAAGGTTGGTTCTGGACCAGGGTAGAGAAAAAGTTTTCGTTACGGGTAGCGAGGAATCTTAGTAGAGACTGAATGCATACTTTATTAACTTGTATACTGTATTAATAATTTTGTCTAATCACCGTAACATAAGCTTAGCCTATTTTCAAAACGATAAGCGTCACCGTCCGCGGCAGCGTAGCGTACGCGTCATTTGCAGCTTGCTGTACGCCGACGTGCAGCTTGCATGCAGTTTTCATACAAAACCACGAAAGTGTGTCCACGGCCGCTGCAAATGTCGCGCGTACGCCGGGCTGCAAAATACGCCGGGACACCGACCACGGCAGCGTCATTTGCAGCTTGCTGTACGCCGGCGTGCAGCTTGCGTGCATCTTTCATACAAAATCATGAAAGTGTGTCCACGGCGCTGCAAATGTCGCGCGTATGCCGTGCTGCATGTCGTACGTCAGGCGTATAAATACACCGGCCAAGTGCGAGTCGGACTCGTGTACAAAGGGTTCCGTATTCTGAGAGACATGTAATTCGTCTTATAAGTTTTATATATTATAGCTAGCTAGGCTTAGCTAGTTTAGCCTAGTTTAGCTAACTAAGCTAAGCTTAACTTAGTTTAGCTAGCTTAGCTTAGCTAGTCTTCATCGTTCGACGACATTGTCATAATTGAAAACATTCGCGTGCATCCAATACGCCCGTGCAGCCCGGCGTACTGTTTTAGTACGCCGGGCTGCACAGGCGTCACAACATTGTACGCGGATGCGCCTCGTTGATGGGATTTCGTACGCCGGGCAGCACAGGCGTATCGGCGCGGCGTATTTTGCAGCTACGCTGCCGCATGCCGTGGACAGTGGCACTTAGGGCTTCGTAGAATAATACTTAGATAATAGAAAGAAACTTTGATATCGTTTAAATAAAATAATAAACTTAAAAGTTAACTGTCCTTAATTTTTATACTCGTATATTAATTTGAAAAAAATAATACGTTAAGTATTTGGCTCTCCTGAAAAGTCGTGGTTTATCCCTTACATAACCAGTCATTACTTATTACTTATTCATATATCCAGTCAGTATCGATCATTTGTTTCGTATACCATTTTATATTTATACTTACAAGCTCCACCATGCTTACCTTTTCCTTGTTCCGTCCGGTGTTGTAGGACTCCAATGAGAAATGATGACTTCTACAAATACCAATTTCTTAAAATGTTTTTTTTTCAAGTTTACCTAAAATCGGCATTGGCATTGTCATAAGCTGATCATGATTGTTCCATGATCTTATGCCTAAACGTCAAATGGTATGACTAGGGATTTAAGACGCGATTCAATCAGGTAAGTAACGTAAAATGTGACGACCGACGTTAAAAAACCTCACACGTCATATGTACGTATAAGTTGCATACAATACTTGCCTAGTTAAATCGCGGCCTTACAAAATCGATGTCAATTTGTAATGGGTGCTAGACAATGTTCGATGCGCAGAGCTACAAGACAAATTCGCAAAGAACACAGTAAGTACCTAACCAATCAAGCTGATAATGGTGATTGTATTCCAGGTGCTGTTCATAATCTGGATGACTTCTATGCCTGAAATATATTTAAAATAATAAGGCTAATAAGGCTGCCAATCTGAAGTATGATTTGGCTGGAGACGTATGCCGCGTGTTAAATGAACGTTGGGCCAAGATTGGCACCCCACTGGGACACGGCCACGCGGCAGACCAAGACGATGCCGATGGGGGGATGACCTTGACTCATTTAGAAGGAATTGGCAGAGTAGCCCTAGACCGAGATTGCAAGAAGGTAGAGAGGCATTTGCTCTGCAGTGGAACAGTTCAGGCTCTTAATAAATAATAATAGGTGCCTGAAGCCGTAGATAAAAAAGTATAAAGTATATTAAATAGTGTATCTGTTGTCTAGTACCGATAGTAGAAGCCTAGTTCTTAGTTTGGAGCTAGATTGCCCTGTGTAAAACGTCGTGCAATATTTATTTATTTATTTTAGTTCTTATTTTGTTATAAATAGTTTATCTACTTATGTTGTTAAACCCCCAGCTATAATGCGTTCAAAAACCACACATATCATTCGACCTGCACTAAACTGAACTGCGACATTTTTTTGTCTGTGGTAATATTACTTTTATTACAGTATCGAATTCGATGTTATTTAATACTAGCTGACCCGACAGACGTTGTCCTGTCGTTTAGTATAAAAAAATAAAATTCATCAAAATCGGTTTAGTATTTTTTCTTTCATAAGAACCTTCTCCTGACAATAGCAAACACAACAAAAAAAGAATTATCGAATTATGTCTAAAAGTTTAAGTGTGATGCCGTGACCAAGGGAAATAGGGATTGATTTTTATATAATAGATAGAAGAAGAGAAGAAGAAGAAGAAGAAGAAGAAGAAGAAGAAGAAGAAGAAGAAGATAGATTCGAATATCGAATATCTGAAAAAAATCTGTAGGAAGTTTTTCACCTTGGTACCGCCTGTGTAGTTTTAACTTAAAAACTGAGACCAATTTAATTTTAAATACAAATGTTACAAGGAAATTTATAAAGCTTAAAATACACAATGACACTTACACTGACACTTTACCTAAAACAGACTTAGGTACACATGCACGAATAGATAGATATACATACATATTTTAAAGAAACAATAGTTCTGCAAAAACACAACGCACGATATGCTGCATATGTCTATGAAAGCCCAGTGCAGGCTTAAGCATTTAAAATAGAACATGCACGAATGTCTTGTGGTCTGTTTTAGGTAAACTGGCAGTCTAAGTGTCATCGTGTATTTTGAGCATAAAGAAAACACGACGATCAGTCTAATTTTTTATTTGTAAAAAACAATAAAATTAAATAATACGTGAGCAGATGCGCTTATTGCCCGGGAAAAGAGGCAGTCTTCCGGAGCAAGAAGTCGCACTTACACCTGAACATACTGCGGACTGAACTGAACGAACTCGACGCTCACTAAAATTGGACAATAATACACGACTCTATTGATACCTTACGCTACGCTTGAGCCTCCTCACATCGCTCCCTCTCCCACCCCCCCTCCCTCCCCCTCGCTCCCTCCTCCGCCACTAAGTGCAATAAATTAAACGATACGTGCGATCACATTTAATATCTACCTAAATCTAAATATAAGATTTCATTAAAGATTCATAATGTCGAAAACTGTATATCATATCAAATTCGTTTTGTACCATTGTTGCGTAGTTATGTTGCGGGTAGATTTGTTCCAGCGCGGGCGCACACCACACGCGCGTGACGCGCGGTGTGGACACGCGGTGTGTGTGAGATGCACAGCAGTGTTCTGTACGGTATATATAATACAGCTAGCAGGAATGGCAACGTGGCGGTCGCGCACACTAGTTGACTAGCTCGGTTGCTTACTTACGATCACTCTATTCAACTTCTCGCTAAACAAATAAATAACTTATACGCTAACATGAAGGGCTACACTAATTTCGCTTTATAATTTGACACATTGCGATCGACGCGTGTCGCGCCTCTCTCTTCCTAACACTAATTATAAATAATTTGTCCAGTTAATACACATACTGAGTGTGACCGACCGCTGGTCCTCTACCAGCCGGTAGGTACGGTAGACGACGACGGGTTGCAGAACTCCATAAATCTATTTAGTCTCTACGTTAACTAACAGTTTCGAGATTGAAACTTATTTACTAGAAAATGCTGATAGCTGAGGTTTCATCGACTGAGTCCATCGACGAATAATCTCACTGCTCCAAACTGAGGGTAGACTCCGTCCCATGGTCCTCAGTCGAGGAGGAGAGCTCGTGTGACGCGCGTGTGACCGCTTCGCTAGACTCGGTGGCCGTCTCGACGGACGCGGCCGGCGCGTCTTCCCGCGGCTTCTCCTGTAGAAGCACAACCTTCGTGGGTCGCCTGTTGATCGTCGGCACGTACGATTTAGTGATGATCTCGATATCCTTCTTGTCGGTCTTCTTTTCGGGCTTGTCGTCCGACACGTTGTCGATGATCGATCGTCGGGTCGTCGGTTCCACCTTGTCGTTCGGCGCCGGCGAGTCCGTGATATCGTCAGAGTCGTCGTCTTCGATTTCAACTACCCTCTGTTTTGCGAGTGGTGTGACGCTCTTGCTTTTCACCGGAACTTCAGTTATAGAATTCTGGTTGTAATTTGTTTTACTCTTGTATCCTGCGTTTACCGGTATAAGTTCCTCAGATTCCGAGATACTGGGAGGAGAGGCCGGATGCGACAAAGCCAGAGCAGGCGCGGGTACCGAAGCATCGGTGTGATCGCTTATAGATGCAACGTCACTCACCAGTTTGAATAGATCTGAGAGTGCATTTTTGTTCCTGTCTGTATTAGGATCGATTATAGCCGCATGATTCTGTGCTTCAGTACTGTCACCAGCAATTTTAATCAATTCCACAGCATCGGTGGCACTTTCCGATGATCCAAAGGAATTAAGTATGAACTCTGTAGTCTCTATATTTTCCATCGTCCCGGTATCGGTTGATTTTGCCACGGTTATCACTTCAGCACTTGAAGGGGATATTTTATCGACTGTGGTCAGGGGATCTACCGTCAAAATATCGAGTGTATCTTTGGAAACATTCTCAGCAACATCATGAGGGTTCTGATCGCTGGTTTCGATCGGTAAGGAACTTAGTTCGGTCTGTGAGGTCACTTCGGTAGGAACGTTAAATTTAGCTATTGAACTCGTCGTTTGTTCCTGTGCTGTATTAGAGCTTGTTTCTGTACTTATTATTTCAGTATCTTTGTTTTGTAACGTCGTGTATTCTGTTTCCGGGGGAGGGTGAGTGCTAGTCAAAAAAACTTTTTCTGTTGTGACCTCCGTCGTCGATTCAATATATTGTCCCTGGATTGTCTTTGTTGTCGGAAGCTCAGTATTTTCAGTTGTCGCTGCAGGTGAGGATTGTGTTGAAGTGGACGTTTCGGTAGCGCTTTGGCTCGTAGCCGTGGCTGCTTGAGGAGAAAACCTTACAACTTCGGTTGGAATAGCAGATCGAAGGTTTATTACTGGTAATTCTTTAGAAACCGGCTGCGAAGAAGTCGATTCGATTTTCAGTGTCGTCAAAACTGATGATGTTTCTAAAGGTCTTTCTGTAGTAATTGAAATTTCAGGTAAATACTTCGGTGTGGTTGTTAATTGTTCATTAACTACGGCGTCGGTGGCGGGAGAAATGCTGGCGACGATTACTTCAGGCACGGGGGCAATCTTGGGAGTCATTTCTGGAACATGCTCGGTTTCCGCGGATGGTTCAGGTACTAGCTCATCTCCATGGTTGCTAAGTACTGATAAATCATCCGGTAATGGGGGAAAAGCTGGATTATGGTCGAATAATAAAGGATCTTCTTCTTCAATCATTGGAGCTTTGGTTGTCCTCGCTACTGGCTGAACATCAGAGGCGACTGACGAACTAGCAGTAGCCACTATTGGGACGTTCGAAGGATAAATTTCACTATTTATCGAGCCTTGTGTAGATAAACTAATTTTAGATGGCGGTGCATCGTCGACTGCCTTATTTTCTTCTGTGACTTTGATCACTTCTGGAGAAATTGTCTCTGGTGACGGATGAATTTCAATAACTGATGGAGATGCCACTTCAGGTTCCTGTTTAGTGGGTTCCACGTCGGCTTTGTTAGTCTTCTCTGAAGTCGCTTCACGAGGAATAAGCGGCGATTTAGAGGATGAATACTCGGCTACGTCCATCGTAGGTGAAGGGAGGATTTCTTTGATTTTCACATCAGTGATAATGGGGATCTCCGAAACGGGAGTAATTTCCTTAATAGTAATTTCTTGTTTTACAATTTCCTTGGGCACGACTGGAACGACACTCGACTCTATCAATTCTGCAGTGGACACGGGCGCGGATGAGGTCATGATAGGTAGAGATGTCACACCTAAAATTAAACGTAAAACATTTATTTAATATATTATTCCAAAAAAATAGCCAATTATTTTTTTGTTAAAGATATACACTATGAATAAGTGTGCTAGGTATATGATTGACTTAATAAAAGTATGAAAAAGTGACCTCTAAGCGGGCAGTTGTCATACTCCGGACAGCATCGTCCGGGCACCAGCCGCGGCGTGCAGTCGTCGCGGGTGAAGCAGGCGATGCGGCGGCAGACCACCTCGCCTCCCTGGCAGTAGCACACGCGGCACGGGTCGGCCGGGTCCACCAGCTTCTCGCCGTTATCGTACAAACGGCCATCTTGCTCGCATTCTGGAATTGTGTAAATTAGACGTCAGAATACAAAGTGGTAGGGAAGGTGTTGAAACCAACGCAAGGGACAAATGACAATCTCCGGTACGTGGTGGACCAGCGTGATGAAACGCGCCGAAACTAGAGCAGCCTGATCAGACATAACTCAGGGGAAAGAATCTTGGAGTCACAAAAATATGTCTGTGGCGTAGAAAAAATTGATAGTTTTCATCTAACCTAGATCATTTTTGACGCTGCAGTTTCCAGACGTATTGTAGCGAACACGGCCGCGTATTGACGTGGTTCGCAATAATGCTACGGGGAACGGTAAGTGTGTGTATGAGGTTTCGGTAGATGCTTACCGCACTGGTAGACGGGACAGCAGTGGTCGGGCCGGTGCAGCGCTTTGCACCCTGGCCTGGGCTCGCACTGCTGCTGCTTGCAGTGCACCCCGCGCTCCGTGCACGTGCATCTCTCACACGGACTGGACCCAGGGAACTCGTCTCCGGGGAGGTACACCACGTCGCCTAAAGCACAGCTCCCTGGAACATGCAACCGAACAAAACCGTTAAAAAATACCTAAGTTTAAGCACAATTTTTGTGCATAAAAGGCCACAATAGTCTCTCAACAAAACATCAACTTTCCATCGTTAAGCCTCTCGAGAAGTACTCTCCAGCCCAACTCTGTATACTCTGATCAATGTATTTTTACCGTGGAAACCTCCGACCAACTTTGCCGTATAATTTCCCGACAAGGGCCTGTAAATGAGGCACTTCGTACGAGCACGATCTTCGTTAAATAACACTTTAATTTCCTTCAGACTCCATACATTGTGGGAATGAAATTCAAATTAGATTTTATGCGCATAATATTTGAAATTCTATGCCTTATGTTTGCATAAATAAAATACAGGCAATAAAATGTCTTTCCTTTTGCGCTTACAACGCAAACAATTTGTAAAGGGAATTATGGAGGTTGTGAATTAAACCCTATACAAAGTCATTACTGAGAGTAAAATTCCTTACCTTGTTTGAGTCCCATGTCTGAACCCGAGCTGGTGATGTTCGGAAGAGGGCCCACGGGACCTGGAAGTAAACAAGCAACCTCGTTACAATCTATAAATTGAGGCGACCGATATTTTACCGCAATTTGCTTGCTTGTAGGAAGACGATTATACGTAATAAAATTATAATTACAAGACGAAATTATTCGTGATTTATATTTCTCTCGGAGAAACTTGGGGTATTTAAACGATTAGGTAAATTACTCGTACTACTAAACAAGGTTTTGTAAGCAAGTACCTTTATTTACACACAAAATTCAAAAAACGGGACACTATTCATGTTTTCATTTGTTACTGGGGTAATGATAATAATATTTGTAGTGAAAACATGTTGGTTTAAAATCTTAACTAAATTTTTAGCACAATAGACTGGGAGTCGATCGTTGGCAACCTTAACCCATCAAGTATCATGGTGGAGACTGTAACAATAATTATGTAGTTCCGATAAGTAGTGCCTAGAACTAATTAACATTAAAAAGGAAAAGCATTTTTGTGTAACAATAAACCTACCTATAGCCGCCTACCCATACCACCCAGCTCCCATACTTACGGCTATTTTGGGCCATTCTTTTTATAAGTTTTAATTTCCTGAAACATGATTCACGTTACTTTTACATCATAAATACAACTCAAGTTGTTATTTTCGCTCCACTTGAGGCACTTGAGTCTCAAGATACTGATAGTATAGCATAGGAGAAGTAAGGCGGTCATCCACCCTCGACCTCGCCCTAGGCCGCGAAGGGCGGGCGGAGCGGCGCCGAGGGCGGTTGGGGGGGGGGACCCACTCCTGACCCTTGCCTACTGATAATACGAAGACAGCGCCAATTTCCTCTTCTTATTTCAAGTGATGAGATTAAGGAAATAGGTAGCTGAAGTAGAGGGTCATCGATTAATAAGCCATGCTCAGTTTCGGTCGTTATTAATCTACCGAAAAAGTTTTTTAAAAGTTAGTTTCAATATTTATTAAGATCTTAAGATTTTTAGTATGCCATTTATCAATAAGTTTTCGCCCTGTTTCATAAGGAACTGTTTAAACGGCCGTTATAAATATCCAGAATCCGACTAAGAAGTAAGTTTTCTATGTAAGTAGAACCTCTTGTTTCAGATTGAACTGATATAATACTTCACAAGAAACCTTTATCAAAATACTTTAAAATAGGCATTGTAAGTACATAGGTACTGACTGATTAATTGACTAACTGAATGACTGAACTATAATAATATATCAACGAAGAGCCCAAATTAAGGAGTCTCTTACATGAACTTTAGATCCCGCGGGATCGGGATTTTCGCGGATAATCGGCTAATATAACGTATTAGGTACTGCGTTTTTAAATACGCATTGTAAATACCCCTGAGGATATACAATAAAATCCGTACGTACGAGTAATTCATAATTCCCTAGAATCACAAACTACTGCGTTCCATCTGTGCTATGATACCCCAACATAGAGATACAAACACTGATAATGAAATAATAGATAATACGTCAAGGAATGGTATCAAAAAAGCAACATCTGTACCGAACTCGGGTTTCAGTTACCTTACTTGATAATCTGTCGTTAGGTTTGAGATGAGAAGTATATCACATTCATTAGCATAATAACTGGCTGGGCTTTGCTATTGGTAGCTCAAATGCTGGTAATCCATTATTTTTATACTATATCGCATTCTCTTCCGTTAAACCTTATTACTAATAATATTTACAAAATATCACGGGTCCGACTCTGTTTTTGGTTTATATTAATGGTTTGTGTAATATTAAAATCGAAAACGCCAAAGTTCTAGCTTATGCTGACGATACTGCTGTGGTTTTTTCTGACACAAGTTGGGAAAAACTTCGCGACAGAGCTGAAATAGGTCTAGCTAAAATAGCGAGATGGCTCAGAGCGAATCTATTAACCATCAATATTCAAAAAACAAACTTTACCTGTTTTACAATCAATGCCACAACCCAACCAGAAAAAGACTTTACTGTAAGATTGCATGACTCAGATAGCCGTCACGACATTACATGTGACTGTGCTGCTATTAGTAGAGTTTCCTCAACAAAGTATCTTGGGTTGCAAATAGATCAACATATGTCATGGCATCAGCAAATTGACGCTATTTGCAATAGAATCGAAAACTGATATGGATCTTTAAGACACTGAGGTTCATTGCTACATTAGAACTGCTTAATAAGATATAGATATTAGATAGATATTATATAGATATTATATAGCTCTTGCACAATCTGTACAGGGGTACTGCATAGGTGTTTGGGGAGGAGCTTCTAAAACTAGGTTTTTACAGGTAGAGCGCGCTCAGAGAGCGCTGCTTAAAGTTATGTACTTTAAATCCTACAGATTCTCTACGGATGCTTTGTATACCTTGAGCGAAGTCCTTTCAGTAAGAAAACTTTATGTGCTACTATTAGTACTAAAAACACATAGGAGAATTGGTTTCGACCCGAGTATGCAACTCAAAAGACGGTCTGATATAATACTTTCTAGACCAATAATTAAAACGGTATTTGCTAGACGACAAATTACTACACAGACAGTTCACATTTATAACAGCATAAACAGAGCCTTGAATATCTACCCTATGAACTACCACACATGTAAAAGGGAATTGACGGAATGGCTTCTTGCGCGGAATTACGCTGAGGTTGAGCGGCTACTGGAATACATGAAATAAGATCATCATTCAATCATACATTCACAAATCAAGCACACATCACCTAAAATGAAGATTTTGCGCGATCCTAAATCTTTAGAGGATAGCGCACTCGCGTAAAGTCACTACATACATTACAAATAACACTACATAAACATAACAAAAACATTCGCACACACACACACACAAACTATTCATACGTAACTTTACTTTTCTGTTTCTTGTAAGCTTAAAACCAAGTAAAAAAATCATAATAATAATAGTATATAATAATTTGAAAATACCTAATATGTAATTTAGATAAATGATTGTAATTTAATAATTTGAATTATATTTAATGATTTACCTAATAATTAAATTTGCAAAGTAATATCTCAAATATTATAAATGTTTAGATGTAATGTCAGGAATTTCTATTTTCTAATTATTTTTTTGTATTTTGATTTCGTAATTAATTAATAGACGATGGTAACTAAATTTAAGTTTAAAATAATGATATTGGAAGAGTGGGGCTTTCTGACACAAGCGTTATTCGCTTAAAAGAAAGCCTCAAACCGGAAAAAATGTAATGTATATTTTGGTTACTGAAATAAACAATTTATTATTATTATTATCACCCATTCATACATTCTAAAAATCGTTTACTACATGCGCACTGGTTGTTGAAACACAACAAAAAATTCCAGAATTCCGTTGTAAAAGTTTTTGGTAGGATAATCTCGTCGTGTCGGTTGTATACTAAAGTATTAAATCTCTATGTGCGGTCATTATCCGGCGCGGCTCGTGGCGTCCGGGTTATCCGGGATATATGTCTGGAACGACCGGGTCAAGTCCCGCCTTAATTAAACCGAGATCTGGGTCTATACAGTTCGTTGTACTTAGGAAATGGTGCTGCAGCTACCTACTAATATTGCGCAACATTCAACATTTCTTTTTTTTTCTTTCGAAGTCTCTAAACTCTGAAACTCTGAACTTACTGTATTGTTTCTTATTCTTATTGTCTTATATAGAAGTAAAATTAACCAATTTTCATTTAAAAAATTATGTATTTCTATTATTAATTATTTTTATTATCTATCTATATCTATAAAATGCCCTGCCCCTAAATGTCCTGCCTGACTGATCAACGCACAGCCTAAACCGCTAATGGTAGATAGCTGAAATTTGGAGAGTGCGATCTTAATATTATGATGTAATATCAAACATTAAACACCCGACGTAGGCATCCGATAAGAAAGGATTATTCGAAAATCTCACGGGATCGGTACTTACGCGGGTGAAAGCACGGGATCCAGCTAGTATCTACAAATACTTTGTCTTGACTGACTGATGGATCAACGCACAGCCTAAACTGCAGATAGTAGAGAGTTAAAATTTGAAGAGAGTGTTCTTTAGTAGACGCTCGATTCCCACGGGATCGTGAACTACGCGAAAGAAACTGCGGGACACAGTTAGTAAGTACTTTGCCCCGCAAGTGAATATCACAAATGAGTTACTTTTCATCGCGCTCTTTTCACTGAATAGAAAGTCCCATTTCAGAGACGACGGATACGAAGTGCCCTTCATTCGCTGAGTCTTTTGCATTTACCTTCTGAAAGCTGGTGCTTGTGATACTCATTGTTGGATGAAAGAAATTATGGTCTCCGTTTTCTATTCAAATTGCAGGAGTACTTAACAATTTATAAACAAAATTCATCCATGAAGAAACGTTGCGTCTTTTGAAATCTAATTATATTTTGATCTACGACGCGTCGTACGTAGGTACGATCAAAATATAATGCGATAATAGGGAATTATGAATTACTCGTACGTACGGATTTTATTGTATATCCTCAGGGGTATTTACAATAAGCTGTGGCTTTTCTTTGTCTCGCTGTTATGAGTGGTATTCAACGTCTCAGCTAAAATGTAACAAAGCATTCCTTAGTAGCCATCGTCAGATCCCAGCGTCATCAAATTGCAGGAGTACTTAACAATTTATAAACAAAATTCATCCATGAAGAAACGTTGCGTCTTTTGAAATCTAATTATATTTTGATGTACCTACGACGCGTCGTACGTAGGTACGATCAAAATATAATGCGATAATAGTGTAAGAATTCTTATTTTATAGTGTTGGCTACACCAATGCAAGTATTATTTAGTTTTAGTATATTGGCAACACTAGGGGAAATGCATTGTTTTAGTCAATATTATAACTTATTATTAGATTGAATAATTTCACATATAATTTTCTATGTATCTCGGTTCCATAATAATTTAAATTAATTTATAAACCGATTACATATTTTTAAATTTATAAAATATGGCTGTATTACGTTTTCTTGTAAAAAGGATACTTAATTGTTCTGAATTGGTCATAATGTAAAATAGAGGGAAAGTAGGTCTTTACTTTTGGCGGGAAACATTGTAACAGGCATTCGATTTACCGCTTCGACACGAACAGTTAAAATAAAAACTATTTGGTATCAAATATCTGTATGTTTTTATCAAACACAACCTGATCCCTTATATCAGCACGTGGGATAAATCATAAACTTCGGTATCATGGATTATAACAACGCGAGACACGAAGAAGATAATTATAGGCGAAAATCCCGAAGTTCCCATCGCCGCCGTAAACGCCGCCATCGACGTAGCAGTTCCACTTCGTCAGAATCCAATCAATCATCTCGAAGCCAGGTGCGCACTAAGAAGAATCGGCGAGGTGGACCAAGACGGAGTCCACGGAGGTCCAGTAATACTATACGTACTCGGACGCCGGAAGGTAATCCGGAAACAGCGAGACAAAATCTATCTCTTAAGGCGAGTATATTTATTTTGTACTTATTTTCCTTGTATGGGTTTGTCAGTTCATTTAAATGACCTCTGTGACGCGTCGGGCGAAACCCCGACTGCAACGTAGAAGGATGCGGGTTTGATTCCCGCCTGGGACAAGTATTTATGTTGAATACAACTGTTTGCCTCTGGTTCTGTCTGGGTATTTTCTATATGTACTATTAGAATTACGTATAAAAAAAAAAAGTATAGGTTAAATGAATGAATGTGCTTAGTATATCCGTTGTCTAGTTACCATAGTACAAGCCTAGTTGTTTAGTTTGAGGCCAGATTGCGAAGTGTATAAAACGACGACGGACGGACGTGTCCTGCAATATTTATTTATTAATTTATTAAACGTAATTTTGTTGTATTTTAATAGCCTGTGCTTTTACCCACTTAAATATATATATTTTTTGTAAATGTTTTATTAAACTTTACTATTAATTAACCAATATGTCTGCCAGTAATTACTGCGGGTTGGTATCGAATATATGTAGGTAATAAATGTTCGCATTTATTTTATTTTTCTTACCCGACTGCGTGACGCAAAGAAGTGTTAGGTGTTTATCAGTCTATGTGTGTATGTTTGTTCCTATTTTAAAATTGGCTTGCCTAAGATTATGTTTTTTTTCCCCCTTCTTTCTTCTGGTTTTACCAACTGTAAATAAATTATACATTTTATATAAACATTTAACCGGTATAATCTGATATTTTAAAAAGTTATGTATTTATTAATTGTATGTTGATCGTATTATTTAACTATTAATTTATTTAATTTACAAGATTTAGATTTTACCTTAATGTAGGGATTTGAAATAACTTTATCCAGAATAATACAAATGTATCTTTCACGGGGTTCCAGGAAACAAGACCACTGAATACGGATATTTCGAGAATGATTAATGCAACGCAGCCAGCGACTGTCGACAGGCAATTGGAGGAGACATTGTTGGGGTCACCGATGGAGCAGCGACCTACAACGGTATTGACTGCCACCAGTGAGCGTAATCAGAGTATTCCATCAAATGTTACATTGAATGTTCAAGATTTTTCTCAATTATTGCAAACTTTAATGAAATCCAATGTAAATAATAGTAATATTTCATACGACAAAAACATTATTCCTGTATTTGATCCAACTCAAAAGAATCAGCGCATTGAGGGATGGTTAGCCAAGGTTAACGAATGTGCCAAGATTTATAATTGGTCTGAGGAACAAACAACGCATTTTGCGCTTCCTAAACTGGCAGGGCACGCTAAGAAATGGTATGAAGGTCTTAACACCATTCTTTTATCATGGCGTGAATGGCAGGACCGTCTTATTAAAGCATTTCCATCTGAAAGTAATTACGGCGCTTTATTAAATGAAATGTTAAATTGTCGAATGTTACATAATCAGTCCATTGATGAATACTATTATGAAAAAATGGTGTTACTGAATGCTTGTGCAATTACTGGAAGGAAAGCAGTTGATTGTCTTATTTTCGGGATAGAGGATAGGATGATTAGAGCTAGTACTACTTCGGCTAGGCTACAAGACCCTGAAGATTTTCTGAAATTTGTGAAAGATCTAAGTAGAGAATGTAGTAGTAGGCCATTCAAAAGATCAATACAGGCAGTCCCTTCTAAAGATATAACTTGTTTTAAATGTAATAAACCCGGACACCGTAGTAATCAATGTAATTTAAATGAAAGACCCTTGCTTACGTGTTTTAATTGTAAAGAAAAAGGCCATGGAGTATCTCAGTGTACTAAAACGATTTTAAAATGTGACAATTGCAAGATATATGGACACAAAACCGAAAATTGTTTTAAATTAAATAATAATAAATTAAATAATAAGAATGATAAGAGAACTTTATTAACTGTGAAAGAAACTGTTGATAAAAAATATTACAAAGACGCTGTAGTTAATAATTCTATTAATATTCAATGTTATATAGACTTTGGAAGTGACTGTACTTTGATCAGACAAGATGTTGTAGATAAATATTCATTAACTATACTCGATAACGACATCCCGAATATACGTGGGTTTGGCAACGGTGCTATTACACCAATGGGCAAGGTTAAGTTAAATCTACAAATAGGTGAAGTGTCAGCTAATGTTTTCGCTTATATTATTGAGACTGTTTTTCTTACTGAACCATTACTGGTAGGTCATGATTTTACAGAAAGAGAAGATGTTTTAGTAATTAAAACCTTTGATAAATTGGATATTCTTAAACGCTCAATACCTATAGACTTGACTACAATTTTATCTGAAGATGTAGCAGGCGATAATGAGAGAGTTGTTTTGAGAATTAAGTCTGACTTTGTTTTACAAAATAATGATTTTGTAGATTGCACCGTTGTCGGTGATGATCATACAGACTGTGAAATACTCATCGAAAATAATCTCCGTAAATTTGATAATGTTGAATATTATATGATGGGAGGATTATATAAGGTACATAATGGGGATTGTAAAGTAGCGGTTTATAATTTATCTAAAGAGCCGTTGTTTTTAAATAAAGATTCTGTATTAACACGAGCTCAGCAATTCAAATTTGCAGAATATAATAAAGATAAAAATAATGAAATATATAGCGGTATGAGTTGTAAGAGAGTATCAAATTCTTCACCGAGTAAACTTATCTCAATAGATAAAGTAAAACTAAACATTAATCTAAGTTCTGAACAAACTGAACAGGTCATGACGTTGCTTAACAAATATAGAAAATCTTTTGCTCAAGATCTTTCGGAATTAGGATGTACTACAATGGGTGAAATGAATATAGAGTTAAATGATTCCACTCCTGTTGTTTATCGCCCATACCGACTAAGTCATGCTGAGCGGCAAATAGTTAGGGATATGGTCAAGGACCTAGTTGATAATGATGTCGCTGAAGAATCCAAGTCATCCTATGCTAGTCCAATTATTTTAGTGGCTAAGAAAACAGGCGGTTATAGGTTATGTGTAGATTTTAGGGCACTGAATGCAAAAACTAAGAAAGATCATTTTCCGATGCCTAGAATAGATGATCAATTAGACTTACTTAGCGGTAATAAATACTATAGTAGTCTTGATTTGGCTAGCGGGTATTATCAAATTCCAATCAAAGAAAGCAGTAGATATTTAACTGCTTTCATTACCCCGGATGGCCTTTATCAATTTAAAAAAATGCCATTTGGTTTGGTCAATTCTCCGGCAGTATTCCAAAGAACCATTAACCAAATTTTAGGTAATGCACGCTTTAATTCGGCCCTAGCATATATGGATGATATTTTAGTACCAGGCAAAGATTTTGACGAAGAATTAGAGAGATTAGAGAACGTATTACGATTGTTAGAATCGGCAGGATTAACTTTAAACTTAGAAAAATGTAATTTCTTTCAAGAGAATTTAGAATATCTAGGATACGAAATTACGGTAGATGGTATAAGGCCAGGAAAAACTAAGATTTCAGCTGTCGTACAATTTCCAAAGCCAACCAATGTACATGAAGTTCGCCAATTTGTCGGATTGGCAAGTTATTTTAGAAAATTTATTAATAATTTCTCCTCTATAGCGAGACCGTTAACGGATTTAACTAAAAAAGATAGTGAATGGATTTGGAGTACTGCCCAAGAAAACTCATTTCAGTCATTGAAAGACATACTAGTAAACCGCCCTGTACTGAGCATATATAACCCTAATGATGACACTTACTTATATACTGACGCCAGTAAACATGGCCTAGCTGGTGTACTTATGCAAAAGAGTAAAGACTCCGATTCACAAAAACCTATAGCATATTTTAGTCGCAAAACAACCTTACATGAACAAAACTATCACGCTTATGAATTGGAGACTTTAGCTGTGATTGCGTCCCTTCAAAGATTTCGCGTATATTTAATAGGAATTAAATTCACATTAATTACTGATTGTAATGCTTTGAGAGCAACGTTCACAAAGCGTGATTTACTTCCTAGAGTAGCTAGGTGGTGGATAGCAATTCAAGAGTATGACTTTTCAATTCAGTATAAGCCAGGTAATACACTTTCTCATGTTGATGCTTTGAGTAGGAACCCTCTGCCTTTAGAATCGCATAGCGAGACCACAGACTTTGTCCCTTCCGTCCTTAGAATATCTCATGAAGATTGGTTGGTCAGTTTACAACAAACGGATGGTGAAGTTCAACGCATTAGACAAATACTAGATGATAAAGAATATTCGGATGTGAAAAACAACTATGTAGTCAAAAATAATAAACTGTTTCGCAAAATAGGAGATAATTTAAAACTTGTTGTTCCTAAATCTGTACGCTTTCAATTATGTAAACTGAACCATGATGATATTGGGCATTTTAGTACAGAAAAAACCCTTGATAAAATACAAAAAGACTTTTGGTTTCCAAAAATGAAAAGATTCATCCAAAAATATGTTCGATCATGCTTGGAGTGTGCCTACAGTAAAGGCCCTACAGGGGCGAATGAAGGTCTCCTGCACCCAATTTACAAAGTAGATAAACCTTTTAATACAGTTCATATTGATCATTTAGGGCCATTTGTTAAAAGCAAAAAGGGGCATTGTTATCTTTTAGTATTAGTAGACGGTTACACAAAATTTTGCATAGTCAAACCCCTTAGAGATTTAAAGTCAAAGGCCACAATTAAAGCATTGGAAGATGTATTTTATACTTTTGGTTTTCCTAATCGACTAATATCTGACCAGGGGACTTCATTTACTTCGAACGAATTTAAATTATTCTGTAAAACTTCTAAGATAAATCACATCTTAAATGCGGTGGCATCGCCACGAGCCAATGGCCAAGTGGAGAGGTACAATAGGACAGTGTTAGATTCTTTAACAGCTTATACAGATAAGTTAGGTGAGAATTTATGGGACACAGTGTTAGGTAAAGTACAATGGGGCATGAACAATACACTAAATAAGGGAATAGGTAAAAGTCCGTCAGAAGCCTTATTTGGTATAACTATGGTTAGTCAAGGTGATAATATATTTAGCTCAATACTTACAGAGACTAGGGATTTAGGCAGTATAGATGTGATTAGGAAAGATGTCACTTCTCATATTCAGATAGATCAAGAAAAACAAAAGGAGAGATATGATAGGAATAAAGTCGAATGTAGAAAGTATAAACTGGGTGATCTAGTTAAAATCTTAAAGCCAGTTGCGAGTAACGACGGTAAAAGTAAAAAGTTAATGCCAAAATTTACAGGTCCATTTAAAATTACTAAAATTCTAGAAAATGATCGTTATGAAGTGGCTAGTATACCAGGTACAAAGATAACTCAAAAGACCTATAGTAATACTTGGTCGGCAGATCGTATAAAACCTTGGATAACCTTTGGTAATAAATTATCAGAAAGTAGTGATTTAAGCGATTCTGACAAAGAACAAAAATAGTTTTGAGTCGGATCAAACGATAGTTTAATAATACCAATAATTATATAGATTTATATTAAATTGAATAAGCTTTTCTAATTTTAAGGTTAATCAGATTTTTGGAGAATTTAATTTTGATGTTAAACGTTGTTTTTGAGAATATATTTGTGTGTTCTAATGTTGACACTACTGTAACAATTGATGTTGACAGATCCATCATTGTAGCGGGGTTGGGGTTTGATGTTGACAGAACCATCGGCACTTACCTCCGCAGTAGTGACTGCTATGAAAGTATTGTTGCAACAACTGTGTTGACAGGGCCACGGTTGCAGTGAGGCAGTAATCAATGTTGATAGGGCCATTGATTACAGACCTTTTGCAGCAGTATATTATATGAGTTGATGTTGGTTTGTTAAAGTATTGTTGCAACATCTGCGTTGATAGAGCCGCAATTGAAGTGAGGCAGTAGTCGATGTTGATAGGGCCATCGATTGCAGACCTTTTGCCACAGTATTTTAACGACAATAGTTTATTTTGGGAACAAGATGTAGTACTCTTGTAGTATATTATTCTATGATAATAGTTATAAGTCTATGTTTGCAAGTGCAGTTTGTTAATTAATCTTAGATATACTTATACCTATGTAACTTAGTGTAATGTAAGTTTTAATATAATTTGTGTTATTTTTTTTTTTTGATAACTTTAAGTTTGAGGCCAAACTTATGGTCAGGAAAGGCCGAATGTAAGAATTCTTATTTTATAGTGTTGGCTACACCAATGCAAGTATTATTTAGTTTTAGTATATTGGCAACACTAGGGGAAATGCATTGTTTTAGTCAATATTATAACTTATTATTAGATTGAATAATTTCACATATAATTTTCTATGTATCTCGGTTCCATAATAATTTAAATTAATTTATAAACCGATTACATATTTTTAAATTTATAAAATATGGCTGTATTACGTTTTCTTGTAAAAAGGATACTTAATTGTTCTGAATTGGTCATAATGTAAAATAGAGGGAAAGTAGGTCTTTACTTTTGGCGGGAAACATTGTAACAGGCATTCGATTTACCGCTTCGACACGAACAGTTAAAATAAAAACTATTTGGTATCAAATATCTGTATGTTTTTATCAAACACAACCTGATCCCTTATAATAGGGAATTATGAATTACTCGTACGTACGGATTTTATTGTTTATCCTCAGGGGTATTTACAATGCGTATTTAAAAACGCAGTACCTAATACGTTATATTAGCCGATTATCCGCGAAAATCCCGATCCCGCGGGATCTAAAGTTCATGTAAGAGACTCCTTAATTTGGGCTCTTCGTTGATATATTATTATAAGGAAAAGGATATCGTTGATATATTATTATAAGGAAAAGGATATCGTTGATATATTATTATAAGGAAAAGGATATCGTTGATATATTATTATAAGGAAAAGGATTTCGTTGATATATTATTATAAGGAAAAGGATATCGTTGATATATTATTATAAGGAAAAGGATATCGTTGATATATTATTATAAGGAAAAGGATATCGTTGATATATTATTATAAGGAAAAGGAGGAGGTTTTCAATAAGTCGGGATATTTTTTGATCTGACTAATGTATCTTCGGTAAATTTAGATTTACTAGGAATGGGAGGAATAACATTTCCTACCAAATTTAAAAATCGCTTTTTGTAAACCATTTAAGGGTTCCGGTTGTAATAGTGGTACGGAACCCTTCGTGCGCGAGTGTCGCACTTGCCCGGTTTTTTTTAACCTCCCCTTCTAACGATAGGTACTTTAAGAGGACAGTCTACCTACTCTGTCTCCATACAAACGTAGTCGACTGTTTCCTCCCTGGATATGGATTTCAATAAGAAATGTTGTTATTTTCACCGGTACTCCGGCCGCAAACAGTTGTTCCTCCGCCATTTTCAAAACAAAATGGCAGATTTCGCTCAAATGTCAATGGGAGCCAGAATGTCAAAAGTGTGCTCTCTATGGTACAGTGTTGCCATATCAAGAAATCGGTTTCCTATTCTTATTTTATTGAATCAAAAAATAAAGTGTCGGTTATTGGTTCTTGTCGGTAATTGGTGCCACTACGTTACGTATAGCTAATTAGTCGGCAAATTATTGACTAGATTTTCTCAAACATGCCTGGAAATAATATCATTTTGTCAAAAGAACACGCGAATTACCAATTTTAAGACCCCTCTACATGATGCTAGCCCACTAATATGGGCCAGCATGTGGAGACAGTATTGGTGTCGGCTTATGGTGTGCGGGATGGATGTGATAGTGCTATTTCCACATAATAAATTTTATTCTTCAAAATCATACCCTCCTTTTTGCCGTATTCGGGTAAAAAACTTTAAATAGACAAACCCTATCGCGAAATTTGACACTTATTTGAATTTAGAATATTTTCAGAACACATGTATTGCTTGGTGATCTGAATTGCGCTTTATTGTGTCTTGGCAAGGATCACTATTATTTAAATGACGTTCAACAGTGTAGCTTCTGTACTTGTACTATTTATGTATTCTGTGGTATTACTGTATGTTTGTGAGGACTTATGGTCTGGATAACATTCTAATTTCATGAATTTTATGTTTTAACTAGCTGCGTCCTGCGGTTTCACCCGCGCAAATCCCGATCCCGCGGGATATTCCAAAAACCCTTTCTTATGGATCCCTACACACCACAAAGAACACATTGTCCAAATTTCATGTCTCTTGGTCTTCGGTTTGGGCTCTACGTTGATATATAGGTCAGTCAGGACTTTGAATTTTATATATGTATATAGAAAATAGGTAAATTTAACCAGTCTCACGTGCGAGATGTGCCAGCAGACGGTGTTGATTATTTCACCGAACGTGGGCGCTCCTCGTGCGACTTATCTCAGATTAATTAGTCTCCAATTTATCACGCCTAGCGTCTAGCTCGGCTCAGACCGCAGTGAATCAGCTCTATTACGAAACACACGCGCCTCAAATTATTTACTATTTAATGAATTTCATCAAAAAATACAACTTGTAACAATATGGCGCGCAACTTGGCAGCAGTAACCTAGTTCCCGGTACGGGTAGGTTGTATTTTAGCTTCATTATGCATTGCGGAGTTATCTGCTTCAAAATCAATAGGGTTCTAAGAAACTAGGCAATAAACGAAAAGAAAACAATATTCCACGCATGTAGTTGACGGTTTCTTTTTGTTTGTCGCACACTTTATTGATGATTTTATTGATAAATTGGTTCTGGTAATAAAAGTTAGCATTCATGACGCATTATAACTCTGTTTAAGTACTACAACAAGATTGTAAGGTATGGAAACTAGAGAAGCCGCAAAGGGCTTGAAAATCGGGCCAGAATGGGTCTAATTATAGCAATTTTAGATCATTTTTTTTCAATGTTCTTATTTATGTTTAGTTATTTAGCGTTATTTTAAGTGTTTTAATTGTTAAGTAATAAAATAAGTATAACAACGTCATAAATAATATTACTTATATAAAAGTAACATATTTAAGAACTGTACAGTGGATCTGCAGTTTTGTTGCCGACTTTATCTATATTGTACGGTTTTACCCGCTTAAGTCCCGACCGATCGATCCTGATTTTACCGAAATAACAGCATAGGTAGTCTATACCTTATTTCAGAATTTCAAGTTTAATCAAAATAAGTTAAGTAGGTTTTATGTGATATATTACTTTTTAATATTAGCAGGATATACTAGGATAAGCCGGGAACAACCCGCGCCGCTCCCGGCCGGAAGGCACCGCATGACACGGCAAGGATCGATACTCGAGCCCTTTCCGCCTGCTGAAACCATCGCCTAATTTTTACCAACTGCACGACATTGATTGCACCGCGATCCCAACACCGAGTGACAGCTGCCCTCGTTTGTATCGACGTGATGATAAATGACACGTCTTTCTTTAACTATAGGCCTGTTTTACTAGTCACGTTCGGTGTAAACGTTCAGGATTCTTATATATTTTCATCCCGGTACAGAAACAATTTGTAAGGCTTCCTTACCTCTGAAAGTATTTTTATTAACTTCGGTTCTCCACGAAAAAACTACAGCAATAAGTTCTTGAACATCAATTTTCGAGCAGCCGCCACCCGCCGCCTACGGCTTTTGGCTTTGGGTGTTGAGTGTTGAGGCCTACTTTTTGCAAAGGAGCCACATCTATTGAAACAGAATTCGAGCAAAAACTGTTTTTGGCTTCGTCATTCGGGCTTTGACGATGAAATAAACGATCAAAGGCGAACCTTACGTGTTTCCGTAGCGTATACATGTAAGTATTATGAATTCCGTTGTGAAGATAAACCGTCTTAGAAATTCGTACCTACGAGTAACTAAGTAAATAAAATTATTCGGATGAAGCATGATAAGGAAATGCTTAGAAAACCGTCTTTTAGTTATGAATAGTTCGTTTGTCCTTGACCCTTGATGTATATCTATCTAGATAATAATTTATTGAAAGTATCTTGCTGCTAGATTTTATTTTGATTTATTTTTCCGTTAGCGAGTCTTTAGAAAAATAAATGATATTTATTTATGTTAACGAGTAGGTATTTGGTTTATATTGTGTATCCAATAGGATTGAAATTAAAATTATTTTCACAAATTACATCTCAGTCTACCTAAACGAAAATGTTTAAATGGTTTAAATTAAAACCGAAAAATTAGAGTACATACACAGAGAACTCGAAATGCTTGCTAATTTGACTAAATTAAACCAATTATAGTTAAGAGAAAATTCAAATATGAACCAACTTAATTACTTAGTCGCGACATCGTTCCAACCTCAGCTTAACTTTAGCGCCAACTAGTCAACCGCTGCAGCGTAATTAGCAGGATTAACTCAATATTCTTTAATTAGGTATAGTTTAATCTTTGAGAGAAGATAATGTCGGGAATTTCATTTAGTTCCGAGCAAAAATCAACCGCACGAAGCTCTACCAAAGCTCTACCAAGCTACAAGCTCTATTAGAATAGTGCAGCTAAGTCAATCACCTTTATATCCAAGATGGCGTCGGATGAGTTGCTAATTATAGTGCGAGCACCAGATAGAGGCATGTAGAGCCGCCTGCGCAGGCACTGGTTTGCTTTCCACTGATCGGGTGTAGCTATAAGTCTAGCTAAGTTGTATGCTACGTCAACTAATACCGAAATGCAATGGGACAATACTTGCGGAGTTTAGAAAATTTAAATTTATTGAACATATTTTATACTTACGGTTAACTCCATTAATTTATTCAGTTATTTCATTTATTATGAACTAATCATTAATTTATTATTATAGACCAAGACGATTATTATTGTCTGACAAAAATTCGGAAAAACTGCATTTAGCTTACAACCCTAGCTCCCCTTTTCCTTTTCTTCCTGCCCTAATCAAAATTATTCGGGGTCGGCATAGTTTGTTTTCCTTTTTAGTTCTCCTCTATTACCTACTTGTCTAATTCATGGACCACCATATCTCCCATCATCCATATTTCTTAGGTCTACATTCATACTCGTAACTCTCCTATCGTTTTAACGTCTCTATTCGCGAGGGACGCTAAGCTAAGTGATCTGCCAGTGGAGGCTTGGCCGCGCCGCCCCGCCGGCTCGAGTATGGTTAGCTATGCAATTCCCATGGCGGGTACCGGCCGGCCGGACGGCATTCCTCGGTGAGTCACGCCCGAAGCACGGCGCTAGCGGGCGCGGGCGCGGGCGTATCACGGCAGCCCGCCACGTGCCCGCAGATCTCCCGAACTCCTCACACCTTCGGCTTCCAAACTCTACACAATAGACAGAGTTTTTGCCCGCTGTAATTGCCTTTTGAGCTTGGAATGTTTTAATGCGGGTCGAAGGAATTTGAAGAGTTGTAAAAAGTTTTTTTGGCAATGGGAATTCTTCTGTTTGTTTTTTTCTCCGTTAATCTTTAGTGGAATGTTATTTTCTTGGTAAGGAATTCCCACAAATCTATAAATACTAGGAATTTCAAATAGATATTTTTAACTCCTCTTTTAATTTCAAAAAGAAGTCGAGTTATTAAGGGCCCTATTCTGAAAAACTGAAAATCCATGTCGGGCGCATCGAAAATTGTTGATTATTTCATGACGGAATGTCGTAGAACTTTTTTTTGTGTACAGATTGTAGGCGACATTGTTTCCGATATTTTAGTGCAGTTTCCATACAAATATGTCGAAACGTATTGAAGCCTATCGACATTTTAGGCAAATCAGACATTTTTTGTCTAAAATTTGGATAGCCTTTGCACCAATAGGAGGTTCTTGTCTTAAAACTACACCAAAATGTATGTCACCTACAATCTGTGCACAAAAAAAAGTTCTACGACATTCCGTCATGAAATAATCAACAATTTTCGATGAGCCCAACAGGGATTTTCAGTTTCAAGGTCGTTGGCGTTGATACTCCTCTTAAATATAATCGCTCGCATCACTCGGGTGATGAGAGTTATTAAATATAATATTTGACGCTAAAACTGCCCATATAAGCGATTGCGATGAATTTGGGTATGTTAATAGGACGCCTAGCTTTATGCCTCCCAGGATCAGGAACTACGGGGGTTAAACCGAAGGATATACCTACGTAAATAAACAGTAATATGTTTACTGTAATAAATGAGATGCATGGATATAGGAAAGACCCAGCGGAGCGCTACGTAATCTTACTTCGTCATGGAAAATCTCACTAGAAACATGAACTACTTACTCGTAGGTACACCTACGAGTATATCTAGAATCTATATAATGACTTGTGTAAAACGGTCTACAAACCGCTACTTTGCGGACCTTTCGGTTTGAATGTTAACAATTTTGTTAATTGTTAAGAGACCCATCGCTGTATTTTACATGAAGATGACGTCAAAACCTTTCGACCTTCCGTTGTTTTATTAGCAACTAATCAAAGCTGCCAATACGTATCCTGCAGTTATACTTTATGCCTAAATATATCTCTACAATAAATTATTTTTCTACTCTAAAAATCTACATTGTCCTCTTAATTACTCTAAGTCGGTTACTATCTGTATCTGCACTATCTAAACCACTTGTCGATGGCGATGTAGGCTACTGTAAATATACTTAGCATTAGATATATGGAGTAGTCTAATGAATTTAAATTTAGCTAATCTAATGAATATAATTATCAGTTGTCTAATGAATGACTAATGACTAGGTCAGCGTTAAATTTCAGTATGAACGCTGCGTGTAATCGTGTTCTTCTAACATTAACCTAACTTCAGGTGCTCTGTTTTTTTGTAGTATTTTGTTAACTTATTGTTCCCGATTCTATTTTTTATCTCCTTGGATAATTGATGTTGATTTCTAGAAAAAACTTTTACTCCAATTTTCCGACAAGATTTAATATCCCTAGGCATGACCACGGATTACAACTAATCAATATACTGTAGAAATTTAGTTTGTTTTGTCATTTAAATTAAGTTTTATAAATAATCTTGCAATGATGTATACCTACCTAATAATGTTTGTGTGCTAATTAAGGCGAGGTCTATTGGACTCTAAACAGCACAATATCTAATGTTATTACTTATTTACGCCTAGACTACCAGACAAATAAATAATTTAAGATAAAAAAAAAACGCCTAAAATTGGTAGTTAAATAGAATCTTTGGGACCTAACTCTATCAATAATCAATACCTTTTCCAGCAATGTTTAAGTTATATTTCAACTTACATACATACCTAGTAGTAGGTAGGTACAAAAGCCAACAGAACCGCGAATAGGACGTGAGTCGTGAGTATGGTATCGTAATTTCATTTCTGTAAGAAAGTTCCTTGTCTGACTTAGAAACAAAAGCTTTCCTGTGTGATTGAATCTTATGATTCTTATGAACAAATTATTCTTATCCGTATTGTTTTAGAAGTTCGGATAGAATTTTCTTGTAAATTGAAAAGAATTTAGCACTAGCTGACTACAACTGCTTTACATGAATAAATTTCCATCCCGTGAGAGAAACACATCTTAGTCTCGTATTTTACGCCTTAGCGCCTTGAACGTGACTCAAGCAGCAGAATTCTCGGCTTGAGAATCGATTTGCATTCTGTCTCGCTTGTTAGAAAATTGACAGTTGCTTACATATTAAATGTAGCTTGTGACAATTTTGCAATCGAGTCATAAGTCGAGATATCTGTTTCAGGCACCTTTTTAACCGACTTCCAAAAAAGGAGGAGGTTCTTAATTCGTCGGGTTTTTTTTTATATGTTTATTTTTGTATGTTCCCCGATTATCTATACTAATATTATAAAGCGGAAGAGTTTGTTTGTTTTTTTGTTTGTTTGTTTGAACGCGCTAATCTCAGGAACCACTGGTCCGATTTGAAAAATTCTTTCGGTGTCCATTTATTGAGGATGGCTATAGGCTATATTATATTTTCAAAAAAAATAGGGATCCTTACTAAAAGTTCAATAATGTAACACAAGGTGTGAAAAAAATGACCAAAAAATTCCTTACGGCGCGTGCGCTGCGAAAACTATTGGATATAGAACAAAACTATGTACTACAACTTTGTAGAACATGTAATTGTCTACAAAATACATCGCGACACCATATGTCTAACTATTGTAGTTATCTCACAATAAGTGTTTTTGTAATTTTTGTAAATAATTAAAATGCCGTCGCTTTAATAACCTTTTATTTTGTACCTTGGTATTAATCCTTATCAAAATAAATTACTTAATATTCAAGACGAATTCAATACCTTTCTAGGACCTTTTGAATTATTTAATTCGGACATTTCATTCAAAAGATATCGCGATATTAAAAATGTAAGTATGTTGCAACCAAATAAGTATTAAGTATTGCGCGCGCATGTATGAGCGCGGTCGGCTCCTTGCAAAGCGGTTGTGCTCAGCGATACTTTTTAATACTTCTTTTTTAGGGTTCCGTACCCAAAGGGTAAAAACGAAACACTATTACTGAGTCTTCGCTGTCTGTCTGTCTGTCTGTCCCTCTGTCCGTCTGTCCGTCTGTCACCAGGCTGTATCTCATGAACCGTTATAGCTAGACGGTTGACATTTTCACAGAAGATGTATTTCGGTAGCCGCTACAACAACAAATACGAAAAACAAAATGAAACAAAAATTTAAGAGGGGCTCCCATACAACAAACGTCTTTTTTAGTTATTGTTGTCAATTTCCGTATCTAATTGGATTTTGTATTATATAATTTTTGTACAGATGTTATAAGTACAAAATAATAAACAAACAAATCTAGCTGTGTAGCCCCGACATTAGCTGTGTAGCCCCGGCATAGAATAGGGTTACCCCATCTCATCCCGTGGGTGTCGTAAAGGCGACTAAGGGATCTGAGGGAGATTAGCTAACCTTAAGTACTCCCCGCGCGGTGGCGGATAAACTGCTTAATCCCTAAGAGGGTTGGTGTCAGGCAGGCGGCCGGCCGTAAAAACATTGCCAAATCTAATTGCAGCAGGTATGGTCAATGATGACTAACCGTCTGCGCCGACCCCAAATAAAAAAAAACAATTTGGGGTTTATCGGACCCCGGGCTCCCGAGAGGGATGCAACCGGGAACATCGCTCAGATGAGAAGAAATAAATAATATAATATAATATAGACAGCAACGTCCAAGCGGTCTCGCGTATGATATTAAACAAAAATCGACTTGGTAAGTCCACCTGTTCCTAAGAAAATCGATGGTGACAGATAAACAGAGAGAAGGACAAGAGCCACTCACCAGCGCACGAGCGAGCAATGAGCTGCAGCACCAGCAGCAGCACTACGGGACATCCCGGCGACATCGCGTCGCCTTTACACCTGCAACAATATGACAATTACATGAGATCGACGGGAACGAAGAGGAAATGCACTGAATTTAAGCTAGACTAAGTTTACTTTCATTAAATAAATAATATAATTATGTGAAATGGACATTGAGGATAGTGATAGGCCTACAATAGACCTAATACCTATTGAAGAACCTAAATAATAGCTGCGCCACCCGCGTAAGTCTCGATTCCGCGGGAATATCGGGATCAAAAGTAGGTCCGGTTATGTTACCTCGATCATGTAACTTTATGTTATATTGGTGAAAGATTTTTTTAATCGATCCAGTGTTTTCGGAACCTGTTCGTTAACAAATCTTTCCTGTTTATAATATTAGATAAAGATCATGGATGACAAAGAGACACCACGATGTAGTTAGGTAGAAGTAGGTAGGTAATTATAATTAGGTACTTAAGTATCTAAATATTTACAAAATCAAAAAGCATAATTGACAAAAACTGCTTAATTGATACGTCAACGGGTTACTCAAGCAAGCCGAATGCAGATCGTCAAAAAAGTGCGCGAGCGCAGCGCGGGCTGGCGCGGCGCGTGCGCGGTCACTGAACTCTAGTGCACACTCAGCAACCCTTGTACAGGCAGATAATACCTATACTTTGAAGTGGAATTTAAAATATAATAGGTAATAATGTCAATAGGTCAAAACAACATTTAATTAAACGTATCTTGTAAATTTATCTTTTGCTTTCATTCTCAAATGACTTGTCAAATACAAGTAGGTAGGTACCTACTACTAGTAGGTAGTTACAAACGAAATGAAAGTAGTGCGTGAATTGAAGCAAGAAATGAAGATTGACATGTTATCGTGGTCTCTATCAGGACATTGACCAAAATAAATTATAAGAAAATACGAACACGTACCGCGAGAGCGGGATTTCTGATACTCCCCTTAGATTTAGAAGAGGAGTGGAAATAAAGAAACCGAGTTCGTCTTGGTCAACTAGATTAAGGGCGGGAGTAAGACATGTACCCCCTTACTTAACGTTACATAAACTTAGTCAACGTTTATAAGTAAGGGGAATAATGTATGAAGTCAATGGCGTATGTTAACAGTTGCCTCGGACCGCGTCAACGATCGGCCATTAATCGTTATCTGACATTGCGGGGGTGACGACCGACGACCGCGACCGGCAGTCATTTTCCAATCGTCTGCTCTCAATAGGATAATGGGTCAGCAGCAGCACATGCCGTCGTCTTTCCGTGTGAAAGTGGCCTTTCTTAGGTTCCTGGGACTTCAGATATTGAGATACCGGAACGCCCGCGCCGGGCGACGCACCCTCTTCAGGGTTATCAACAGTTGAAATATCAGAATTACTTACTTCAGGACTTTAATTCCATACCTAGCGTTTTTAGAACTGCTCTTGCTATAAGCGGTCATAGTAAGGAAACAGATACGGAAACAATATGTCATGGTGTTGTTAGTGTTACGTAGTGGTCACTATTCTGATCCAAAAGATCACTTAGCCATAAGCAATGCAAGCGGAAGGATAGTGAACGTAAAGTAACCTAAACTCGAGAATATTAATCAGAGTTTATCAGATGACAACTGTCAATTCAATTTAAATAAATCAGTGATCGGAAATAAATAGAGTTGAGTATTGGGTGTTTACGCTGAACTACCAGCAATTAGAGTTGAGGTACATAGTTCGAGATCCAATCAGTTGGTTGTGAATTGGTAATATACACTTCTGAAGTCAATTGAGTTGAAATAGTTCGCGTATTGACAAATTCTTCATAGACTCTACTCCACATATATAATTTGTTAGCAACATGTGCCAACATGCCTGTGAATAAGCTAAACAGCGCCATGTTGCCATTGCACCAAACAAAAAACAAAAACTTAAATAAATCAATATCCAATAAATGATTCGTCCCGGAGTCCATCGCAAATTGACAGTGGCGCCCGCATTTATTACCTTTTTTTGATATTTCGGCGTCAGAACCGCTGTGTTGTGGTACTGTAGTCGTTTTTTATGGATCAATGTTCGACACACCGGAGACATGAGACAAATGTAGGCTGTTTGGCAAGAGTTCGGGATCTCAGGGTGAACACAGACTGCTAAAATATGCTGTTTACATTCCCCCCATACGGACACGAAATTGGATACATATGTGACTTGGCTTTGGCACCCACCCTAGTAGTGGTATCCTATACATATGTATACTAGCATACTGTCCAAAACAGATTTAGAGATACAGAAGCTCTAAAACGCAATTTGATTTCAACTGATAAGGAAATAATGAAAAATGGTATGTTTAAATGTAAAAACATACCTACTTTATTTTTCATCATAATAATAGTTTCGCTTGTACCTATGAGTAGGTACATAAAAAGCAACTTACATATTAAAGAAATACCTATTGATTCTAACGTTCAACCAAACGGAACTCTGGCCTAAATCAAATATTGGTAGCAAACATCGTCGTTGTTTGCAAGACCGATCGTTTGTCTCGGATAAATACCGATCATTTTATAAGTAAGTACTTATAACGTGTCAATGTGAAAATAGTATGTTTTTGAATAATTAATAATAGTTTGCATGATGCCAAATCTGTTGTATTTTGCATAACATGGCGCATGGCGGGTCAGACGCGGGTCACAGATAAACAGGTTTCAACTTGACAAAGGATGTTGACATTCCAATATCTTTCATGATTAGTAAGCAACGAGATTGTTGTCGGTACCAAGTCGGCACTGACCGGTCGGGGTGCAGGTGCTATATCATTAATTACTTTACATACACTGGACAGGAGATCTCGCACTGAATTTTGTGCCTATTTGATCTGCGCCATGTTGCGCTGTTGTCGCGGCTTTTCTATTGAAAGTGATGGTGACTGTCTCCGGAACTATTAGTTCCATAGACGGTAACCACCACAAAGATCTGATGTCATTTTGTATGGTATAGCAATTCCAGCGTACTTGTACCTATAGTTTCTTTTCAGTGTTTACATAGCATAGCGACTTCATTTCATACTTATCTACGCTTTTTTAGTCAAGTAAATGTTTTATTTAAACAATTTAGTTTTTAAATTCGATTTTGTTCGTTTTTCGCGATACTGTTATGAAATTAAACGAGCGAAACGTCAAATGTAAAAAAAATCTTAAAATAATAAAAACAACGCGATCTGAACCGAAAAATTAGTTTAATTTCAATTCATTTTCTTAATTATACCTTAGGTATCTTTCTTTCTCTTCCACAAAATTAACTACTAGATACCTCCGCCGTATAAGGTATGAATTCCAGTTTGAATGTCCTTTTTAGGGTCCTATTACTGAGACTCCGATGTCTGTCTGTCTGTCTCTCCGTCCGTCGCGTCGGTCACCATGCTGTATCTCATGACTACATGTGAGTCATGAACCGTGTTTATTTAAAAGGTAGCATTTGATGGGGATCTTCGAAGCGATGCGCAGAATCGCTCGTGAAAATGTAGTAAATGGCTTACTTTTACATTTTCGCCACTTACTAACTATGTATGTCACAGATTGATTGACCAGTTATTATTATAAAGCTCCTCAATGAGTTATATTGTTACAGGTTGCAATTTGGAACTGAAATCATTAATTACACTTATAAACACCTAGACTTGGTGATGCTGCCAACTGACTCTGTCCCATCGTGCCAACCGTCCACTCTCTATAACCTTTCTTACATTCAATACCGATTACTACATAACAAGGATTATTCATTTTATTAGTTTACAAATCATTGCCGCTGTTGGTTATAAGAAGTTAGTGTTCAGGATAGCAACTGTTTGCAACTGTGCCTACTAATATAAATGACACCCGGACATATGCATCATAAAAGCGGCTGGTCCCCTAAACCTGTCAATAAGAGTCAGCTCTCCAAACAAGTTGCGTCACTCATTGTTCGGTGGACTGTACAAAGACAGGTAGTGAACGCGGTCGCAATCGCAACGCGATTGTATCAAAACAAAATTATATGTATGTACATAGATATCGGATTTGTGAAAATTTACTGAGAAGGAAGTACTTATTGCTCGATGCTCTGATGGTGTATTGCTGTCTGAAATCATCCGCCCACTTGTATTCTATTTGAAGTCCACTACCTTTGACCTTATTTTATGGTTTACAGGTCTCCTTGTACATTTACGACAGAGAGAGCTCTGTTCTGGCGATGACAGACAATGTTCACCCAGGTACGTGCTCTGGATCTCTTTCCGCATGTATGTCCACCAGGTGGCGGTTGGTCGTCCCCTTCCTTGACCGGCGGTCGGGGACATTTAGGGCTTTTTGACCGCATGACCGCACCAGCGCAGATTGAATGATCCTCTGACGTACTCGTTTCGCCATTATCCATTGGTGATACTCTGAGAGAGATAATATCTTTATCTGAGCAATTTCATCTCGGTTGTGTGCAGTCGTTGTTCATGCACTTTTTGAGAGTCCAGCACTGTGCACCATACGTCTTGGCTGGCCGCACTACCGCACGAAAAGGATAGTACTATATAATTATACATAAAGGTACTCTGTTTCCACCCCTCGTTGTTAATGTAATTAATTCCAAGCTCGAGGCTAGAAAATCAACTAAGTCCTAGCTAACAAGATAAACCTAACTCTTGGTTAATCAGGATTAACCAAGAGTTAGGTTAGGTTAGTTTTTTTTTAGCACAGTTAAATTATCTTAAAACCTTACACTAATTCTATCTCCGAACTTAGTTCAATTTGAAAGTTAACCTAGTGTGCATTTAACAATAAAGCTAGAAATATTTTACAAGGAGAAATGCATCATCAATAATAAAATTCTCCGTGACAGCGTAGTGGTTAGCCCACTCGCCCGGCAAGCGAGGGGCACAGGTTCGAATCCTATCACGAGAGAATTTTTGATGATGCATTAAATTTCTCCTTGTAAAATATTTCTAGTACTTACAAATGCCTTGAGCATTAACAAATATTAATGTATATAAAGTTTATAATAAAGCTGTTCTGCCATTATTCAGATCATGGATGGGTGTCATCATCATCACTCATCATAATAGAAAAAAAATATAGCACAGCCTTACAAACGCCGAGGCGCCAACTACTAGGACAGAGTTACTTTCTTACTTGTAATGTAAGGTAAGGATTCTAATATAGATTTTCGATCCAGTTCCACTATAGTTCTAAATATGCGACAATGTGAATTACATGATCATTACAAAAAAACCCATGAGTTTTTTGTGTTTTCTTATCAATGGATGTCGCGTTCCGAGTACACTGTAGATTGCTGACGATACAAAACGATAATGAGAATATCTTATTGAATAAGTTAATTGCGAATTTAAGGTAAACTGTGGTACTATATACCTACCTACTATATTGCCTACCTTTACAGTACCCATCACATTTGTATAAACTTCTTCCGAGTACTTTAATCTTTCGATTTGCTCCAAATCCTCTTTGTTTGTTGTAACTAGTTGGTGTGAGTTTTAGAATTTCTTCAGGAAATAATTCAGGCTGAGCGAATTTGCCTTTCGAAGTTTCCAGTACGTTTTTGTAATTTAATTCTTATGTGTTTTATGTATTCTTTAAAAAGTTTTGATACTTACTATAAATTCTCTGAAACTTCGGGACTCGGGAGTCTCGGGACATGATAAATCCGCGTTTAATTTACTCTATGCTTTTAATTACTAACTAACCGCAAATATTCAACAGTCTATTATTCATAGACTTAATTTTTATGTGTAAACTTTATCATGATATTATACTTTGGTTAAACCATCCAGAAAAAACAGTAGGTAATGTGAACATTAAAAGTGGTTGTTTAATAAAATTCCACACAACGATTTTGTGCGGAATTTCCAACACAAAACTGTCGTGAAAGAGTTGATGATCAATCGCTAAAAGAAAAACAGATTGCGTTACACCCGATATAAATCTCAATATGGACAGAAAAGGAAAAAATATGCTGAGTAGGTATTCAATTTGTGCTCATTACATTCGTAAATATTTTTGTAAAGGATTGTTCTTCTTTATTTTCTTTTCGTATTTAGAGTTTTCAGGACCTAAGGTCTCTATGAGCTAACGACTGCTGCACCATCAAATATAACAAACCGGGACCAAGTAAAAAATTATCGATGATATTTTATTTAATTTGATTCATTGAACTTGCACAAGCATGGATAAGATAAGTTCAAGTGAGATGTCCCAAAGATTCAAGCCACAGTTCAGGGCTGTATGGCCAAGTCGTGCGAAGCCTTTAATTGAAAACAAAAAGGACCTTGTCACAGTGTCATCAAAATTGCAGTCTGAACGCAGGTATAGGATGTCGCAAATTACTGGCAGTAACCTTACGAGGGAGTATGCAATAATTATAAAACCGCAGGTGCGCGGTGCGCGGGCGCGGGTTTAACGCCCGATGCGCCCGCGCCGCTTGTCAATGACCCACATATACTCTAGGTACATATACATCGACGACATCGATGACAATAATACTACGTCTTTTTAACTATTGTCATAACCTCATAGTCACTACACATAGGTAGGTAACTTAGGTAACTGATTTATAGAGGTCTCTAATTTAGAAGTTTTCTCACTTTTTCCCGTTTCTGCTAATCTGCAGTTATTGATATATTGCAGGATCAATAAAACTCATTTTGATGATTAGGATTAGTTTAATAGTAGGCAATATAATTTATTAACTTTTGTCTAAATTTTGTTTCGAAATATTTTGTTTACCTACCAAATTCGATTAATTTTGAAATCCTGCTGTGTTTATTTATGCTAATTATTATTTTTATGCTTATTGCTATTTACTATTCAATGCTTTAGCAAAAAAACTTAATTATTCCTCTTCCTACTAGAATATTCAACATTAAGGCTTGGCTTCATTATCATTACACTAATAGGTATATCGCCTGATTGATTCTTTGTGAGTACCTGCCCCTAATAGTGCAATATTTTATGATATCCTTCATAGATAATTAGGCAGCTAGGTACTTTAGACAACTTATAGGCACTTATCAAGTAAATAAAGAAATGGAAAACTGGTCCCTTAATGGCAAAAACCTGCAACTCGCAATAACTGAAGCTAATTCGAATATCCATACAAAAATATCGATACTTACTTATGTCATAAAAACTATAAAAGTCTCGTTGATAAACGTGATCTCGGCGAGAAATAAGAAATAAACGAGCCCATCACCTCGGGGTTAAAGCCGAGGCTTTAACCGATGTGGACTCGATGCAAAACGAGCAATGAATATCGTAGCCCGTAACTGGTTTGCTATTATCATCGTGAAAAGGTGGTCTGTATTAAGTCTTATAATGTAGACGGGTACCTATTTGATATTAATAGATAAAATGGCATGTGTAGATATAAAAAGCTGGATATACCAAGTAAAGTAGAACTGTAGGTAGATGTCAGTTACACAGCGCAATTACACACACGTATTTTGATATACTACTGTATCTACTTAATATACGTACCTACTAGACAATATTTTTCTCGATGTGCATCATAGATGGAACGCAGTGCGCGATGTCCATCAGAAAATGCTATTTAAAACTATTTTATATATAATATAACAAGTTTCATCGCAATCTGTTCAGTAGTTTTTGCGTAAAGGAGTAAACAAACGTACCTATACTTTAACTTACTTCCATACAATAAAGAATTTATTCTATTCTATTCATACTAACTTTCACATTTTTATTATAAGTAACTTAGCTGAGTCATTTTGGTCATCATTTTCAGTAATCAGTTAATTAGGTATTCAATACCAAGTGATTGACTCATCATTTCCTAGTCAAATAATAGAACAAAAACGCTTAATTTATTAACGGTCTGAACAGTATTAAATAGTAAATGCGGAAAGACGCTTGTTTCCCACGATTGTCTTGACTCTAAACATATTCATTAGGTTCTAATTGAGTTCATATTACACATTTAAGGCAGGTATTCTTTAATTAATCTATTAAGCTTACATTAACAAGAAAATAAAACGTTTAAAAAAATAGTTATAACCAAAAAACGATAAATCTATACTTCTATACTAATATTATAAAGAGGTAACGTTGGTAACATGTATCTGTGTATGTATGTAGGTATATTGGGGGTAATCTCCGAAACTACTAAACCGATTTCAAAAATTCTTTCCACATTAGAAAGCTACATTCACCCTGAGTAACATAGGCTATAGGCTTTTGATCCCGATATTCCCACGGGATCGGGACTTACGCGGGTGAAACCGCGGGAATCTGCTATATAAAATAATATCGTCTCAGGTGAGAATAGATTTCACTATCCTTTACGGCCAACACCCAGGTGTAAAACAACCTTTTTCCACCTTTTATTAGAAAAATCCTAACCCACATTACGAGTGAATATGAATTATTCGACCGAACCATTGCCCCTTGTGCCATAAAATCAAACCGGAAAATTCTGTAACTGAACTGCTGAAATATATAACGGTAACTTTACGATTATGTATGACGATGCAGGTAGAAAAGTTACCGATTGAGCAACCTTCAAGTAGAGGTCATTTGTTAAGAATTAAGGATCGCCGGGTCACTAACAGACGGGTCAGATCTAGTTCCACTGCCGTCTTCCTTTTTCTAGATGAGCGTGTTACATCTTAGACCATATCATCACTTACCATCCAGAGATAGTTGTTAAATGCTCATCCATCTCATCATTTATAGTGTGTAAAAAAAGGGCTTGTCAAAGAAATCTTTATCGTTAAGTAAGAATTTAATTAACTGTAATTAATTCAATTCTTATTTATTTAGGAGCAGTCCGATGTAGGTCATAAGGAGTATTTTTTTTGTTTTTACTTAAGTTATAACTTAAACACGAACATAAAAACTGTCAAACTTTGGCAACTAATAATAACAATGGCCGGAAGTTAGGAAAAATGACAATTTAACTTACTGCAATATTTATTTGGGAAATTTTGGTCAGCATATATTTTACCAATAAATTGTTCGGAGAAAGGAATGAGATAAATATTAATGTCTAGTACACTAAAAACTTAATTAAAAGTATTAAAAGTAAACACAATAGATATAAAGCAAGAATTCTATTGACTAAGTCCATTACAGCCAAAAGTGCCCATTATACCGACTGCATTTCCCCACTGAATGAGATTACTTTGTACTGGAAAACAATAGATGTATTTACTGTCCACACAATGTAACGTAAGAGTATGAGGGTCCTCATACTGTTGATGCTAATTTAATATATTAATATGTTACATGGGTAACAGAACTTCCAGTTCGCAACACAGCATATAATCTGACATAGGTTACTTATTCATTATTGGATTTTACATCACAACTTTACAGCAAAAATGGAATGCTTTAACGTGCATTAAGATTTAGGTTGAGATCAATGTTTATGCGTGAAATATTAGTTTTAGAATCAAAATCTTCGAATATTTTTACCTAGTTCTAGATCGATGGACCAGTTGAAAGTGGTCGCAGACTTTAGGGCTGATACGAAATGTAGGAATTATCATCGGAATGGGCCCGTATAACTTCCAACCACTCTAGGGTTGGGAAATCTTTGTGTTTGAGTGAACGTTGTTCGGAATCTAGCTCATAACTATAGAGTTACATAACATCGGCTGCGACACCGCGACCGTCCGCATTCTAATCGGGCTGGGGATTACCGGCGTGTTCAACGCGGACCCGATCATCTCGTTTGTTTACCTGATTCTATTATAATATGAGATTATCTTTTAATTCATGAATTTTACTCACGCAGCTATGTACGAGTGCCCCTGCGTCTATTTATGTGTTTACTACTGAACAGATTTGTATATTTCTTTACATTACAGTTCTAGTCAAGGTTAGGTACAGTCAGTATCCAAGTTTATACCAAAACCGGTGTGTGGCTTTGTGATCTTTTGCTTTACCTATTGGTAAAGTTGCTTTCCGCGTCTGTCTGTTTTTTCGCTAACTCCTCCTAAACTATGGAACTGACTTTGATATGGTGTTTACTTCACCATCGATACATCACGTACGATGCCGGGTTGGGCCGTTAGTTAAATACATAATGTAAAACGACCGCAGAACGTTTTACATTATGTATTAGGATGTCATAGGTATTATGATAGTTTTAGTTAGTATGTGCCTATATTCCTACGATCGAGTATTGACTATTATGTATTCTGTGGTACTGCTAATGTTTTCATTTCATGCGGAAGTAACTCTGTCTTTTTGTTACGTTTTCAAGCAAACAGCTGAATCAATTTTGATGAACTTTGTAGAATCAGACGCGACCACGGAGGAGTTAAAATTGTACTTAGTTTCGAATTTTTAAGATCTACTGTGTCCGATTTATATTTTACACCAAGGCGTAACGTTTATTGATAAGTTTAGTAGTGGCAAAATTATTAGATATCTGATTTTCACGGTCAAACACGGTACCTAGATGTTAGTTAAATAAAGAAGATTCACGTATGAGTACTAAACAGTAGAGGCCTGTTCTCTGAAACAGTAAATACCTATCGCTACCAAGTCGTACAACTCATGTTCCACATCTGTTCCTAGAAACTGGTGACAAACTATGACACACTCTCCGCGATAATGAAGATCGCCGTTGAGGATAATATTGGAGAAAAAGTGTCGAATGTCGAGTGACGGAAAATTATCTCATTTATAATTATAGGTGATTTGTGTCAATGATTCAACCCATTCGTAGTATTTAGTTCCTATTGTATAGTAAACAAATCTGAACAACATTTATACAAAAATCTGACAAACATTTATATAATACTAACTAGGGTATTTGATATCTAGTATTATCAATTTATCAGCTAAACATGACAAAAAATTAAACTGTAGCGAAAGAGTTTCGAAAGAGGGGTCCCCACCCTTACCCCGTAAGGTGTAAGAGTATCTTAAATGTGTAAAAACGTCAATATTAAAACTCTAGGGTTTGTAATCTCAAAACATTTCGTTCCGTAATTGTTTCACATAAATATCGGAGTAAAGTCCTGTACTTACAGACTTTTTTTTTAGAAATATTTGAAAGAAAAAAATCATCTTCGAAAATTCCCTCGCGGTGATGGAGGTTTTTTTTTGAAGATGAATTTTTTCCCTAAATTTTTGTTTAGTTAATCTGCCGAGAGCAAAAAAACAAAAATACAGAGTATTTTAACTTTTTTTTTTCCAAATTGGCCTCATTATAGAAAAATCCACCGCAACAACTTATACCTCTGCAACGGTAATTAAATTCACGAGTCGAAATAAAACACCTTTACGATTACATTTGGCAATTGCTCGTCTGGTACGTGACAGGCATCCAGACAGACAAATTGTTACGTAAGTTATAAAACGCATGGACGTCGCGGTCGTCGGACAGCGGGCTCTGACTCCGAAGGGGACTGGAAACGCACGCGCAGTTGGCAACAATATACCTATCTTCACATCTCTGCGACATGTACTGTACCTACATTGTTTATTATTTGTAACCGGCCATGTAGATTTTAAATTGTTTACTCACCTCTCTAACTCTATCTGGGAACTACAGGTTATTTAACAAAACTTTAAATCGCTTTCTTTAGGTGCCTAGCTCTCAACTGTTTGTCAAATTACCTGCACTTACATCCTGCACCTTTTTAAAATTTTGGGACATTGGGACTTTCTCCTGAGTACTTGACCCTAATGGAGGACCATTGCACAAGTGATAATAATAATTATTGCGGCATCTTCTTCTATAATAAGCTCAAAATTGCATTTGTCAGGATCAAATGCAATTATGCAACTAAACAAAAAAAATGCAACTTGCTAAAAAATACGCATAGCACGCGCTTCCCGTGTTACATATATACCTATATCAATCTAACTTAACACATATATTGAATAAACAAAGTCGGTTTTTCGTGGCGTTATGTATGACTTCCTACGCGTTGTTTTTCTCAACCTCCTAAGCTAATAGACAATGCCATAAAGGAGGAAAGCCCTGGGCTCGCCGGAGACCCAGCTTCCGGAGACGTGACCTACATGCCACATTACTGTGAATACACACTCATCATACATTTACATATGTTTTCGTTTGTAACGATATGAATCATGTCCTCGTACATACATATGTACAAAAAAACAGAAACTTAATTCTAAGTTAAAAAAAAAAGCAACGCATGCTGCGATCATTCCTTGGATGGGTAACCGATCATGTCAGTGGCTAAAACTTTTTTTCTATATCCTCTATGCTTCAGAACATTCGTTAAGTAGTTAATGCCGGTGATTATCTCTGATGTCTGCTATCAGAGATAATCACCGGGACCAACTACTTAACGAATGTTAGAATGTTAGGTCAAATTAGAGACCTTATAGGGCCGCTAGGCTACAACCATTATATAAAAAGAAGAAGAAGTAAAAAAACATCGTATTTACTACGGTTTCTGCTTAATTTTTCTAACTACCAAACGTAAATAATATGTTAAACACTCCAGTTGATGTTGACAATAGGTCTACAAAGTTCAGGGTCAAGAATTTAGAAGCTATTACCACGTTCAGGTCCATCTACAACACTCTACCTACGGGCTTTAATAATACCCGCTGCTTCGGAATTTGGTGTAACAACAACGCAATAAATGTAGAATCAACTTAACCCTGGACAATATCTAGCTCCAGTCTGGGTAATAAACCGTAATAGTCTTTTGTTTTGTGAAGCAATTTCTAATGCTGTACCTTAGCTATATTGTTTGGGGTATAATTTTGTTTTGATATTATAGTCCACCAATAGTGGACAGAAGGGAAGGACATTTTCGGTTTATTATTTTTAGCATTTTTTTAATTTACCTATCCTGAGGAAGAGATTTGTGAAGCTCTCGAAACGTCGGGCGTTGAAAATGTTAAAAATAATAAACATAACCCGAAGAAAATTTAACAATGCGTTATTTTTTTTCAATGCTTTCAAAATAAGTGTCGAGCGATCGGAAAGTCTCAGTTTTTATCCTTAAACAGTAGCTCTATTTAATTAATAATGCCATTTTAAACGCATTTTGCCTTCACTTCACGATAGACACTTAATATCGGTTTATGAGCCATAAACCTAAATGAAGTCTAACATTGTAAGGTGGTTTCTTCATTGTAACTCTGCCTTTGGTTTGATCGGTTTGAATACCCTGAAAGGGGCCCGCACCCGCGGTCCCGAGGGGTAGCTCATTTGGAGGATGCGGGACTCATTTGACATAAAGGTACCAACCACCGTTCCCCAGCCTATATCGCGTGCAACATCTACATACAGAAGCATTTCCTTTATAATCATTCAAAGTCAATCAGCCTATTGTTTATCTAGATTTCTAACTTCTATTATATAAGTCGACTGCAAGGGAAAGGTTGTGTTATTAAATGTTTACTTCATACATTTGCGGAATATAAAGTTTTTGTAAATAATGGGAAACGAATATTAGCATCAATCTTAGAAATTAATTCTGAAAAGGTCGGCATGTTTGTGGATTGTAGTTCCTCTGTAATATAATTTAGTTCCCTACAATAGAGAGTAACTACATCAAAACTATCCTAACGACTCCTAAACAATTGAATCAGAAAAGATACGACAACCTTTGTGATTCGCATGTTACATGGGACCATGTTACATCTTCACAGTGACTGCAGAAACGGAAATAAGTTTCTATTATTGAATAAATATGTTATCTCTATATTCCTTGACCATTATCCGAGAGAGAGGACGCGAAAGTCCCGTACACTTTCACCCGCGCGTCAATCAGCCGCGGCCTCCTTGCGCGCGCGCACCCACCGACTCATATCTACACAAACTCTACGCTAAGTACCTACATGTCACTAACGGTATACAAGATGCATTACTTTATCATTATAACTGACATGTGATACAGTTAGCCGATGCAGTGACCCTCATCCGTCAGTTAAAATAAAACCTTTGTGATACTTTCATTTCAATACATCGATGTTTTGAGCAGAATGAGTCACATCGCACCGTCACGCGAGAAAGGTAAGGCCGATGCAGACAGACGTAGACACGTGGTGTTTATATTATAATTATAATAACATGAGGATAATTGAAAATTGTTTTCCATTAACAGCCTGCGCGCGCGCAGAGATTAACCTGATAATGATCTCTATGAAGAAAAACCTATCACGTTCTTCTGCTTCACCTGCCTCATGTTCTTACAAATACAAAAAATACTAACAAAAACTTCATTAAACATTCAACTAATCGATCAATCATATATAGACTTAGGTACTATTTTGATGTAATTGTCGTTACATTCTTAATTTTACACATGACATTGGAGATCCTTTTACCTCTAGGTACTCATAGATTGAAGGTTTTTCAAGGAAAATCGGAAAGTGTGTCAACTGCGTCGTAAATCTATATTAGACAAACAACAGACAGCGGCTATTAAATGAATGTTAGTATCTAGCATTATTTTCCGAAACATCGCCGAAAGTAGAGTGTACTCGATGAATGTGTGGTGAGCAAGTGGGTCGGCGTCGGCAGGTCACAGCCCCCCTCCTCCCCCCCTCCCTCTCCGGCTCCGGCTAGTTAATTGTGATTAATGAACTCTCCGAGCGAGCCTCCTTCCAGTACACTCACATTGTCTAGTCTTAAGTGGTCTTAGAGAACGATACAAGGGTAAGTATTAAATGACCCCAGGAATCACAGAGACTAAAAAACCGAGCCAGAAAAAAGAGACTGTAATATGTTGACTTAATAAAAACACAGCAATATAAGACAGTAAAAACGAGGAAGCCTGCCTGTCATCAAAGGCGCGCTAAGGCTACAAAGTCGACCGTAGTGATTACAATTTCAAATTACCATCCTGCTCCATTGTACACAAACGCTGCGATAATTATTCGCCGTTAGTAATTCCAGAGATGAGCACCGAAAACCTTTGAAAGAAAATACTTTGTCATATTTATCAAAAACTTTGACAGGGACACGACAGCGCTGTAGATAAACGTCTTTTTTTTACTTTTCTCGCAATTTCTTTCGTCCGAGAAATGTTTTAAATAAAATTCCTTTTAGTAGCAATTAAAGTTAATGTCCGGGTCATTAATCAGGCTTTGTTTTCGTAAATTGGGACGACTTTTAGAATTATCGCCATAAATTTTCATTCGAGTGCTAGGTGCTTTATTATAGTCAATATAAAATGAACGACCGACGGGACCAAAATGTGAATGAAGATTTATTTGAAGAAAATAAAAAAGGACGACATTTGTGTATATTATTGTGCGCTTTCGGGTAATGTAAGCAGCAAGTGAAATTGGGTTCAAATCAAATCAAATGAAATACCTAAATTTATTCTTTAAGAACGATGTTTAAGTTACATGAACGTTTAGAAATGTCGAGATTTTACTGTGGTTTCGGAACGCGCCCTCCGATGAATAAACCACAAGAAACTCATGGGGTTTTTCAGTTTACGAACCGTGGTACATAATACGACAAGAGCACAGTAAACAATATACAAGTCGAATTTAGAAACTATCAGCAGGAATGGCTTGTGCCATACAAGTATGACTACCACGATGACTACCTCTAAGCCGCGTCACGGACAAGTGTGTCTGTGTGTAACGCGCGTGACATCAAAGTAACGGATTGCATCGCCTATCGCCGCATAGAACAATACAGATGGCAGATACCGTGCGAATGTGGAACCCCACTGTATACCAATACTGTCTCTACGCCCCGCTAGAGGCCCGGGTATACTTTATTTAGTACTGGTACTGTTTACTCATTTTCTTTCGTTCAAGTTCAACCGATCATTTTCATCTACTTACGGTTTCCAAAAAAAAAACATTCGTTTAAATATACCTTTATATAAATTTCTAACAAAAATCCATTAAAAATGCATTGCATATACTAAATAAAAGTTTTAAAATTTCTTATACTTAGTTTATGCTGGTTCTAGACCCAGCACAAAGAAATCGACAACCAGTAGAAATCTAACTTTGTTCTTTACAATTTATTAATACGCTTAACGGAACGCGAACGGTCAAAGGATACTTCGAGACGCTTCAGCTTGAACGGTAAGGAACTTGCGAACGGTTGCGAAGTCTACTAAATAACTAAACCAATCCCCAATCCCAACGGAAAAACAAAAACTCAAGGATTTGACACCCTGAAATTTACCAACATGAAAGTAATGTCAGTAGAGTAATACTAGTAACGTCAAATAATAGTTAGTAACGTCAACGTAGTAAAGTCCACTAATGACAGAATATTCACACGTTCATAGGTCTGTAGTCGCAAATAATGGTCACATTGTGTATTGATAAAAACGTGCTTTGATGTTTAACTAAAGTGTAACTAAGTATATATCTTAGTATGGTCATTTTGAATTCGTATTGCGTTGCTCATTTTGCGCAGTCTTTATTTTGCACAAAACTCACCTATGATGAGTTGATGACATAAAGTCAAGCGTTTTATATTACAAAATGTTCCAGCAAATTGTCGTAAATTAATTTGGCCACTTAGAATTTTTAGTCTTCGTCGTTCGGTCCGTACTCCGTACTAAACCCATATTTGAAATTTTTATTACATATTCTAATGTTAAATACCTGTTAAAGATAGCAGGTTCTAAATTAGAAATTATAACACCAGTTATACAATGCAATAATTATTATAATATTATATTGAAATATTACAGTTTGTAGTCATAATAACGGTGGTGTGGACATGGTGTGGATTCCGTTTGATATTACGTGGCGCTTAGATGATAAACGAGTCATCGCTCGTTTACTATTTTATGCAAATACCAATAATATTATTAGAAATAATTAAAGAAACAGAAGCAATAAGCTTCTTAGTTCATCGAAACATGTGTCTAGCTAGTCATTACAGTTCGTACAAGTACGATACCGCATTGCGCAGTAGCAACCGGCGCGGGTGGCGCGGCGGCGGCGTCGGCGCACGTGCCCAAGCATTTAATTTTCTTTTCCAATGCTTTCGTTATTCTAATCGAGTGTTGATGGAAAGTGAGCTGTCATTTATAAAATGAACCGTTTTGAATAACATAATGGTTAGTGTTATAACAACGCTCGGGACTGTTTAGAAATAGCTTCATAACTTCATATGGTTCAGAAGTTCGAGTCGCGGCCGCAGAGAGAGTCGTTTGAAACTTCCACACGACGGAACTTAGCTCGGAAACATTGCTTAAATGAGTTCTCAACTCGCAAACAACTTTGAACATCGCTCTGCAGAAATTAGAATCGTGAACCAGTTAAATATACCTAATATCTATCGTGACAAGCCACAATAAGTCAAAAATACAGCGTTCCTCGTTATTTCCGACAAACTTAGGTAATAATAGGTAATCTGCAGATCTTGCGGATTGCTAAACTGAGAGTAACACAAAAACTAGGCATCGGATGAGTGACGCAACGTGATCTACTACTTTCACTTGTCACTGCTGACTGCTGGAACCACGCGAGGAGAGACTCCTCTTTCAGAAGCACACGCTCTTTCTTCGCGTTTGCGTTGGCAAACGCGAAGAAAGAGCGATGTTTAATACATAAAACGATCGGTAATTTGTTGAAATTACCGATCGTTTTATGTTTTAAACAAAACGACTTTATAATTCTATAAAACAATACAGATTGAGTAGAATCGTCCATTGTTCGTTTAATCAAAAAGTTACTAAAGCGGTTATTAACAAACACAATGAAAGGGACGCCGTTGTGGACGAAGCGCAAATTGTTTGTTTGCAAGGAACTGAGTTATCTGCCATTATTTATCTATAATAATATTTCGTAATAAATAACATCACCTGATTTGACTAGCTGCCTCATTGTTTAAGTGAACGTTAAAACATCTTAATTTTATTTAATACTAGCTGACCTGGCGCACTTCGTACCGCCACCGGACATATCGAAAAAAATAAACTCTTTGTGTTCTTTGCTTTTTGTATTTATTTACTAAGTTACTTTTCCTAAATTTTAATAGATTAGTCTGGGCGAATTGGGCGGATCTTAGTCTGGGCGAATTTTAGAAATGAATTTATTTTTAATAAGTCTGGGCGGAGACGAATTTAATAAATCAAACATAATATAAATCGATACAGCCTTTCTCAAAACAAAACACAACTTTGTGCCATATTGTACGAGTTTATAAAGATAAGATAAATATTAAGTATTTTCTCATAATATAGGATGTGCTATAATAATGCTGTTATCCGATAATCCTAATGGTAAGACAGCGTTTTGATCGGACAACTCTCTGTTGTTTATGACCTTTCGGAGCCTTACATGAAAGACATAGCCAAGAGTGAGAAGTTAGAAAGTCAAAAATAAATCGATGGAACTAAATTTGTCGCTATTAAGTTCATATAGGTACATAACTTATTTTATTTACAATTGTAGAGTTAACAATGCCACACAATCACTCAAGCGAGATGTAATCAAAACGTCCTCAATAGTAGGTATTAATGCAGTGACAGACATTGCTTGACTAAATAGTTGGAGTGTACCTCCGAACCGCGACGGATGCCGAAGGTTGACTCCGTGTCCTTTAGCCTCTGACGCATACCAGAGGAAAATGGATTCTGCGAATTGTCCAGACGTAAGTCACATCTCGTATTTTAACTTACTTAATGAGACAAACTTATGATATGACTGTGTCTCGGTATTCGCGTGAAATTGCACAATTTTTGCCACAGGATGCGTAGTGTTAGCAGTTAACGAACGGTTTAATTTATTCAAGCAAGTGCCGGTCGTATGGATGTGGCTCGAGTGTACAAAGAGGTACGGTGTCCGTTGCAGTTGCTATGCGCTTGCGATTTGATCGCTTTAGGTCAGATTCGTGCGTCTACACTGAGCTATCCGTCGTTAATTTGCAATTCGCGGCGCGCTCTGGCACCAGCAGCGCCACACTATGCATTCTTACCGGTGCCGTCGTCGCTGGTGCACTAAGTGTTATATTAACATGGATCGATCGCGATTCGCGGTGCGCACCGACAATTATGTTATGCAAGTATCCGCGTTCGTGTGCGAAACTGTAGTAGGTACCTACCTATTGGCCACGCGCAACGCGTCACTCGCCACCACGATCATTCTGCTGATATAATTGCATAAGTTATGCTATGGTCATTTTCTCAAGATGATAAGAACGACTCGAGTTGCAACTTTACAATTGGTTACCTAAATCGTTTTCCTAATCTGCATACAATGTCGGTTTTGCGACTCACATCAGCCAGAAACAGATTTGGAATTTACGTATCGGTATGCAAGATTGGAAGATCTAATTCCAGAAGCGAATGACCGACAATAACGCGGGTTGAGAGCCAGGAGGCAGTTTACGGTATCAGATAGAGCCGCTCGGGGTCGGTGAGGCGAGAGACCCTCGCTTGCCTAGCTGCGATCCTACCGCACCGATCCTATCTATTTCTGGCGACTCGGTCCTTCAAGGATAACCGGCCTGACTCACGCACCATCCGCAGCTTTTTGCGACGTTGATGATACAACAGCTTATTGCATTTTGAACGTTATGCAAAAAATCGAGCAAGGAAGGATACAATTGCGTCACCAATTTAAAATTCCTTGGTAGCGGAGTCATACAGTCTCAGACTAAAATCATATGAAGTACTAACCTTACTTGTAATCAGATCACATATCTTAACTTGGGAATTAATACTTGATTACAATCTTAAGCTTAATTCCTAACTTATGTCGACCTTTCTGGCGCATTGGGTAAATACCCGACTGCAACGCAAGAGTTGGGGAGTTGGGTTCCCGTCGGGGACAAGGAAGTATTTATGCTTTTAAATAAATATTTTTTTCTGGTACTGAGAAAGGGTCATAAAGGAAACTAAAGCTAAGGTTTGCTTGTCTCGATTTTGTGAGTTACATTCGGTGTCGAAGAAAACTTGACAAAGCAAGGCTCAATCAACTAACGCAACTAAGGTTAGGAACGCAAGTTAGGATATATGTGAGGATCTTTCGGTGTCCCTGTCGACTGTCGCCTGTCGACGGTTATCCTGTAGCAATGAAATATTGATTGCAGAGTTCTGGCACGTTTTTATCGAGTAATATCGTTCTATTCGTGTCGGTGCAGCTGCCGTGCTGATGATCGGTCGCAGGGTCGAGTTCTAGGTGAACTGATGGCTCCTTGGCAACGACGGACTTCGCAGATAACATTACACATGTAATGGAGGTACCTAACACTTAAATAAACTTGATGAAGTACAGACCTACTTCAGTTTTATGATACAATTAAATTTTTTTGAGTTTTGACTCTTGAAACACTGCAAATCCAACAAAAAAACATGAACCCTTCAATCAATTTTATTTGCGACTCTACTATGATCATGATTGCGGATAAATTGAGACCGGGTGCGGCGCGGCGCGACTCAGTCTCAAAGCAAACAATAATCACAAAACCAACATCACGAACTTAAACCGAGCATGCACAGTTTTCGCGTAAAACACAAATATTTACCGCAATAGAGACGCGCAACGTTGAAAATTACGGCGAGACAGGACGTTACAGTTTTCCGGAGCGAAAACACCGGTACAACCGATAGCAGTAGAAGTAGGGTAGGGTAGCTAAACTAAGGTAGTTGGACTTACCGAGTCATAGCGGCGGAGGGTGCAACGACGACCACTGTGAGGCACTGGCGCGGTGGCGGAGCGTGTCGGGATCACAGCACGGTCGCGTGTAGTTATTGATGTTACGAGGCGAGAGCCATGCCGTCCGCGCGAGGCCGGGTCTGGTGCGCGAGTGAGCCGCGAGCGCGCCGCGCCGCGCAGTGTCGCCAGCCCGCGCCAGCCCGCCAGCCCGCCACCCTGGCTGCGTAGCGTAGCGAAGACTCTATCACCGACACACATCCTGCGGCTTAGGAGCAGATCACCCTCAATACTTAGCATGTAGATTGCACCCTAGGATCCAAAATGTGTTTTAAATTGTATTATTAGTTTATTATGTTAGTATGAGGTGTGTTTTTAGTTCTTCGTAACTTTATGGATACTGACAAGATAGCCGAACCGTTTAGCATTTCAGGTAGTTAACAGGTGATGTCTCCATATAAAGTATGATATTATGTGGTATACAGTATATTGACAAAAACCTTTAGTTTTCCAGCCGCAGAAAGAACTACGTGACGTGACTAATCTTTTAAAGATTAGGTCCTACTTTTACAATAATTACAAATTAATTACATAATTAGCCTCCTCTCCTTTCTTGATATAAAAAATGAACCAGAACCTGCTGGACTAATATAGATAACTATAATGACTGGCTGTGTCCTGCGTAAGTTCCGATACCTACCGTGGGATTTTCTAAAAACCCTTAGTATTTATCGGATACCTAGGAGTATATACTGAGTACTATAAAAAACACTCTCCAAATTTTAGGTGTCTACTATCAGTAGTTTAGTGGAGACGTAAAAGTAGGATAAAGCGGACACCGACACCAGGCTCTCGAGAGGAATGCAACCGGAACGTCGCGGTCGCTCGGATGATGATGATGATGACTATCATTAGTTTAGACTGTGCGTTGATCCATTAGTCAGTCAAAGACTTTTTTATATATAATATAAATAGGTAGGTAGCTCTTGTCCTCAACTAATAACGGACCGAGTCACGCAAAATGTCACGATAATGAACGGTTTCTTAAATGATGTTTATTCATGGAACCGTGAAATTACCCTTAATCAAAACTTATTAGTTACATTGATTTTTATAAGCGAACACTTTATTGAAACACTACTTGTTTCTTGATTCATCTATACCTATTGCCAGTTTAAATGGGTATACTTATCTCGGTTGACGAAAGCTGGCACGAACAAGTTGCGCCTGTGTCTTTGAGTGAAGTGTGGTGTGACATTACGTTCGTCACTTATTCACAGGCAAACACCAGCGCTACTCGTACATGTAAAATGCCGGTTTCGTTAAGAGGTATATAGCCGCTAAACTCAAAATTCCTATCGGGTTCAATCAGGTAGCTAAGTGTATTATATATCTATCATACACAGCTGCCTAACTCCATCTCTCAAAATTATATCATTGCTACGACGCGCGCTTGCGCTTCTTTGTCGACACTCGACGTTTCATTTTCAATGCTAAATCAACGTCTAATTAATATTTTTGTTGTTTCTGACACGGACTATTAAGTTCTGCACGGTATTGCCTAGTTTTTGCAAGGCCAATACTGTATTTTTGAAGTTACTTGTGCCTTTTCGACCCAAAATACCTACTTTAAAATAAAATAAAAGTTTATACTTAATCGAACAAACAACAACGATTTTAAGAAAAGACGAACGACAACGATTAATATATACAATATATCAATTAGCAGCATCCCTCGGTTTCACCCGAGTAAGTCCCAACTTTGTGAGAATTTCCAAAAATCATTTCTTAGTAGATACCTACACACACCACAAGACAAAGAACCTATTCTCCAAATTTCATGTTCCTAAGACCAGCGGTTTGTGCTCTGTGTTGATTGATATACACAGTCATAGTTATAGTACAGTCACAGTCATAGTACAGTATTAGTCAGTCAATGAATCAATCAGTCAGGACTTTGAATATTGTATGTATAGATAGATACATACTCAAAACATATTACGATATTTGTAGTGAAAACAACAACGAACCTCAACTCGAAAGGTCAATCTGTTTGTATAACAGTATGTAAATACCTACATATATATAGTTAGTTCTAAC